>CM068963.1:83505361-83518702 GCA_035128595.1 Eptatretus atami | reverse complement strand
CAATAAGAGAGATGAGTGCAGAGGAATTCTCCACCATTCTATATTCTTTATTTTGCTGGCTTTACCAGTGTGGCTGCGACGCTTCGACGGCTCTATCTCACTCAGCAGCGGTGAAAGCTTGCCAACGAAAGGAGAGGCTCAACTCTCAGGCTCAAAAGATTGGATAAGACATAACAAAGAGTTGGGAACAATTAAGTGGAAGTGCTGTAATTGTAGATTTTGTCAGTGACAACAGACGTATATAGTGTCTGACTCTGGAGTTAAGGCGAGATTACATTAGTATTGGGAGAGTGTGGATATTGCCTTGTCCATTTCCGTCATATGTGTGTCCCCTACTCTCGCACAACGCTAGTGTTTGCTCACCTGGATAAAATTCTACTTATAAAGGGGTAACTAGGGATATATTATATCTTTATTCTAATAATATAGATGAGCATTGGAGTCAGGATATGGTTTTTAGAATTTGCGACAAGAGATTACAGAGCATGATCAGATGGTAATTTACATATACTTGTCAGAAATATTTGTTAATGAATAAGTATAAATATTAGCATATAATGCTGGTTATTTGTATGAAGAGATGAATAACAAACGCTCGCGCATAATGATGGTTAATTAATAATAATTATTATGAACTTAGAAGACTAATAATGGGAACGGTTTGATGTGGGTTATGATAGCTATATTTGTTAATAGTCCCAAGATAAATATGTTGATTTTACGTGATAGGCTGTTGTTGAACCACCTGTTGAGTCTAAAATTCTTACAAGCATGGTGTTTAATCATACTTACGAGTATCAAGTCTATAAGTACACTCTTAAATCGAGAGATAGGTGGGTGGGTCTACCATGTATTGTTCTATATGTGTTATTTCAACTTCGGCAAAATTAAATCTTTTTTCATATGCACTATTTAATTTCTCTATGTAATTATATCAAAGTGACCTTTTGTATAGTTGTGAAGTATGAGAGTTCTTGCACTTTGTGTTATTGATCTCGTAGAGCTAAGGACATATTATGATTATTTAGCATATTAATTACAATCATAAGGCACAGGCTGAATTTAAAATGAGATTCTCGTAAGTAGTAGAATATTACATGTACAACTCTAGGATGCTTACGACGAATGACGTATCTCTGATCGCGACTAGAGCGCTCGATAGTCAAAAACAAAGATATAATTTTCTAACTAAGGGTAAATAGTAGCCCATATCGGATTGCCCTAGTTTATTTTCGATCACAAATCTAGTAGATATAAAGATGGATTAATATATCAAAACACGAATGTGAAGATACAAATGTAATTTTGAAATGTCTATGGGTAGATAGGGGGAGTGTGTTTTACGAATAGTTCTTATGTTATCAATCTATTCTGGTTGTCATATAATCTTACTAATAACAATACAACTGACAGCAAGAAGGCTTCAAGAAACAGTTTATCATTTCTGTGTCAGCATTACTTCAAGAAAAGGGTATTCGGTATTTTAATAAATACTGACTTCAATACAACGTAAGAACAATAAGCGGTGAAGGATATATTCATGTGGCTAATATATTAAAGATTGCTATATATATTCTTGATCAAGATATAGATTAAATCTACAGAATTAAAAGCTTGGGGATTAATTAATGTTAAATAATACAGAAAACGATAAAAGTTAATGAAAACGCAAGCTCTTTAAGAAATTCTGAAGAAGAAATTTTATTGTTTCCCTTGATGTAAGTAAAAAATATTTTGGATACAGGAATAACAAGAAATCCTGATGATATAATGTATGATATCTCTCATGAGTCAGTACGTGTATAGTGAAATTCCCTAGGATATTGATAAGGGACGAGATGGCAATGGAGCATTGACAAGCAAATGAGGACAGGGATAAGGAGGAAGGAGAGAAGGAGTAGAGGGAGAAGAGAGGAGAGAGAGAGAGAGAGAAGAGAGAGAAGAGGAGAGGGAGAAGAGAGAGAAGAGAGAGAGAGAGGGGAAAGAGAGAAGAGAGAGGAGGAGGAAAGAGAGAAGAGGGAAGGAAAAGAGAGAGAATAAATAATATAAAATATGGAAACCAGTGAGATTAAAAAGATTGGGGGTATTAGAAATAAATAATCTCAACGCACCGGAGGGAAAACAAAGAATTGACAATCTATTAGAATATTTCGCAAGACTATTAAGCATTCGTTTCAGGGAAAGATAGATGATGTTGTGTGATTGAATTTGATTAAAGTTTTCATTTTTTTCTTAAATAAATGGAGGAGAGAGTGAAGACATTCTGAGGATTCTTTATGTTTTAAAAATTAAGATTCAAATGTGCATGTTGGAACTAAAAGGTTTTTGCAACTCTGTAGGAATTTTTCTCATAAATAAATGAGTTATTGTGTCAAATGTAAAAGAAGAAACTAATACAAAAATATTCTGTTTTTAAAAGTAAAATAAGTGGTTTAAACAAAGGTACTGTTCGGTGTGTGGTTCAAAAAAAGGTCATTTATCTCCAAACAAAACTGGGAGGAGATATACAAAGTTTTATCAGGAAGTAAATTTACACTACTGAATACCGGGAATTACATTACCAGGGTATTCTTTCTGTGGTCCAGGCACAAACTTGGTAAAAGATTGATGTAGGCAGACATCCTAACCATGGAGTAAACCATCAATAGGGTTGATGAAGTGTGCTGAGGCACGATATTGATTATGGGAATAACCACAACTTTGGAAGAAATAGCATGAAGCTGATAGAGAAATGTTTGTATAATTTTCCTCTGATAAAAATCAACTTGAGAGAATAAGTTGATAGGTATCAGAAAGAGATGATCAGTACTAAATTGAAACTTGGGCTTGGAAATTCAAAAACTTATAGGCTCTAATGCGATGTTCATGTCAACGACTGAAGGAGCATTAGCTATGAATTACATTACAATTGACAAAGTTCAGAGACGCAAAGTTGACCATTCATATTAGTTGATTCATAGGTAAGTCCTATATGTATGAGCCGGATGTAGGTGCTTTTGTGACTTTGCCTAGGAAGTTGTATGGGTGAGTCATTGTCCTGTCTTGTTGTGGATTGTAGTGAAACCATAATTGATTATACATCGAGGTGTACAGGTCAGATAGGTGCTTTATACGTTATTGATTTTGGACGGACGCTAGCTCGTGAAGCACAGCGTTGCGTTCTGTCCTCTCTTAAAAAGCAGATACAGGTATAATATCTTATGTTGTTACCTTCTCTTTTCAACAGATATTTAATAAAAGTATGAGAGAATAGCACGCCTAAAACTTGTGGACTGATGAGGGTAAGTTGCACGTTTCTATAATAAGGATCATTTATGATTTCCTAAAAATAACAGCATTACCATTTTATACAGGTACTTTAAGAAGGAAAAGCGGTTGTTATTGACGTTTTAAAATTCGATATCAGCTTTACAAAGAGGAGACATTATAAAAAATTACTTCCGCCACTCCGGTTCACCAATCCACTATGGTATGCCCTGAACTTTTTAAATTCAGGAATATCTTCGTATATAGGAGCTAGCAAATGAGTCGACAACTGTCATACCTCAAGAAAACGAAAATAGAAAACATTTACAAAATTAGAATATAGAATAAGGAGATTTTAATAGTGCGAGATACAAGGGTCTGAGAATTTTCCAGAGTATAGTAGATATTTCGAGAGTGAGTTAGATTAATGAGACTGCTGGATAGCTCCTTCATTTTGACACAGGTTCTACTAAACGATGGACATAATGAGCTTTTTAAAATTGTTGGATGTGATAAATCATTCTTGGACTTGATAAGGTATGATAAAGGGGGGAAGGATTTTAGGTTCATGTTTATTCACAGGAATTAAAAAGACAAAACTAAGGCAGATAATACTCATGGAATAATAGGTTGGCGCTTACTCCCCTCTAACTTATATCACTTTAGTAGACACTCTAATACACTCTACTATACACCTCTACTGGACACTCGATGGGGCCAGTCCGAGGTGTATAAACAGGTGGCTCTGCCGTATATAGATGTGTGTCAAAGGGGGGACGTTTCGTTGAGATTTTTGTTTGAAACCCGCTCCAAAAGTAATGACATGTAGAGAGAACTAATTCATTCAGAGATCACAAATTAATAAAGAATTTCTCTCAACTGATATACGTTCACGCATCTCCAAGGGACTTAACCTTTTGTTATGTAATTTGGTTTGGGCAATACTAGGGTCTCGAGGACTTTGCTTATTCAGCATGTGTGTGACATCTTTGCCAAACATCGGCACATAAGAGAGTCAAGGCTATAACATTGCTGTGTGGTGATGTGTGTGATGGTGTGGTCTCGCTGTGTGTGTGATAATATATACGGTTTATGCTGCATGCGAATCAGGCGCCTAAGAACCGCTCACCTTCAAATCTCAACCCCAACCCAACCTGCCGCCGCATCACAATATCTTTTTAAATCCCGCCTTCATTGTGAACAATATATTTTTTTTAATGTTTTTTTCTTGCTTCTTCCAATTCTGTTTTTTCATAGCGCTCATATCTTCAGTTGATGAAGGTAAGAAAATGGCGGTGTGATATGATGTAACAGAGTTTCTGCTATTGAGATTGTTTGCCCCTTTGCATTCTTTCTTCCAGAATAACAATATATACCTATTGTGTTTCTATGTTTTTATTGTTATTGACTCTTCTTTGCATCTGTCTTTTTAAGACTTTGCAGGTTTGATGAAGTGAAAGAGGGAGTACAGAACTTTCCTGCACTTTCTTCGCCAGAAGCTATTCCCTGCACTTTCTTCCCAGATTTTCTTGATATATTGCTCGCATACTATTCAGCACCATCCACCAATACGAACTATACAGCAGTCGCTAGCGATTTAAGATGCCCAAGAGTGCTTCTTGGTAGAACCACATTTAAGTTCCGCAAAGATAACCAACTTTCCAAGTCCAAGAGTATAACACATTCATGTTTCGCACGTTGTCAAGTTATATGGTCATTCCAATTGTCGAGTTTAGAAGGTGGGCCAGATCATTACGGGTTACATATTTTTAAGTGGCTCGCTAATAAACCAACTTACAAGTCTCCTCCAAGGGAAAATCATTTCTCGATATCTTCTTCATGTGTAATTTCGTGAGTCTTCGAGACGGTAGAGCCGCAGATTTAGAACCATTTGGCAGAACCTTTTTTCTGCATGTCTGCATAGGTTCAAGAGGTTTGGTTCTCAATTGTAAAACATTCAGGCAGTTCATTTTACTGATGTTTGTCAAAAATTTGTGAGGTCTCGAGGATAGCGTTTCTACGATTTAAAGCGTCACATTAATTGGGTAGCCTTCCTTGGCACATGTGATCACATCTACCATTCTTCGTCACATTGCTTCACTTCTCCCTGCACTCGAAATTTTGTCAAACTCGAGGGAGGCTACATGGTGCTCTTGGGAACTTTTTTTTCCAACATTATGCCACACTTGTTACATGTTACATCAACGAACATTTGCACGCAGCGGACGCGCAGCTGGGAGACTCTCATCACCGCATAGCTCTCTCACTGCGAGCATATTAAGAGTTGTATGGGAAGGTGTTGGATCGCCCCATGGTGTCAGACGGTTCCGACATGTGTGGATTTTTCCGCACAGATCGCATCAGCCAGTTTTACCTCTGCGCACAATTACTATCTCCAAGTCCTCATAGAACGCGGATAGGAGGGAGACACGCACCATAATTGGGGGAAAGTATCTGGGGAAATTCGCTTGAGGGAGTTTACTCGTGCGACTTCCAGTCAGCTGGAAGACTATTTACGGCAATGGAATTAGGTCTGATTGGGGTAGACCTATGGACTTAAGGTCCCTGTTGGTGGCAACTATTTTCCCCGACAGACTGGCTCTGACAACCTTTTTTCTGGGTCCGATGGAGTATATATGTCGGAGTAAAGCGGTGTGTATGTTCGGTGTATCGGTTTCTTCATAGTAGGGGTCACTCAACTTCATGCGCTCGATGCGTGTGCTGAAACCGTGACTCAATTGATTGTGGATTGGGCCGACAAAAAGTAGAGCTATTAGGCTTCGCAGATACGAAGGGAAATTGTGAGTAACAGAGACATGTTCTCAAGTAGATCGGAGATGCGAAGAGGGGAGAAATTGTGAAATGCACTCCTGAGCGAACTCATTTGGATGTAGTCATATGCAAAAGGGTTGAAGGATAATATGTTGATGCAAGACAATTGAAATGGAGAACATGTCAATTTTCATTTATTTTAAATATTATGTTTTTTTGTTTCAAGTATATATATTTCTCTCATGTTTTCAGTTTTCTTTAATTAACACTGATATCTCAATGTTTTCAGTGTTTTAGTTTCTTGTTTATCTATACTTGTGGCATGGTATTATCAGTTTTGTTATAATTTAACAACTGTGGTTTATTCCATGTTTGATCAGTTATTGAGGAACTCCACTATTTTCGTTGATTTCAGAACTCTGGTGATAAAAAATAGTTCGCTCTCATAATAATTTACAAATATCAGTTGTGATAAATTCGAGCTGTAAGCACAAGGAGAAATGTGCAACATAGGATGGAATTGAAAATGGATAAAAGGAGTGTGAATATTTTCTGAAGTGAGGTGGTGGTGCTGTGTGGTTGTGTGTGGTGACGCTGCTGGTGGGTGTGTTACTAGCTGAATACTAAAGGTATTATAATGTGTAGGAATCGAGGTGGTGTTATCAATATACAAGATAGTACCAGGATTTCTACATATATCTTCCTTTGGATGAAATTTTCGTAAGCAAGCAGTTGAATGAAAGGAACTACAAAGTGAAGCTAGTGGAGGGGCGATGTGGCTATAATGAGTGCACGATCGTGATGTAAGTTGTCGGATGCGGTGACTATACCGTATAGCGGTGTAATAATCTTTATTCCTGCGTGGCGATGCAGAAGCTTTACGGGTACACCCAACAGAAGACCAGCACGGCGATGAGGATGTGAGCGAAGTGTAAAGTTTGAGGAGACGTTGAAATAGTGATTTCGTCTCTTCATATGTACAAAATGACGGACATACTGTTTACTAGAACGTGGTATCGGACAGTTATATTGAATTAAGCAGAGTAAGAGAGATCACTGTGTTGAAGGGAATGTTTGGGATCTTGCTGGAGTGAATGAGTGGAACAAAAACTATCTCTGTAGAAGAGATACTAAAACGAGAATTTCACATAGTATTGCACTCCTTCAGCATGTCCTGTGCCTCGACATGTCAGTTCCAACACGCGCAGTTTGCTCTGTTCATTGGCCAGACTCATCGTTGTATGTCAGCTCACCTTTCTTGGCACGCGAACTTTTCGCATCGAAAGTAATTTTCTCCTTAAAGGTCACAATCCTAGTACACACAATTTGACAGCCAACTCAATAGCTGAAATGAACGGATCCTGTGACTGCCCGGCCTCATCTGGCAGTTTTGGATCGTGATTCGACATTCCTGCATCAGCAGGGGTCTCCTTGTGCAATGACTATCCTTTCGTTTCTGGGCATGTCTGAGGGCTAGCCAGAAGGGTTCACTCCTCACTGGGTGCGACCATACTTTGAGCGGTGTAAAGTCACTCGTTTTTTCTGCTGTGGTGCCATTTGCTTTTCGCTTCCCGGGCCTGTTGAATATCTTGGCGGGATTCATTTCCACTTGGAACTAGCAAGTTCTTTACACAAATTTGATTGCAGTATAGCGTTGCTGTCAAGTTTAGTATCCTGTATTTGTCATAAAAACGGAATAGCTCGCCGAACGCGGCTGCACTTACCTGTACCTCACTAATCGGCGGGTCTGTCGGTCGCTGACTTGACAGCTTCTCGCAGGGGGAAAAGATTTAAGCTTCACGGATTTAGAGAGCATCGCCTAAATACGCTCACTGCACCAAACCACAGAGCCTCCACGCTTCATTTGTTTACGCAAGAAAAATTAAGGTTAGATACTTCTATTGAACACACCTCGTATATACATATACTATATAATATACTGTATAACACTACATATTTATATTATATTGTATATAGTGTTTGTTGTAGTTGTTGCCGACTGATGAGAATCCACGAAGAGTGTGCGGAGCCTTACGTCACGGATGTGCTTTGCTTTTTTCATGTGCTTGGTGAAGCTTTTTCTTGTCTTTCTTCTTGTTTACTTGTTCTTGTTCTTCTTCTTTCTTCATCTTAATACCCCGTAGGCCGATTGGATTGGCTAGAGTTTATTGTCAGCGTTTGACTTATGCAGTTACTGAACTGCTAACGCATGATCTTGACGTGGTTGGCATGCATTGGAGCCTTCGTTGATTGAGGGTGTATATCAACGATGGTTGGTCCAAGTCAGGAGAACTTCTAATAACCAATAATATGCACGTGTACTACCGTACTATGCTACCTCTTCCTCTACAACGATCTGTCCATTCAATTGTGTTACAGTGAGTAAGTGGTGGTTGCACTGGCCATACAGCGTTCTCTGCGACTACCATGCAGTACCATATATAAGTTGTTATCAGAAAAGAACGAAACGATGAGTTGCATAATTTCCAGCAGGATTTGTTTACATAACCACAAGGGAAATGAAAATCGTTGAAGAGTGTTTTGTTATGGGGATGGACGATAATTTCGCGTCTGTTTCGATAATTGGGCAAAATGGGTCATCAGCGCACAAAAGAAGAGCGTTGGCTGCAACGATCGTGCCTGGTTAAATGTGGAGACTGGAAATGGTGATCATTTGGGATGAAAACCGCAGCCCAGATATATTCAACCATTTTAATTATGGTCATTGCTCCACTCAGAGACGCAATATGACAGGATAAGGATCATGAAAACGAAGGAGATTATTTTCAATGATGGTCCTCTATATTCAGGATAGATGGTTATTTTGGTAGTTATGTTGCAATTGATCGTGAGAGTACATATGGTGAAAGGGACATTTGTTTTTCACCGCCTTTAATGAGCGCTCGACAGATGATTCGGATGGTTTGATTCCTGCTATGGGTAATACTGCTCTTTGTTTCGGATATAAAGCAGTACAATGTTATGGTACATTTTGTCATCTATCTACAAGTGTAGTGCCATAGATATACATAAGTTCCGTTTCTGCGTTGAAAAGAGGGTATTAAATGAAAAATTTACTTCCCATTTGACACATCAGTCCAGATATAAAGCTATTCATTTTATCCTCCCTCACCACATATCGGTGTTCCACATCTCTGTAAAGATTATGCCACGTTTATGTTCATAACTCAGAAGACCTATAGGTGACTACCTGTTGAAGCCCGTCTCTCCGTTTGTGTATAGACCTTTCTCCATGAGTCCTTGGGGTTCACCTACAGTATGAACCTGGAACACGGTTTATTATGTTGGAATATCATTTAAGACTTTGACCTTTTTTGTCATCGGCTGATTTGTGCTAATTTTTCAGTTCGGTACAATGGAACAACTGTCTCTAGATCGCCTAATCTCTTTACTTGCATATGGCAGCTTGGGCTGCAGCGTAGCTACGCCATATTGTATGTTGGGACAGCGCATCGATCATTTCACGGCGTTGTTAGTCTGAGGCTTAGTTGCCCTATATCGAGATTAATAGGTTTGTCACTCTTTTCGCGGACCTCACGAACGATGACAGGCGGAGTCAACCCCGATCCGGTCATGGTGTTAGATTGCCGTGGCTCCAATCGAGACTGTCAAACTCAGGAACCGATGACTGTAGTCCCAATCCAGTCACTTCTAAATACATAGAGCACTAAGAACACAATATATCTTCTCTCCAACCACCAAGGCATTAGTACAATGTCTCATGATGTAGATCACTTTTTGCTTCGCTGGAATCTTTTCGATGCAAACTGCCATGGACAGTGTTGTGTGTGTGTGTGTGTGTGTGTGTGTCAGTACGCTTGGGTACGTTTGGTGCGCGCTTGTGTTGGGTAATGTGTGCCGTTGCTTAATCTTGCCTCTAATGATGGTTATTAGGTCCTATTGTAGAGTTGTGATTGAATTATGGTATCATCACATCCGTGCTCGATTGGAAGGTCATCGCTCGGATTCCTCCTACCTTCCTAGTCCCTCACGCTTCCGCTCATGGGCCAGTGCTGTGTGGTATCAACACAGGTGTGAAGTTCCTTCGGGTCAAATGTCCACGTTTGACTTAAAGCTGTAGTGTTTCTGCTCTTGGTCTGGTCTGAGAAAGACGCAACGTGAGTTGTTGCTAATTTTTAATGACTAAGTGATTACTTGCTGTATATTATCTTGGGGGCGGCAGGGTGGTGGGTGTAGGGTTGGGGCTCCTACATGAGCATGATTGTGAGGGTTGATTTCAAGAATTAGAGCTGAGTCTGTAAGATGCGCAGTTCTAGTGCAAACACGGAAGTGGGTTGGTCTTCCGGAGCTGGGCCGGTTATTGTTTCTGTATGGGTTACATGTTTACGTCTGGAGGAGCTTAGCGATGGAGGATGCATAAGGGCGCAGGGGCGTTCTGGGGCGTGTCTTTCTTTCTCTTCTCTCTTTCTGTATTCATACAAGCTGCTGTGATCATGTTTTCTGACAACAAGGTTCTCTTCCATCTATTCTCCGATAACATGTGTGAATCATTCGTTATTGTCTGTCAGCTCGTCTTATCCATGTGTCCTGAGCGATCATTTGATTTGCCCACACCTCAGGTGGGGGAGGGTATTAAAGTCTCCATCTTACCAGTACAGAGCTATTTGTCATTGTTCTCATGTGTCCACTTTGTTTGCCCGGTTTGTCTCTTTCCATGCATTCTGTTTTCTAGACCAGTTGAGCGTGTCTTTCATTATGCCCTTTCTTGAGGTGTTTCTGGGTCAGGAATTGTTTTGTGGTGTGTCGTATGTTGGCGCTTTATGGAGCGATATTGTTGCGGTCTGTAGAATGCGTCTATGTTTTGAAGTTCGCGTGACACCAATATTGTTCTGGACCAAGTAATCGGGGATTTCATTTTTTTCATAACACTACACTGCCTGAATGCATCTCTTGGTTTGATAGGCTTCGATTCTTCTATCCCATATCTTCCCTGGTTGGTCTGTTTTTCTCTCACCTCAGTCCTCTCTAGGTTATGTCCGGTATAGATATTCTTTTCGCATATCTGTCTTTATCGGCTGGTCAGATCTGTTCCATTGTTTAACTACTAGGCCTTATATATTGCGATTTTTTTGATAGATTCCATATTTTGTTTGGATGCCAGTTAGGAAGCCTGTAGTTCCTATGCTTTGGTCTACTGAGACTGCTCAGATTTGGTTTTGATCTTGTCCCTCGTGTTCATCTTGGCCTATCTAATCGAAAGGGTCTGTCTTTGCTGGCTGCTTCAGGAAATTTCCTTTTTGTGTTTTGTTCAGTTCGGTTTTTTGCACCATGTATGGTGTCTTTAAGTTGTGTTGCTTGTTACCGTGAATAGTTTAACAAGAAACACAGTAACAGTTTCTTTAATCTTTTTATTTTCATCGTTGTGTCTCATAATGTTTAATACAGATTATCTTTGGGCTTAGTGGGTCTCTACTAATTCGCGTGTAATTTTAAATAACTTCTTTGTGTCCTGTGCTCAAAATCTTATTTCATCTGTAAATTTGCTTCATCCCCTCTTGACACCAACTCCGCCTCCAGTCTGGTCGCTCTTTTGTCCTTCTGGTTCTTTGTGCCTTCTTGCTTTCTACTACTGGTGTCTCAATTTGTAATCGGCTCACTCCTACAGTCTCGGCTCTCTTTCCATGTTGTCCTTACTTGGTCGGTTCCCGTGGTCGATTGGGTTGATCTTAAACCGTGTGTCCATTCTCTTGTCCAGCTGGTGGGGTTCCCTCAGTCTCTGTCTTTTTCCTGTTCGCAGGGGTGGGTTGAAGGTTGGTGGTTCCATGGGAAGTGGGATTTGTGGATGTGAGGATGTATCTCTTTGTTTGTTTGAATTCTCTTCCTCTTTTGTGTGTCTTGTCCATTTGTTTGCCTAGCTGGTTGGTTCTTTTTTTCCCTCCATGTTTTGTTACACTCTTTGTTTGCCAGGTCACGTTATCTGATTTCCCATCTCTCAGTTCACAAAGGATCAGTACTTCTCATTTGTTTTGCGCTTGTCACAGGTCGTTTTTTTCTTTAGTGTGCAATTGATAATTCTGGACCACAATTGATCTGAGCAAGTCTGTTGATAGGTCTGAAATTAGCTGGTCAGGGATAAATGGTTTCGCCACAGATTCTCTTCTCACTTTCTGCTTCCCCATGTGAAGCATTTTTTTTAGTGTTGGCCTAGTGGGGTGGAAAATGTGGTTAAGATTGAATTCGCTTCCCCGTGTGATAAGCATTCTCTTTTTGTTGGGCGGGTAATTGGGAAGGGAACTTTCAATATGTCTGTCTTTAAAGCTGGCTGGTCGAAGTCTTGTGTGTGTTCCATCCGGATTCCTTACCCCGAGAAGCTCGATGATGAGCATCTGTCGGTTTGCCAAATATTCGTCTGCTCAGAAATGGAGACGCGACCGCCTCTTGATTTTTTCTCCTTTCTCCTCACATTCAATGTGACCTGAAAGTGGCCAACATCGTTACAGACATGTATTGTTGGTACTATTGTTTATCCACTACTCTTTCCACTATACAATAGGGAGAAACTTTCGGAGCGATAGACCAGACCTACTCCTCGTTTTGTGTTGTTGATGTTTCTTGTTTCTGTGTGTGTTCTTCTCGCTCCGTTCTCGTTTCTAATACTATATCATCTAAAAACTTTCCATAAATAAAAAACCGTGGATACATACAATACCAAAAATAATATAAAAATAAAATAAATACAATATAAAAACTCATCCCATTGTCTATCCCATCCCCGCCATTGACATGCTACCTAGCGTTCATCTTAGTTTTGGTTTTTCCAAATGTGTGCAGCATAATTTTATTAGGATTTTTTGTCTTTAGAAGGCATAAGGTCGCCGGATTATAGAAAAAAAATACCCATTAACATCCCCAACCCAAAAGATGACAAAACAAGAATTCCATGATGTTTCAAAAACACCAGAATCAAATTTGTTATGACAACGGACAAAGTATCATCATACATTTATATTTATATCATCTAAGTGGCCCGTCCAATGACAACAAAACTAATAATGTCATAATTATCGGACAAAAATAAATTTTTTAATGACTATTTTTAATCTAATATAAATGACATGTTGGTAAAGATGGTTCTATCTCTGGTGTATCCCAAAAACTGGATATTGATTTATCAAATTATTGCACAAAGGCACAGGCTGAACGACAGAAATATAGAATAACAAAAAATATTAATATGAAAAATGCTTTCTCTAGTCACCCATTAGACTAGGGAAATTAATAAATTATCCAAGCCCGACTGACGCGAATGACTTGGTGAGATTAAGTGATTTATCACAATAT
>CM068963.1:83478958-83496994 GCA_035128595.1 Eptatretus atami | reverse complement strand
TCCTCATTCTGCAATCTCGTCGTTTCCTTCAATTGACTGATTTCCTTCTCCTGTCTCATTCCTTGTTCTTGGTGTTTTTTATTCCACTGTCTCTCTTGTTCCTCATTCTGCAATCTCGTTGTTTCCTTCAATTGACCGATTTCTTTCTCCTGCCTCATTCCTTGTTCTTTCAGTACTCTTTCTTGTTCCTCATTCTTTAATCTGGCTTTGCTTCCAGCTGTTTGATCTGTTCAGTGTGGTTCCTTAACGTTTAATTCTCTGTTTCCGTTCTTTCCTCTTTCAACGTCCTCAGCTCGTCTTGTAATTCCCTCTCTTTGGTTTGTTCCAGTAACTCAAAAGTTTTTTTCCATTTTTCTTCTCTCTGTCTCTGTTCCTCCTTACTCATTTCATCCCTTTTCTTTCTCATCTCATCCCTTTTCTTGCTCATCTCATCCCTTTTCTTGCTAATCTCCGCATACTCCAACCTTGCCTTCCTTTAGGTGTTCCTGATATTCCTGTTCTCTTTTTACCTTCTCTTCCTTCAACCTTGCTTTTTCCTTTTGTTGTTCCTGATATTCCTGTTCTCTTTTTACCTTCTCTTCCAGGCTTTTTCTGTCCCGATTGCCTCTTCCTACCTCTTCCTTTAGTTGCTTTACTTCCAAATTGTGTTTCCGTTTTTCCTCTTCAAGCTACCGAATTAGTTTCTTTGCATTCGTCAATTGTTGTGACTCCGTACGCATGTAATCCTCATGAGCCCTGTCTACACGCCCCCGTCCTCGTCCAATTTAAAGGCAAACAAATGCAATTGCGCCATACAGTCATCACCATTCCTCCACCACTCCGAGGCCTTCGACACTTGTGTCTCAAGCATGCCAATGCATGCGCCGGCCTCCTGCCACGCCTGCCATACCCCGTGGTTGAAGCAGTGCTGAAAGCACTCGCCTCGTGTCGTGCCGTTCGTTGCGCTAATAATAGCCGCCTGCTCCGTGTTGCGCTGAGGTGCGATCGCGCTGCTATTGTGCGACTCCGTTGCCGGCAAAGTTTGTGCTCAGTATATAGGGTGAGCTCCCCCAGAAAGAACCGTCCCGGGCCATGGATTCTACATTAAAACACATTTCTAATCCACCCTGCACCCGTTCGCCTTGAAAAGCCATCTTGTTTCGTGGAATTAATTTTTAAATCGCTCGAATTTTGGTGGGAATCGAGGGTCGCTCTTCACACCCCTGAACCGATTCCCGTTAATTTAGTTTGGTGTGAAGGCGGGAGAGTTTGTATCCCACTCCTGACACCAGTGTTACGAATTCGCGCCCGCCGGCGCGCGTACTCTAATCGCAACCGCGTCGCCCACCGGACGGACAATTCAGTCGTGACTTTCCGGAGCCAACGCCGGAACCCTGTCACGGGTGGGTCTTCAACCCCACACGGCCGTGCCAATTGTCTACCGCACAGGATAGGGTCACTCACCGAATTCGATATACCTAAGTACCTGCGCGGGAGCCGACCGGGCAGCTACCTTGATGCAGGTCGGCTTGGGACACGAACCGCTTAAGCGGTCCGTCCCATTCTGCAGTGATAACCGAGCGGGTATTATCGCCGACCTCGCAGGATCCGATTCTATTTAACGGGTGTTTGAAACCCCACTATTTATTCCGCGATGCAAGATGGCATTTTCAATAGGGGAAAGAGGACGCTACGAACGGGATACATTCAAACAAAAACACATTTATTTTACACGTACACAAAAACAGTCAATCATGCAGGCAAACAAAAGCAATCACGTGACGTATGCAAAGGAAAAGCACTACGACCGAATATAATTAATAAATGTACAGTCACTTAGGCAGTTTTTACTTGTCAGGACACGGCGCCACAAGATTCACTCAAAAGGAAGGAAAGGGCCACTCTCATAGACGAGAGTGGCAGACAGGGTCTGTGGACCTTTATAGTGCGTGAGCCTTGGTTGACCGAATGGGCTCGCGAGACCGATGCGGCTTACCCGCACCCTCGTGGTGCGACGATGGGCAGGTTGTGACGTCTGCTCCCCACGGCCACCAGGACAGCCGCGCCTGATTGCGGCCTTGCGACGATGGGCAGGTCGTGACGTCCGTTTCCCCACGGCCACTAGGACAGCCGCGCCTGATTGCGGCCTTGCCAAGGCGAGGTGATCCGGGCCCCGGCCGGCAACGTGGTTGAGAGGAACGAACGGGTCTTATAGTGCTCTGTCAGAGTTGATGCCCTATAAGAGTTGATGCTCTAATAGAGTCAAATGCTCCAAGACCCCGTCCGTTCCTCAGCGATGCGCGAACCGCGCCGAGGTCCGATCACCTCGGAATGCCTTGACGCTGGCAAGCTCTCCCCGGCTGTGGTCTCCACGCAGCTCCTTGGCTTTCCGACTGACTCTCTCCAGACTTCGGACTCCACTCGGCTCTCCGACCCCTCCAGACTGCCTCGAAGCTCCGTTCTGCTCACCTTTATATAGGGCCGGGGGACGAGATTTGGCCTTTGCTCTCTGACCCTTGACCCCACGCGGAAACGGACGTGGTAGAGATCACCGGCCCTCTGGATCCGATTCTCCGAGACGAAGCTTCCACACAAAGCGGACGTGGTAGAAATCAACACCTTCGACCCCCACAGGCCCGCCCCTTTCTCTCCTGTGATCCGTTTTTCGAGGCGAAGCTTCCACACAAAGCGGACGTGGTAGAAATCACCAGACTTGCGCTGCACGGCGAGAGAAACCCTTGCCTCTCCCTGCAGCGATGCGTTTGATCGGATCCCGCCGCTGCTGGCGCAAAGATGGCGTCGTTGCGGACACGAAGGTGAGGCGATGTTTGTGGCGTGGAGATGTTGACGGTTGCTGGCGGAGTGGTGAGGATGGCGTGGTTGTTGGGAGGCAGGTGTGGTTGTGGTTGGTGTTGGGGTTAAGGGGAGCGATGTTGGTTGTTGTAATGGTGGGAGATGTGGTTGGTTCAAAATAACGATAGAAAAGAAAAAACCTACCTCAAAGGATCACAGCCCTGTGACACGAATAATTCCCATTAAACAACGGTGGGAAATCTAACTGAACACAGACTTATCGATCTAACTGAACTACAGACCTTTATGGTGTTCTGCGAATTTCCACAGCCATAACAATATATATATATATATATGTATGTATTTCAGAGACGGTATGACGAAGCTGTGTTGCGTGACTCGGTGGGCGAGGCAAGTTCATCTGTAGAAGCAGAAGTGCTTGGAGACCTGAAGAAGTCGACGGTTTTGTTTTTATGCTTCTTGGTAGCCATAGACAACCATGTGTTGCAAGTGGCCATTTTGGGAGTGGCTATTTTGTGAGTTTGTGTTGTAAGTTATCCACCAGATCAAAGATGATGGAGCCTTGTTAGAATCTGTGATTTCTACATGATGGTTAATTTCACTCAGCAGCTTGTAAAGTTTTACATCCTCGTTGGTCATGCATGGGTCACGCTCAGACTCAAATTCAACCTTTTTCCCCTCCTTTTCGACCCTTGTTGCCATGACCAAATCAATCAGTTCTTCATTGGTTAATTCCTGGCAATGCTCCAGCAGATATTCTTGTATGTCATCGCAATTCACGTTCTTGGAGCCTTCTCTCTCCAAGGATACTTCTTGCAAGCTGTGCCAGTTCTTTTTTTGGGAAGTTTCTTTTCAGTCGGAATTTTTGGGAAGCCCTCAAAACCCTGCACAGCATCTGGCCACAGCTGCCTCCACATGATATTCAGGGTAGAGTTCTTGATTTCTTTCCAGCAACAGGAAATCAGCTGGATAGCAATCCTGATGTTGTCGTTCTTCCAGAATGTCGTGATGGTGTCTGGGAAGTCACACTTCTTGATGTCACCCTTCTTGTTTAGAGACACAAACTGCATGATGACATCCTGGTCGATCGGCTGAAGGGTTGACGTGGAATTTTGGGGCAAAAACACCACCATGAAATCAGGATTGCTTTCACTGAACTCCTGAAGGTTGAGTGGATGTCCTGGTGCATTATCCAAGAAGAGGATGCCTTTTGGAGGAAGATGTCTGGAAATTAAATAAAGCTTCAAATCATTCTGAAAGTGGCTGAAATATTATTTGTGCAGCAACACCTACGTCATTCATGCTTTGGAGTTGTGCATCCACACCACTGGTAGCAGAGGAGTGGAGACGCCCTTCAAGGCACGAGGGCATTTAGACTTATAAACCAAGACTGGCATACAGCAAAAATCTCCAGAAGTATTAGGACAGAACATTAGGGTCATCCTGTCCAAAGACTGCTTCGCCCCTGAAGCACGTTTCTCCTCCTTCATCAGGTATGTTTTGTTGGGCAGTTTCTTCCAAAATAGCCCCATATCATCTTTCCTTTTTTGTATACAGAGTCGAGGCTCGTAGAGGAGCTAGCTAGCAGAATGAAATGGAACAGAATGGAAAGAGGGAAACACCAACAGCAGAGTAGACATGAGAGTGAGATCAGAGGTTGGAGAGAAGGACACATAGGATTGAACAATCGGCACACAGGCTGAAACACAGCAGGAAGAGGAAGGGGAAAGCAGGGATGAAACAGAAAAGGAACAAACCAACAAACAAAAAGGTGGGGGTGGGGGGGGGATGAAATCAGAATAAGCTTGAGAAGGGGAGTAATTGGGAATGAGATCTGCATTGAATATCTGATTAGGGTGGTATTCTGCCACGATCTCCAAAAATTCGTCCTTCAACGTCTCAGCTGCCTCGTGGTCTGCCCCAGCTGTGTCACCCTGCTTGGAGCCAGAGTGAAGGCCATGGCGATGCTTGAACTTAACTTTGCCAACCACTGGCCAGAGGCCATGAATGACTTCTTTCCACTAGGCTCAAAGGTAGGCATCAAACAAAGACTTTGCATTCTTCATAAATCATTGGACCACTGAAGGGTAAATTGCTCCTGCACATTTCTGAGATCCACAGGAGTAAGACCGTCTCCATATCATCATTGTGAGCTTTGTCTTGCTTCCACTTCCCTATTCACACAGCTTTTCCTTTAATTATTATAAATTTTGCTTTACCCAGTCGTGCAATGTAGAAAGACCAGCACACATTTCTTTGGATAATTTATGCAAACTCACACCTTTTCTGTAGTGTTCACAGACACAGACTGTTTATTGGATCATCACCACCATATGCTTATGCTTTTGAAGGACTTTTTCCAACAACATAATGAACTAGAAGGGCACTCGGAAGAGAGCATACCTCCAGCAGGCTGATTAGTTTACATTTTGTATCCCAACTGATGGGCTGGATCTGGATTTAGACCTGAACTAAAATTTAATTGGCTTGTTCTTGTCACCCAACCAACTCAACCACCAAGTTTCGTTTGAATCCGTCCATAACTTTTTGAAATATTGTGCTATATATAATTTTAGCCCTGTCACTGAATGGTGAAAAATCGCTTGAAAACATTCTCGGATCCGGATTCAGATCTTCAAAGTCGAATCAATTCTTCCTTGTTACATGCACGACCTGCCCACCAAGTTTTGTCCGAATCCGTCAACAACTTGAGATATATCATTTTAGCCCTATCACTCAATGGTGAAGAATCACTTAAAAAAAAATTCTCAGATCCAGATCTGGATTCAGATCTTCACCAAAATCAAATCATTTCGTCCTTGTCACATACCCAAGCTCTCCAGAAAATTTCGTTCAAATCCGTCCACAACTTGAGATATTTGTTCACAAACTAACAGACAGACAGACAAAGGTGAAAACATAACCTCCTTCCACCTTCAGGGGCAGAGGTAATAACATTTTGACGACTTAGTAATAATGAGGTTGAATTATCACGATAAAGCATGCACCACCGCTCCCAATAGAGAGAATCTCAGAATGAGGTCGAGGGAAGGGTCAAATCTCAGATGACAGGTGGGGCTTCTCTGCTGGCCAACGAGCGGTAAGATATGGAGGGCCAATCACAGCCATGATCGCTGCTCTGTGCATGCCTGCCGTGGTAAATTTGAAATTTTAAGTGCTCTGTGAAAGTGGTCGGATATAGGAATAGCTGAAAATGTGGGTATTCAGAAATGAGAGCGCCCACTGTATTTGCATTCTCTGACGTAATCAGAAAGGATTCAAGTGAATTCAACTTGTCACTCATTTTCTTGGCCAACTCTTCTCAGACAACAACCGTGCACAACCTTTCGTTGTCAAATGATGGTTTACCACGGCTATGAAACCCCACTTACGTGGGAGACAGCCATGTACAAGTATAACCATGCACGGTAACAGGCAATTTTTTTTAAACGTTCTCTCGTGACTTTGTCCAACTGTTACAATGCTAGAAAAGATGTGTGTATAATGAGAAATAACAAAACAAGAATGTTAACAATAACAGCATGGCAACTGAAATAAATAAATAAACACAAAAAGCTCTACATTCCTCACAAGGGTACAAATCTCAAAAAACACCCCTGGAAGCCAAATCCAGCCTTCTCTACTTTAGCTACATACTGTTGCAAGTCTGGAAGAACAGGAAAACCCCACAGCACTTGTGGGCTCCCATAACACTTCACCACATTTGCGCACTTATGCTTTTATACAATCTGTCCATAGCAGCTTGCCCAGGTCTTGGTCAGTGGTGGATCTTTTATACATACTGTGTTTTCATCAACGGGGGTCCCCCAACCTCTCATTCTTTTCCCAAGCATACAAATTAATTTCAAAACAGTAAGCCTATGATTTTCTATATAGTTTCGAAAGCCCAAAGTGAGATGGGCAACAAGTTCCCACCTTGAGAACATACAATAATTATTTAGCTATTTAGATAAAAACATTTCACCTCTTATATAAGCAAAGAAAATAAATGCAGTAGTGCTGCAAAATTTCCAAAGACCAATTGTAGAGAGATTCCACTGTAATACAGAAATTCCATACAACCAACGAGTGGATGCATTTTCAGCTCATCTGGACTTTAGTCAGATGAGCTTATGCGAATGAGTAATGTCCAGAAGTGAGTGAGCGATTCCGTAAACACTTCAGTCATTATCGCTTGAACCAAGCACCCCATTTTGATGAAACTTGGCCACAAGCTTCATATATAATGCCTAACGAAGGTGTATTGACCGCATCAAAATCTGTGCTCATCATGGGGGTCTACATGGGGGGGGCGGGGAGTTTGACCCCCAAAATAGGTATTTGGCCTCTTCTCTGAAGCTACACACACAATTTTAATGAGACTTGGCCACAACCTACAACCTCAATCACCCGTGATGCACCAAAATTTGTTCATGGCATTAAAATAAATAAATAAATAAAATCAGGGTCTAAGAGGGTGTAAGGGGGTTTGAGTGTCTGTTGCTCCTGATTCAGATGAGCTTCAGGATGCACAGTCCTATTTTTTATGTTTAAGTACATTATTATTGTACAAAGTTGTGAACCACCCCACATAGAATTGCAAAAAAGTCAGGAGACTGTACACTTGTTTAACTTGTTCAGCTTGTAGTGTTTGCATTGGTTTGTTGTTATATGCATTCATGATTCTGTGCTTTTGATTCTTTGTAACTTCGCAAGCAAGGGGAGTGATCATCTCAGATACAACATTCTTTCCTTAAGATCTTTGGACCTTCACAATGTATAAATGTGGAAACTACTTCAATAAGTGATTCAAAAATAATCAGTACGTTGGATTTTGGAAGGCCAATATTTAGTAAACTTAATTTATTTACGCAACATGGCCTTTATTTATTTTTTTCTACAACAGCAAGGCTCATGGAAGAGCAAGACTGAACTGACAGTGCGGTAGTAGAGTAACAATTGGGCACAATCAGCAAAGTAATGAACGAACAAGAAAAGGAAAGAGACCGAGGAAGGGAGGAAACACTGAAACCAGCAAGTAAGAGGATTGAGTAAGGAAGGGTTAATGTGGGCAAGAAAGATCATTGGTCAGGATGGTGGAGGACATGAGGTAGCAGTGCACTGTCTGCTAGAAACTCTGGAGTACAGAGTGGGAAAGAACAGCCTATGAAAGTCTGTTCCAGAGACGGAAGAGGCGATGACTAAAGAAGTTAAGGTGTGCAATCAGCCTGGATTTTGTAAATTTAATCGAGGGTCTTACTGGAAAAGCGCATGGAGCGTGGATTTGCGCAGGGAGGATCGGAGGCCTGATGAGCAGATGGAGCAATATCAGAGAAGGGACGATTGAAAGAAGGAAAAAAAAGAAAGAAACAAACAAACAAAAAAAAGAGACCACCAACCTGCCTGTGATGTGAAAGCAACAGACCATGTGCTTCAGTCTCATCGTAGGAGATTCCAATGATGTTGAGAACTTTAGATTACACAGAATCCAGGAGAGACAGATGTGAAGCTGGGGTGCCAGCCCATTGCGGGAAGTGGTACTCCATGAGGAACTGTAGAGAGAAGGGTGAACCCCAACAGCAGAGTTGAAGGCCAAGATAAAGGAGACTTGGACAAACAATGGGGTGTGGTGAGAACTGAGGGTCAGGAGAGGATGCATGGGGTGGAAAAGATGGATAGACAAGGAAACTTTCAGGAGGGAAAACTGGAAATTTGGAAAGATGGGGGATTGGGTTGGGGTTGGAGGAGGGGGGGAGGGTTAGCAAGGGTAGAAACGATCACGGCTTTGGATTGGGAACGATGAAACATGATGGTGAACACCCCGTTTTGAAGACCTGGAGGGATAATGAGATTGAGGAGAATGTGGAAGTTGGTTCCACAGGCAGGAAAAAAAGAGGAACAAATGATTGAAGGTTAGTAGTGATCCTGGATTTAGAAAGAGCAGAGGGTGCAAGACCAGAAAGGAGGTGGTAGAAGACAGAGATCACTGACCTGTCTGCAATGGCGAAGTGATAGGCTCACAAAATTCAGCTTCATCATGGGAGATTCCAATAATCTTGAAAGATATGGACAAAGACCTTGTAGAATGTGAGTACTGTCATGCTGATTTTTCAAGGAAAAAAAAAGACATGGATCGATGGAGGATGCCCAGTCTGCGGCTGTCTTTTAAGGATAGCTTTGCTACGTAGTAGAGCGGGAAGTATAACTGGCAGAACCAAGATAATCCTAAATAGCAATGACAGAGGATTTCATGCATTTATCAGGATTAATGGGTTCCAAGGAAACCAAGTGTGGTGATAATGATGAAAATCAACATCAACTATATAAATTAAATAAAATTTAATGAAGTCAACATTAAATAGAAGAATAAATACAGCCAACATTAATACACGGTGCTCACAGCCTCTGGCATAATAGTATAAAGATATGCCCGTTTGCCATGCAGTGGAATAATAGGCTGTGTTGGAAAGGAAGCTGAAGAGTTGCTTTTAATTCATGAAATATCATTACCTCATCCTAATCATCAAAAGAAAGAAAGTAATAACTTGAAAGCATCTGAAAATGCAAAGCCCGTGTGTTTTGTATTCAGACTTCTTCCATGTACTAAACAGTACCGTTGACCTTTTGACCAATTTCTTAATTTGGCTTTTCCATATTCTCAAAATAAAGATTTGTTGCAAAATTTGACGACAAAAGCTCAAATGATAATTAAAATTTCAGGAGAAATGATGAAAATTTATGATTTTATGTGATACTGACCTTTGACCTTTCAACCAAATTATTAATTTGGCTTCTCCATATTCTCATTAGGCTTTGTTGAAACTTTGACAACAATAGCTCAAACGGTAAAAAAAAAAAAAGTTACGGCCTGGAGAGGCACAGACACACAGACAGAAGTGATTGCAAAACCCCGTCTTCCGCTGCATGGGGGATGTAATAATAATAATAATAATAATAATCATGATCATCATAATAATAAGCACTCCTTTCACATCTTCAGACCCGTAGGGCTGCCAAGGCCGTTTTTCCTGGCTCGGGGGCACAATCCTGGGCGGGTCGCCAATCCGACACAGGATACTCAAATGGCTCATTCTTCCCAATAAGCTGGTACTCATTTTGCTGACCTTGGAAGGATGACAGGCTGAGTCAACCCACCTTGTGTTAAGTAAGTAACGGTGTGACAGGGGCTCAAACTCAAGACCCTAAGATCTTAAGCCAGCCACCTTAACAGTCAAGCAAACACCAGGATCATCCAAAGAAACCAGATATTAAAAATAATAACAATAATGAAAACGACTTCTTGATGAGGATTAATGGGGATGACTGGGAACTGCCGACAAAAATAGTTTATTCATTAAAACTCATAATGACGCGTCGTGTTAGAGAACACAACATCTGCTAGGTCATGCTATATCCGATGATTATGATGACGACAAATCTTTTAAAGTAAGTGTTGTTTTTTTAACTTCTCTTCTTTCATACATAAAATAACAAGCTGCTTACACATGAGAAAAAAAACTTCTTATTTTCCAAGGCCAGATTTAATTCAACCTGACGAACAGAAATCTATTTCACAGGCTGTGCCCACAAAAAAATTAAAATAAAATAAAAAAACTTCAATATAAAAATGGCTCCACTCTGCATCAATCAGTCTGAGAAACTCTTGATGGGAAAATTATTGGCCTGAATTAGCCTGGCACAAAACTTACTCCAGCGTAAAAGTAAAAGAAAATTAGTAAAAGACAAAAATAATCTCATTGCACAAACAGCATTTTAAAACCTCCATAAAAACCGAACATGTATCGATTTCAGAATATCCAACCCACCTCCATGATAGGGCTGGAAGCAAGCACTTTCTCCTCAATGTTGGCGTGGTTGCTTGAGCCACTGACCGTCGCAAAGAAGCGCATTGTATATTTTGCAGACACCGTCTTACCAGCACCAGATTCCCCACTCACAATTATCGACTGGTTTTTTTCATTTCTGAAAATGACAGACCACAAAAAACATGCAACACCACAATCAGTACTGCAACCGCATCTATAGATTCATAATACAACCATGCAAAACCACCTGCCCTGAGGCCTGTACCTCCATGACTGTCTGCCCTGAGGCATGACCCTCCGAAATACAAACCACCAGGCTCAGCTATATGCAAAACAATTCTCGGACGTGGCTCTGCACATTATCCCATGTCGCTTCCGAGCCACAGTATGTGGTCGCACCTGCCCATCTGCTTGTAAGCCTCCTCAGCCACAGCGAAGATATGGGGGTCCATGTCCCCCATGTTCTGCCCACTGTAAGCACGAATTATGTCTTCACTGTAAATAGGGAGTTGTTCATAAGGGTTGATAGCCACCAGTACAATGCCTGTTGGCAGAACATTATGAGGGAGACAGAAAGAAGGATCTTAAATTCAAAAGAACCTTCACAATGCAAGCCAGGTCTCCAACCATTATGTCATCAATGAGCATTTCAAAACAGTAAATCAAAATTACAGCAATTGTATAACAAAAAGAAACACTGATGGTTGTACTGCAGTTCACGTACATGTGTGTACAGCTACCCAGAGAAAATAAACAGGATAATCATTCAAGCAAATAAACGTGGTACACAAAGACCAACCACAGTACATGCAAATGCGGTCGTTCACAAAGACGCACCACAGTAAGTATAAATGTGGTTGTTGTCGACAAAGCGTATGCGCAGGTTATGTAGCACAGCGGGCTCATGCAAGTAACTGAGCGACGTAAGGTCATTCTCTCCCACCAGGATGTCTGGGTTCCGCAGGAATGGCATTTGCTTTGACTGTAAATCGATTTTGTAATCAATCTTCTGCAAAACAAGAGATTGAACAACAAACTTTGAGGATATGCCTCTCGCTGGAACACTCACTACCTGATGGAAGATGTTCAGGTCTCATTCTCTCCCACTTGCATTCAGCAAATGGGTCTAACAGTTTTACAGTCTTCATGAGAAACATTTCTAACAGTGGATGAATGTTGCCGATACAATTGCACATAACTTTATGCAAAAATAAACGTGAAGCAATCATGTTAAAATTAATTAATTGATTGATCAAAGCCTGATGTTATTCCATGACTTATTATTGGCAGAATTTAACTTTGAAAGCTACTTTGACAGAAAACATTTCTGAAAACCCATAGCACATGGTTATTTGATAAAGGGTTGATATGGACTCAGCAAATTATATACAATGGATATACACAACCATCTTCAGCCAAAGTAAGAGCATTATACATCAATTATATTAAAATTATAATTAAGGTCTGATTTGTTGAGCAAGGTCCGAAGATCTATTCTGAAGGAAAACCCAAACCTCACATCACACCTGTAAAGCTAGGCCTTCCTGAGAAATTGTGTGGATCCTAAAAGTTGTATAGACCAGAAAAAGTATCTACCTTATCATCCTCGAGGAGCAGCCTCAAGACTGGGCTTCCATCTTTGTAGTCCTCGAGGATCTCAGCCGATTGCCACACTTGCTCAGTGTCTGTAATCCAAACGTGTGCATACTGTGGAAGAAGGAACGCCAAGTCAGTGAGGAAATAATTGTGCAAACACATAAATTTAATGACACACAGACAAATATTACTCAAGTGAAAGCAGAAAATTTATTTGCAAATCTCAAAATGCCAAAACACTGGCAAAGTTGATCTGAAATGGTCGCATCACAAAAGACATTGGCACAATGTCATGGCCCAGAGCAACATTTAACCAACCATTCAACTTGCTCCAAGTGCTCACATGGAAATAAAACTTGAACAGGTGAATAAAAAAAAAAAAATAAAAAAAAAAAAAAAAAGTGAGTGATATAGAGAAAGGAAAAGAATCTAAACCTGCACACAGAGAAAAAAAATCTAATCACCTCAATGGTCGTGTAAACACAAGCTTGTATACTTTTGTGCTTATGCAAAACTTACAAAGAAGAGCCCGAGGCAAGTGCAGGGTACATTAGCTCACTTATATGGAGATTATGAACCGCAAGCAAACAGTGTAGAGTTTACAAGTTGAGTTTGAAATGAGAACCATGCAGATGGGGCCTAGCAGCATGCCTAATGATCATTGTGCAAAAAGGGCCATTCCACAACGTTTGGACCACCATGCGGAATTCGGGTAAGTGGGGGGGAAATCTGGTTGTCATTCTGACAACTGCAGGAACAACTCCATTTCCATTGCCAAATGCACAACACATCTGCTTTACATTGAAGGTTCAAAGCAATAACTTGGTGAAATCTCTACTGACAGGTCTCAAAACAGAACAAGAAAAAAAGCAATCAGAGATTGCAGACCCTGGCCAGGACTTCTTTTGAGTGGTGTATTTATCATAGGTTTGAGGGTAAATCCAACATGGCTGTCAAACCACGTGACCTATGATATCATGTGTGTGAACCTTTTGTTCCTCATGGGCAGGCGGTCATACGTGTAAAGTTTCGCCTCGATCTGTTCAGCCACTTCAGAAAGGAGATTTTTGAAGGTTTTTTTAATTTTTCATTTTATTAAACAATACAGCTGCTGAATCATGTGACCGATGACGTCATGAATTTTTTCTTCTGTGGAACATTTTATCCCTAGATGACCCCCAAAAATTTTCATACTGATCGGATGTGGCGTTCCACATATGCAAAGATGACGTCATAATGAGAACCCTGATGACATTAAAAAAAAACGACTCATTCCCCATGAGTACTTACTATTTGCCAAGTTTAAATTTTTCCTTGGTGCGGTTTCAGAGGTCTGCAGTTTTTCCATTTTTCTAATATGGCTGCCACACCACGTGACCTATGACGTCATAATTACCATTAAAACATTCTACATGAGTAGTCTCAACAATGGTGAAAATTTTGTCTCAATCCGACAAGCAGTTGCAGAGAAAAACACGAAAGTTCTGTACGGACAAACAGACAGACAAACAAACACATGAAAAATCACTCACAGTGACAACTTGGCAAAACAGCACAAAGTAGAATGGCACTCGGTAGAGAACTTACCTCTGCCAGGTGGAACAGTTCACGTTTTGTATCCCACCTGCTTGTTCTTGTTACCTATTCAACTCATCCAACTTGCTTTTGTCACAACTCATCCACAACTTTTTGAGATATAGTGATATATTTAGTTTTTGGCCCTATCTACCAATTTGAGAAGTTAAGCTTATGTGTTGACCTTTTGACCTTAAAATGAATTGTTACTTGAATTCAGCGATCTGACATGAAAAGGCTCTTCAAATTTTAAGTCAATCGGATGAAAATTGAGGATTTTAGAAAATTTGTCCCAAATTGGCCTTTTGGCCTATTTTGACCTTTTGGCCTGTTGACCTCAATATGAATAGGCGGTTGAATTTGGTGACCTAATATGCAAATGCTCTTCAAATTTTAAGTTAATTGGATTAAAATTGAGGAACTTACAAATTTGGCTTATTTTGGGTTTACCTTGTGGCCAATTTTGACCTTTTGACCTAAGATAACCTCAAAAGTAATAGGTGATTGAATTCACTGACCTGATATGCAAATCCTGTTCAAATTTCAAGTCAATCAGAAGAAATTTGAGGATTTTAGAAAATTCGGCTCAAATTGGCCTTTTGGCCTATGTGGACCTTTTTGGTCGACCAAATTTTACGATACTTCAATGCGGGACCGTGGCAGGGTCGGTTACATTAATCTCTGAAAATTTCAGAACGATTGGTTGAGCAGTTTGGGCTGGAGGCGAGCGGACAGACAAACACACAAACACACAAGCAAACGAAGGCGATCACCATACTTGTCAAAAAAAAAAAAAAACTTTGCCAAGTAGCAAACAGACTCAAATGCAATACCCTCTCCTTTGGAGAGGGTATTTCAAAAAATAAGTAAATTAATTAATCTATCACAAACTCGTAATACCCTGCATACAAGAATACCACTAATGCAAAGCATTCATAGTCCGTTTATGACAGACATCGAAATGGAATGGAATGAAAATGTGGGAACATCAAATAAAAAACCAAACACTTTAAAGATTTAAACTCAAATCAAAAAGGTAGAACAAGACAGAATAAATAAATAAATGGTAAAAAAAAAACAACACATGAAAAAGATGCCAAATGCTATTTGCATTTTACTTCACATAATAATAACAACAACAACAACAATAATAATAATAATATACAAATGTGCGTCTGGTTTGATAAACAGTTTTTGTAAATCGTAGCAAGCTGCGTGTGTACGGCTCCTCAAGAGCTATAATCGGACCTGGTGAGAAGGACCAATCATCCAGTAAACTTCTGAGAAATTCACACTTGTGTATGGCACCACAAATGATGTGTTTTGTCATCAAGGACAATAAATGATCGTCACACTGAGTCATGTAAGTAAGCAAAGCTTATCAAACTTGTGAAAAATCACCTCTTCAT
Organism: Eptatretus atami; assembly: GCA_035128595.1. NCBI lineage: Eukaryota > Metazoa > Chordata > Myxini > Myxiniformes > Myxinidae > Eptatretus > Eptatretus atami. The sequence continues at coordinate 83,481,795 of CM068963.1, read as the reverse complement.
TGATGTACACCTTCAGAACGTTTAATGGATTACAAAGGTGAGTAAGCCCAGCGGGTGAAAGCTTGGAAGCATATTAAAAACAATACACAAACTGGATGAGGAAATAAAAACAAAAACCCAAGACATGAGTGCTGGTGATGACATTTAAAAATTACAAAAGTTGTGCTGTACATGATTTCACCATTATATCATCGCTTCCAAAACGAGTCATTCTTGCACAATTGCCTCTGAACAAATGTCCAAACAACTGTCACATAACTTACTGAACAATACACCACATACGTCCAAAACCCACATTCATAAGTCTGGCAACTCTGAAAAGTGATTGGAAAAGCAAAACGGTGACAACACACACACACACACACACACCTTTTGCTATTCTACTCTTAAGCTCTCTCAACCACAATCAGCTTTTTAAAAATAAAAATGTACAAATAAATGGCCATCACAAACTTTAGCCTTTAAAAAAAAAAAAAATAATAAATAAAAACTTTTGCAAATCTCAGTTTACAGTGTGCAAAAAATAAAGCAATAAATAACAAAATCCAGATAAATCGTGAAAATATGTAAATAAAACAAGCAGGACCACGACAAAAATATTTTTGGGATATTACTTCTTCAATGGCCACAAGATTCCCACATTATTTTGGAGTTGGCCGAGGGGGGGGGGGGGGTGGGGAAGTTTGGCCCGAGTCATCCAAGAACCTGCTGGCCAGGCCTAACATCCGATGAAGGTTATGTCAGGAATTAGTAATTTGGCCATGATGCCAGCATAACTCGCCGACTCTTTGTGAAGGACACCGGGGGATCTTTAACGTCAACCAACTAATGCTGGCAGATGGGAGGCCCAGTTTAACGTACATCTGAGGGATGGCACACACATTGATGAATCACCCTGCCTGTGAAACACCAGGATGACAGTTTATAGCCGGGTATGGATTCAAACACAGAATGCAACAGTTACAGGTAAGTGTGCATACCTCTAGGCCATCCTGCCAGCTCTTCGGATATTACTACACTATGTAAAGAAATTGGTTACCTCAAATATATTGATCCGAAACATTTAACTTTCACAAAAAAAATTTTTTTACATAAAGACCAGACAGTAGATAAGTTACTCACTTTGCAGTAATCATTGGAATCAAATACACATGCAGACATGATGACAATGACAGACAAGTGAAGATGATCATTCCTCAGGAATCCTCAGTTGTATAAAACAACGGTGCTCGAGACTGAGGAAATGAAGAGGAAAGGCAGGGTGCCTCGCAAATGGGAGGGAATGGCGAGAGAAGTGCCAACCTAAGACATCACGTGGAATGACTGCAGTTTCGCTCAAACAAAACAAGCTCATGTCGCTCTGGATGGTCACATGTCTCAAATCAAGTTGCAGCGCTCTACGCGTTTACGGGTGCAGCTCGGAATAAAGGAAGCTGTTATTACTGCGTTCAACCTGAACGATATTTGAAACTGGCCAAGCTTCAGAATATAATTTTTGTTCCTTTTCATCGCAATGACAATCACAGCACTTCCCTCGTCCTCTTGTATTTACATTAAGCAAATGATACACAATAACTTGTACATCCTCTCCAACTCTATCCTATCTGCAAATAATTAGTTGTTGTTATTGTTCAAGCTACTGTGACAATACAAGTACTCATACACAAGAGCAGTACAAGGCTCGATGACTTGTGAAAGCACTAATGAATGATCGTCCTGACTCAGAACCTGTAAAGGACTGGTTGGCGGAGGCAGCATAACACCCATCTTGTAATGTAGGCTTATGTGAGAAGTGCAGGTCAAGATGTATAATTAAGATGTACTGTCATAGAGAGATTTTCTTCCTTCTGAGAGAACACTTTAAAGATGTACTGAACACCCATTATGAAAGGTACTTCATTAAAACTTGTCAGATTCCAGAACTGTGTACTCTGTGGGTTACAATGAAATCACAAAACAGTCATCCATAATTCAAGCACTTCAATGTCACTGGTTTCTCTTTCATAATGGTGGCATAATGGTCTGGAAGGTCGGTGGTTGGAACCCGACCCTGGCTGAGTCATTCCAGACTAAATGGTACATGCTGTTTCTTTACTTGATGCTCACAGCATTTAAAACGGATATTTCAATTCGGTTTAAATCTTAAACAAGTCTGTATTTGGTCTTTTTAAACATTTCCAAGATGAGAACTGCCATTCCGATTCATATCAACTGTATCACACAGGAAGGGTAGAGCAGCTATTTTGTAAAACGCTCAACGTAGTGACTGGACTTGCACCGTTGCTGAAGCTGCCAAATATCACGAGCGAGACTATCACTGTCCAAGTCTCTCACACATCTTTGTAAAACTATTTACAAATCCTCTAAAAACAGTTACTTCAATGGAGTGTCCCCCCTGACCCCCCTCCACACCACTCACCCTCGAGAATTTGGGTCAATCTATAAGGGAATTAGGTCAGGACTGTGATGGGGTAGGACTCATCCCATTGCAGTTAACTAGTTCTTTCATCTTCATCACTCAATATCGGTCACCATCTCACCTTTTGCTGAATTATCTGCCAACGATGCTGCGTGCTCACCTTGTATCAATTTCAACATTTTGCAACGGCTTGAACAACAACTCGATCGCTCTCACTAAAACTGCATTTACTCTGTAGATATACAGTATGCAAAATTAGCAATGGGTACCCGGCGTTTCCCGGTCAAATTTCTTGTGGGAGGCCTAAAACACTTCCCGACTTATGGTAAACTGTAATGAATCATTTAATATTACCTTTCGCATAGCTACAAAGGCTCAGGTACGAGAGCAATTATAAAATAAATAAACACGATTTTTT
>CM068963.1:83468866-83478948 GCA_035128595.1 Eptatretus atami | reverse complement strand
TCATAACATTTTTTTTTCTCTGGAACACTCCCCAGCACTCACTGATGAACCTCTGAAAGTTTGACGAGGATCCGTTCAGCCATTTCTGAGAAAAATGGCAGGACACACACGGTTCTCTTTTAATACTGTATAGATACAATTTCTGTTGCAGCAAAAGGCTTCTGTTTGGATGTCTACCCCAATACTTAAAAATCTTCCCCTGAGAAAACAATGAGAGTCAAGAGAAAACTGTGTCCAAGGCATGCACTTTATAGTCATGGGATTTGAAAGTTCTCCATTGGCCTGTATCGGCCCAGCGATATGGTAGTGCTCACAAGAAAAAAAAAAATGATGAGAATCAAAATAAATAAATACATGAAAACACAACTACATCATTCAGATAAAATATAATAAAAATAAAGAATAACTATAGCATTCAATAGGCTGGCAGGATGGCCTCGAGGTATGCACACTCACCAACTGGGCCATCTAACCAAGGTTCGAATCTCAGCCTATCTATAAACTCATCTCGGGCTTTCACAGGCAGGGAGGTAACAATGTGTGTGCCGTCCCTCGGATCGATGTTAAACTAGCGTCCCGTCTGCCGGCATCCCACAGTGTTCTCCACAAAGATTAGGGGAGCTATCGCTGGCACCGTGAACAAATTCCAAATTTCCTTCCCTAACCTATTCGAGGTACTGCATCAGCAGCATAGCCACGCTCCCAGTGATAATGCAACCAGCAGCTACATGCTGCAAACGAAATGAATGAACAGCATTTGGACAAACCACTTTTTTTGTTGTTTGGCAAGACACTGGAAATAACAGAACACCCACAAAGATATTTCATTATACAATCACAATCATGACAATATCTACTATAACAAATAGGTCATATGTGGCTGTAGCTATGACACCAATATTCACTCTTTGATCGATTGTGGCACTTACCAATTGGGGGTGCCCGTTTTTCCCAGCATCATTATTCACTCGTTGATTGGTCGTGGAACTGACCAAATGTGTTGCCTGCTTTTTCCTTCTCACCAATTTTTTTTGTATATTAGTTGAGGCTCGTGGAAGAGCTAGTACACTAAACGGATTAGGACATAACAGGCAAAAACAGGATGCAAAACATGCAAAAGGAACAGCAGAGACACACACAAAAGGAGTGGTGGAGAGGGGGGGACACCAAAATCCACATGGTCTGCCCGGATGAGTTCACCATGGGTGTCGCGGTACCCATCCCACGCCTGGAGGCTGTCGTGTCACCCGTGGCTGGTGCGCCTCAACGATTCTGGTCAATGCGGAGGCAGGCCTCACACCCCCCGCAGTTGGTCGCGGAACTGACCAATTGGGTGTACCCATTTTTCGCAGCATGGCTCTGTGTCATCGAAGGCGTGCCGAGATGGACACTGCGGCCCGGAGATAAACCATTAAGAATGAAAATAATTAAATGCGATACATGATGAAATGTTTAATGAACATGTTTTTGTTTCCATTGGCACCGTTTGTGTCAGCAGAAAACGTCATCACAATAGACATCACAAGAGTGTGTCGCAAGCTTCGAATGCGATCGCATGGGGAATGATATTGTTACGAATCTGGAAACCATGCGCACTCAACATTCAGGTCCCAAAGTTAGTTATGCCGGTAAGTACGTGTGAGACAGGTCCCTTCCTTTTGTCTAGTGGGAGAGTCGAATATGTGCGTTGTGATGTTTTGTTTTTATAGTTAGGTTATTACATCTCACCACTTGCCCATCACGCTCCATCACCACCGTTGGCTGCTCGTACCTTGACTTGCCGAGAGGGGGGCCTCGCGGTCCCAGTCCTCAGCTTCCACGAACGTTCCACACGCAATCGTGGCTTCACCACCATCCACCTTCCTCAAACACGCGTGGAGGGGAGGGGCGGTTTTCTCCGGCATGGCCGAAACTTTGCCCAGGAAGGCTGTGCCCAGAGGATCCTGGCCAATTAGAGGCGAACAGCGAGGTGTGCTGACCAAGGCCCTCCCCACTGAGGGAGGTCCATAAATTCCAGAGATTCTCTGAGGCGTTGTTGGTGGGTTGCACGAGAGTTCTGAGAGGTTCTTAAGGGTTTTTGCTGTTACAAAGGGGTGGTTACGAGGAGCGATTACGAAGAGTGGTCACAGGAGGTCTACGTTGCTGTACGAAGGGGTTTTTGCTATCACGAGGGTTGAGCAGAGGGCCATCGAGGTGGCGAATGTGTCTCTGCTGCCCCTCTACAAGGAAGGACAGAGCAACCCTGACCCCTCCTCCGTGGACCCCAATTATTCCCCACCTGAACTCCGCCACGAGTCCCCCACGTGCGACGGGGAATCGGACCAACGACCATTGTCAGGTGCCGCATCGCGGAGTACTCCCTTCCCTCCGACGACCAGGTACAAGCCGAACTCTGACCTCCAGCTCGTCTCACTCATCGGCTGGAGGGTCGAATAAAGAACCTTGGGTTTTCTTTTATTTTGTGTGTGTGTGCGTGTGGGCCCGTCTTGTAAGTAGAACTGCCTAAGTGTTTTTGCCCATTGTAAATACTGGCATTGCATATTCGCTTTAAGTCTCACCTCTCTTGTCTTTTATTTTCTGCAAATAAATTTATTAGAAATGTTCCCAGTTACTTTTCGTCCTTTCTTTATTTGGTCTGGCATGGTCCGGGCCTGAGTTCAGACGGGGTTTCATCCCCGATAATCCGTTAATCCTAGCCGGCACGGCTTTGGCAGTTTCCGCTCGGCTGCAACCGAGCCGGGGTTGGTAATCGGTAGTTGGAACTCTAACGTAGTCGGTAGAGTGACCCGGTTCGAGAAAGAAGTGCCGAGGGCGTGAATCCCCGGTAGCCAAGACTGCGTGGTTACTTAGGTACTTTGGCTCTAGACAAATAACCCTACGCCATGCGGTCGAGATATTGGCGTTTCACAGTCGATTAATCGACCCGCCGGCTTCGGAGTTATCCGGAGCAACGGCCTATAATTCCGGGGAGTCTGGTGGGAGACGGCATAAACTTCCCCGCCTAGCGGTCGTTCTCGCCACAGACCCCCAGCCCACAACAATATGTTGTGATCAATAAAAGAGATATCAAAAATGACAGAAATTATAAAGTGCATTCACAATAATGTGCCGCAGCCCATTGCCCACCAAAGGTGGGCCGAGAAGGGTACTCCAGCCCAGTGGGCGGGAGTGCCCGCTAGTCTACATAATAATCTCCGTTGGTCTGTCTGACCGTTTGTGGAGGAGCTTCAAAATCACATCACCGCCATTTTGTTCGCTCCGTATAGCCTGTTTTGTGAGGCTCACACTTTCTTACACTCTCACAGATTTATATTAACTCTCATTCGATTTCATTTTTCATGTTTACCAACATGGTTTAAGACTAGGTTGCAAAAAATAAAAAAAATAAACGGGAATAAAATTAACATTTTCAGACAAAAATGCAATTTTAATAACTAATATATAGTCCATTCAGACTCCCTCATGGCGATACATTAACTCCAATTCACCATCTCATTTGATTTTTTAGCTTGCCTGTTCGAAGAACAGAGAGCTATAGCGATACCCCCGGCGTGAGCGTCAGCGTGTCAGGCGGAAAAATGTTAAATTTTTGTATTACGGAAAAACCCGACGGATTTCGACGAAACTTGGTGGGGGGGGTTAGGTATGGTCCAAGGATCATGCCATTAGATTTTGGACTTGGTCCCCCCACCCCCCAAAAAAATGTTAGAGAATTTTTTTTTTTTGCATTCTACATGTTTTAAGTGATTCCAACCCCCCCCCCCCCAAAAAAATTTAGAGAAAAAAATTTTTTTTTTGCATTTCTACATGTTTTAAGTGATTCCAACCCCCCCCCCAAAAAAAATTGTTAGAGAAAAAAAAATTTTGCAACTTTTTTTCAACAAAATTTCGATTTCTTTTTTTTGCATTTCTACATGTTTTAAGTGATTAGGATTTCGACGAAACTTGTGGGTGGGTTAGGTATGGACCAAGGATCATGCCATTAGATTTTGGACTTGGTCCCCCCCCTCAAAAAAGAAATTAGAGAAAAAAATTTTTTTTTTTGCATTTCTACATGTTTTAAGTGATTTCCAACCCCCCCCCCAAAAAAAAATTGTTAGAGAAAAAACAAATTTTTGCAACTTTTTTTCAACAAAATTCCGATTTTTTTTTTTGCATTTCTACATGTTTTAAGTGATTTCCACCCCCCCCCAAATGATTTCCACCCCCCCCCCAAAAAAAATGTTGGAGAAAAGAACTATAACTGTCAGCACTGTTGACATCATATTTAATGAATAAGATATAAGGTTCACTTGAGTGACCCAGCAGTATTGGCGCGGAGGTTTGCACTCTCCGCGAGTGCTCCCCCTATAGTTTCCTTTCTAATGTTTTTATCTACCACACTATTTTTTATACGCCCGATATATATTAATATATTCGGGGCGATTATGTGATACGCCGTCGTCCGTCCGTCTGTCTGTCCGTCCGTCCGTTCCTGTCCGCACTCTAACTCCCAAAGTTTTCAACTTTCACGTTTCATATTGGTACATAGGTACAGACTGTGGAGACGTGTGTGTCGCACATACTTCGTCACTAAAGTGGTTGCCATGGCACCAGGATGCTGTTTCCGTCCGTTCCTGTCCACACTCTAACTCCCAAAGTTTTCAACTTTCACGTTTCATATTTGGTACATAGTACAGACTGTGGAGACGGTGTCGTGACATACGTTCGTCATCTAAAGTGGTTTCCATGGCAACACAGATTGCTGTTTTCCATGTAGTAGCACAATTCTGTATATACCTTCTTGTTAGGGCGTATATTGTGCTCACTTGCGCTCTTATTACTGATTACATATACAAATACATATATTGCTTTAAATATACTTCACTGCAATGCTTTATAAAAAATATAATATAGACCTAAAAACGATAAATGTATAAACAGGCGAGCATTGGGTGGCTTTGACACCAACTCTGGTTTGTAGTTAAGATGGTTCAAGTTTCAGTTGCGGCAAAAGTTGAGAAAAATCGGACAAATATTGGCGTTTTTACACAGAAATGCATTCTAATAGCCGTCTGGTCAGCCGCGATGTGGGGAGGGGAGAATTATCATCAAGTTACCTTTTTATCATAATTACCTTTTGAAAAAACAAAGGTACATTTTGATTACAACTCATGCAAAGAAAACGAAGTAATGCATGTCAGCGATCGTGGCAGTGGTCTATTATACACTGACCAAAAAGAAGGTAAGTTTTCATAATGCAGTGGAAAGAAAATCGAAGTCTTGAATTCAAAAAAAAAACTTTTGTTTTCGCACGAGTTTTCAAGGCTGAATTGTGTGCAAGTACAGGATTTATAAACAAACTGTATTTCACATGTGCATGCACATATAATTCACATATTATGTGAAATAAATAAACATTGAAGGGAAAATTCCCAAGAGATTTTTTTTCGTTCTCATTTTATAACTTATGCACACATCCACTTCAAAGATATTATTTTTAAACTTTCATTTAAAAATAATGTACTTTTCTATGTGGTACATGAATGAAGAGAGCAATTTCGGTTTTCGCCAGATAGAAAGGTGCAATGGCCATCGACACCACTCACAACACTTTTTCCAAGGGACTTTTCCATTTGAGCTGTATTATTTTCAGTCACAATAAAATGTTTCATCCTTTAAATGTAGTCACAATAAAAAGTTGCAATTCTTAAGTACTCTGATCCTCATGTCATACAAGCATAAAGCATATGGATGGAACATCCATCATCCATTGGGACCGTACTCTGCACAGAGCGTTGGTGCAGCTGAAGCAGTCTCCTGGGTTATAGGGCACAATCCTGGACAGGTCGCCACTCCGGCGCAGGATATTCAAATGGCTCAATCATCCCAGCAAGCTGGTACTCACTTTGCCGGCCTCGGAAGGACGACAGGCCGAGTCAAGCCCACCTGGTATTAATTCAACGGTTGAGCACGATTTGAACTTAGGGCCCTTGGGTCCTAAGCCTGCCACCCCAACCATTAAGCCAACACCAGGCATTTTGATGGAACCAATGATGGAAAATTTCCTTGTCCATCCAAGCATTACTTTGTATTCAACTGCGAAATACATTAGGCCTTTTAACATTCTTGGCCAATTTGATTTACCGATGACTAAAAGTTTCACTCGATGAGTTCATGCGGCATTAGCACAGGTGAGCAGTCACTCAATCTTTATTTTGTTTAAATCCCGAAGCTTGTTTCACCAGCACCAGCAGGTGTAGAGGAAGGCAAACACTGCCAGAAGGCCTGTTTCGTCCGCATTGTATATTTGATCTGGTGACAATTCATGTTCTTCCGCTAATTTATTAAAGAACTCACGTTTGAAGCAGGACAGCCAGCCATCGGAAAAGGCACAGAGTTCAGTTAGAGCCATGTCATTGCAAAAAATATTTGGCCTTTTCAATTAGCAGTGGCCCAGAGACAGCGATATTCAGAGACAGCGATGTTCAGACAGCAGTGGCCCAGAGACAGCCCAGAGACAGCCCGGAGACAGCCCGGCCTGCCCCACAGTCTCTTACAAATGTCTATCTTCTCATGCAAAGTCAAAACCACTCTTTCCATTCTTCAACTTTTCAATAAGGTTTATTTGAAGCAATAATGGGAGGATGCAACAATAAAAACAGAGCACAATCATGAGCCTCAATTTTGTAAACTGTCCATAAAAATAAATAAATAATACATGCCAGTTACTAAGGTGCTGGATAATTATCGAGCTTTACGTGTACAAATTGAGGGCTCATGATTGTGCTCTGTTTTATTGTTGCATCCTCCCATTATTGCTTCAAATAAACCTTATTGAAAAGTTGAAGAATGGAAGAGGTGGTTTTATATATTTAATATAGTATATATATATATTATAATATGTAAATAGTATATACATATATATATTATATTATAATCTATATATATATATATATATAATATATATATATATATTATATGTATATATATTAGTTGTGTGGATTCTCGCCGGCGTCGGCGTTAGCACGACCGCTTCAGCCCAAACGCAGTCGCGTGCCCGCCGAAAGCCGGAATCCAGTCGTAGCCTTCCGGATAACCCGGAAACCGCTACGGGTGCCTTTTAAGGCACATAAACTTGTCAATATTCTGTCCACGCGCTACAGGGTGAATCGCCGAATTATCGATATACCTAACTATTCGCGCGGACAGAAATACCGAGAGTTTATACCTCGACGGGATCGTACGGAAACGAGCCGCTTAAGCGTGCTCGTTTCGTATGCGAAGCCGAGCGGTTTTAAATCGCAAGTTCCGTCAGACCAGATTATCACTTTTATCAGCTTTAATAGCCAGGTAATTTCCCGAACGCGCCGTGGCAGTCAATGGCAGGAAAATGACGCAACGAGCAGATGTACATTTAAACAATGGGGCATTTATTCTCAATAGGCAAGCAATCAATCAATGGGGGATAGGGACATGACACAAGCAACAAGCAAGCGATCAATGGGGGATGGGGACAAGCTACGAGCAAAAAGCCTACAGCGGAGGGCTATGCAACAATGTACACGCAATCATGCATTTAATCAGTTCTACTTAAAAGAGACAAGGTGCCACAGACTTTCGTACAAAACCCAAGGAAAAGAATATGGCTCGTGAGCATTTAATAGTACTCAGAGCCGGGATGACCGAAGGGCTCCGAGAGACCGGGCTGGTTACTTGGTCGCCCCTGGTGGCGACTCGAAGGTGTTCGGTTGGCGACCCCTGGTGGTGCTCTGCTAGGCCCTTCGCGCCGCAGACGCGCCAGCTTGAGCGGCCGGGCGCTTGAGCAGCTGGCGAGCGGCCTGAGTGGTGGCTTGTCTCCCTCGTGGTTCGGCCTTCAGCGCGGCTTGGCCGTCGGACCTGGCCGGCGACGCGCCCGGGGGAGCGAACGGGTCTGTTGGCTCTTTCAGAGTTGATGTCTTTTTGGGACCCGTTCACTCCCCAGCGTCGCTTGATGCCCCCAAGGCCGTCTGCTCGGACCGCCGAGCTCCGATGCGCCTTTCTCTTCAGCGACTCCAAGCTCCGTCCTTCCAGCCTCCACCAGCCCCGTCTCTCCCCTCCGACTGTTCCGATGCGCCTTCCTTCTCTCCGTCTCCCGACTGCCTCTGGCGATTCGACTTCGCCTTTTATAGCCCGGGGGGGGGGGGGGGAAGCCGGCTTCGGTTTCTCACCCGGGCTGGCGCCACTTTCACCTCTGCCCTTTCACCCCTGGTGGGAAACCCCATTCCTGATTGGCCAGTCCTCTCGAGGTAGACCTCATCCTGATCCGTTTATGCAAATCAGCCGTTCGCGGCTGTTTGCACACGGACGGTGTGATGTGGCTTTACTGTTGTCCGCAACCAACGGCATTTGCGGCTGTCGAGGAGGAGGTGATGGTTTTATGATGTTTGTTTGAAGATGATGGCGTTCCTGTTGTTCGGGACGATCGGGTTTTTGTAGATGTTGTTAAAATAAAAGATAGAAAAGAATAACACTACCTCAAAGATTCACAGCCCGGCACACGAAAATTCCCTTTACACATCGGTGGGGATTCTACCTAAAACACGTACTTATCGAAATAACTGATCTCTGAGGAACCTGAATGGTGTTTTGTGAATTTCCACAACCGTAACATATATATACTAGCCGAAACTCCGTCACAGACAGATCGTTCCATGAGCCAATATGACACCAGTGGCATTCTTGTAAGAGACGGATCCCAGTCGATGTACTCCATGGCCTTACCTAATGAGGCTACAAAACGTCCTTGTACACGACATTTTTGGTGTACACCACTCCTTGTGAAGAAGTCCCCTGATTTGTGCACGTGTCATACTTTGACGTCAAACACCGTGTCAAAACTTCTCAGGTCACAGCACCGAGAAAAACGTGACGCGACCGCTAGGAGAAGCACAAAATTGGTCCTTCAGTATTAATATAGAGATACAATGTTTCTTGTTACATTTTTTGTGTCAAATTCACATTCTGAGGTAGTGAGCATGTGCAGAAGAGGGTATTTTCATTGCAGACACTATTTTCGAGGAGTAGAATTACACCTCTCAGTGGTGACGGTCTGTCGACGACAGACGTAATGATGTCAGCGAAATGACCGATGATCTCATGACGTCATTACGCCTCTCAGCGGTGACGTCACACGTCACCATGTAAAACGAAAAGTGTTTATTCTGCTTCAGAGTTGAAGTTTGACTATTGCCACTATGTGCGATGCACTCTTACAGGTACGAAGTTTCTTTCAGTCCAGGTCACAGTAACGAGAAAATGTGACACGACCGCTAGGAGGAGCACAAAATTGCTCCTTCAGTATTAAATATAATATATATATATATATACATATATTATAATATATATAATATTGTTAAGGATTCAGCGACGGAGGGATTCTCAACCCACTCCGGCCGTCTCCGTGGTTTATAACGCCGGCTGGCTCGGCACAGGCCTCGGTATCGCAATTGAAGACGAGTGACCACGTAATCCTGGACCTTACAGTTGGGGAGATAGACCCCGGTTAAGACTGGTTTTGTCAGATGCCGAGCGTTTTCTGCAGTCTGTAACCATTTTGGTTTTATATGCCAATCGAACGGATCGTTCCTCGACGCGACACAAATTAATCATAGCGGCAACTTCATACGAACCAAACAGATTTATTGGGGAACATCGGGGACCACAACAAAGCAAAACATTCACGACAATGTTTTTATTAACAATCTTTAACCCGTTCTTAACTAGGGAACTACGGATTACAGGTTTTGAGGGGGTCCCTACCGAGATATGCCTTAAACAACGTGCAGACAAGACAGACAGACAGCATGCAGACAAGACAGAGTACATTGGTGATGTTTCACAGGAGCACGAGAAAAGTGTCAAAAGCACAAATGTCGCTCGTAACAAGCCGATGTCCACGGATTCAAGCCCAAGCTCGAACACGCCACGTGGCAAGATGGCAGTGCCGTACTCTTTCTTCTCAAGGCACCGCGTGCGCACGCCCTCCTCAGCTCGTTCTGGCCCCGCGCAATGTCGACGGCACAAGACCGCCAGATCGACGATGGGTTTCAGCTGATTTCTCT
>CM068963.1:83426613-83441403 GCA_035128595.1 Eptatretus atami | reverse complement strand
CGTCCCGCTTTGATCGGACACCTGACCCTGACCCTTGAGGTTTTTCATTATTATTCAGTTGAATTCAGAATGGGATGAAAATAAATTCAATTCACATCAAATGGAAGACCAAATCGGTACGGTCTTGCATTGGAGTCATCAGAAGGAACCCGAACAAGCAAAAAACAAAGATGAAGTCATCAGAAAGAAGCTGGATACGGTTAACATTTCAGCTGCTGCTCCTCTACCCTCAAACTCATCCAGGCACAGCCAAGTGAGCATTATTTAAATAAATAAATAAATAAATAAAAACAACCCAGATCCAAAAATTAAATAATTCTGGCTGCGAGACCATGTGTCCGATCCAGTTGAAATTTAAAACTTGTATTCCGTATCACTGCGGCATGCATGTGGTTAAACAAAGGGCGAAATGCGGTGTTGTGCATTGACTGGATGCTGGAGGGGGTGATGAGGAGAGAAGGAGTTCTGGGTGAGAGGTCAGGGGGTGTGCAGTGCAAAGGATTGGTAGGGAACATGCGTTCTGATGTTCGGTTGAATAAAACCGTTGGAGAATATTGAATTCCTCATTCCTGGAGTATTTTACGATACAACTGTTGTACCGGTCTGCACAGATGGGGTTGGCAACTAAGTGGCAAGCAATGGCAGAAGAACAAGAAATGGCCGACGGTCCTTGAACGTTCCTTCATGCTCGCACTGCTTTGTGTCCTAACTCTCAAGTTCTTTTCTCGAATTGCCAGAGGGACTTGCTGTTTGATACAATCGACCAACCTTTGGGTTGTACACTCCCACGTACCGAGCTGTTGGAGCCCAACGTCCAAGAATGTATCGTTTGCCTAACACCCCCGTGGACAATGTCCCACTGAGACCGATGTTGTCCATAGTAGGTTCAGTACAACATAAACTTTTCAAGTGGTTGGGAGAGGTACCACAACCGGTGTTGGATTCGCTTTCACACTTCATGATCAAAGATCCTTTTACATTTGCAGGTGTCCAATCAATTTGTGCTGCAACACCGACAGGTGCGGACAACATAATCGCCTCTTTTGATATTGTCGTGTCCACCCGGTTGACACCAGCCTGGATGGATAGCCGAACGGTTGTCACTCAGAGGCGAACAGCCAAGATCCTTGGAGATGATGGCACGCGTGGGACGGGAAACAACGAGGGCATTTACCAAAAAGGAAGCACATGGATTTTCCTCCAACCCACAATGAATAGATGAACACAAGTAAATTTAACAAGTCATGGTTTAATAAAAAGAATAAATCAAAGTGTGAGTTAATGAAAAGTGAAGTTAAACCAAGCCTAATTTGAGACGTCTCCACTCAGTCACAAAAACAGAGAAGGGGAAAGATAAAAAATAAAGAAATTCCTCCCTTTATGCTGGCACTCAGAATTGTGTCCAGAGACAAAGGAGCATCACAGTCCTCAAACAAGCCTGGTGTTGGCTTTGCGGTTCGGTTGGCTGCCTTGGGACCCGAGGGGCCTGAGTTTGAGCCCCGTTGGCTGCTGAATTAATACCAGGTGGGGTTGACTCAGCCTGTCATCCTTCAAAGGTCGGAAAAAATGAGTACCAGTGTACTGGTAATAGGGACGCTGCATCAGCGGCATAGGAGAGGAGGAGAGGAGATTGGGACCACACTAATGAGCGTTGTTGCTGCTAAAGCATTAGATGCATAACTGGGTCAAAAATGACCCAGTTTGGCTGTTTTCTTGCAATATCTTTTTGCACTCATGCATCTAAGGGTTAAGCAGTCTCCTTGGCTATTGGGCACAATCCTGGACGGGTCGCCACTCCGACACAGTATACCAGCATGCTGGCACTCATTTTGCCGACCTCGGAAGGATGACAGGCCGAGTTATCTCCACCGGGTATACATCAGCAACATAGCCACGCCCCTAACCAATGATGCAACCAGCAGCCAGAAGGCTGCACTCGCAAGAGAGAGGAAGAGAGAGAGAGTCCTCAAGCCACGAAACCATTGCACGAGAAATGCACAAAAATGGCGTCAAGTCGCTCCCAACATGCCACGTACATGACGTAACTTGTGTGGGCAATCCTCCTTTGTTAAGGGCCCACAAGCTGCCATTACAGCTCCTTCTCGTGATTGAAATTGCCGACACTGCCCCCTCTCAATACCACGTCCACTCACAGCAAATGGCGCCACCTTCTTCCTCGAACATACAAAAGGAGACTGCTGAGTTTGAGCTGAGAGACACGCTCCACTTCTTGTCTTCCTCTCATCCCAGTGGGCACAAACTTCACAACCCAGGCAAACAGTCAATGGCTCGCGTCTTGCTCCAGCGCATGAGCAAATTCACATAACATGAGCAACGAGAATCGCGCAGCCTTCCTGACCATGTTGAGGAGACCCTCTGTGTTCTTGACCGTGTCGAGGAGACACAGAGACCCTCTGTGTTCTGACTGCCATTTACACTCGATCATCTTCCCTCTAAAGTCACACCAACCAATCATCAACCTTGGGGCGTGGCCTGCTGGTTAACGTTTGTGGGGGTGGGTGGGGCAGGGTTTAGCCTGCCAATTGTGTTTGGACTCCGTCGACAGCCAGGTCAGCCGTTGTTGTTGTTAGAACGTGGTTCTTTTTTAAAGCCGGCCTTGTAAATGCAAAAACGTAGGAAAAGGTCACAGTGGGCAATCACACACTGTGAGAAACTAGCCTTAAACCCTACCTAGCTAACACACGTCAAACCCCCCCCCCTGTGTGGTGACACATAACAATCTTCACCTCACAGTTTTCCCTACTCAGTTTACATTGAGATGTCTCCTACCTGTTCACAGATCATGTGACACTATACAATCCTACCTTTACTAGAAATTCCTCCATCTACCCCACTAACATAACACAGCCCCACCACCCACCCTTACCACTTACTGACTCACACCTAATTAACCGATGAAATAATTTAGGAGGGGCTTTGGGAAGCGAGCAGTAGCTAACTTATCTGTTCTCCTTAACGTCCAACACCACTTAAACAGAACAATTCAAATGATTACAAAGCTCTTGGTTCCTTGCTCCTAACTCCGAGGGTGGGTAGAAAATGCCAGAGAGCACACAAAAACCTATCATAACAGACAAAACCTTAACCAAAAATTAATTAACGTTTGTACAACCCCCTTCTAAATACTGCATTCCCCGGTGGATGCCACAATACCCAACATTACCTGCGGAGCCATCCCAATTTACCGAATCCAAATTGCCATGGGCCCTGTCCTTCTGGTACAGGTTAGTGACATGGATCAGGTGGACCTTCCCCGACACACTCACACATAAACCCAATAATCGATCATTCATTCCAACCCTGCAAGACCGTGGCTTAAATGTTATTACACACATGTGTGATCCTCAATTAGGCAGTGGGGAGGTACTGTACAACCAAGATGGTGGGGGCATTTCAGGCTGTGGTGCCCGCAGTCCAGAAAATAAGTTGCCCGACTTATGACTTCCTCAGCCCCCCTTCAACTATTCGGTCCCTGACAGCCAAACAGCTCGTTTGCTGTACGTCGCGCCAGGGAGGTTCTCCACACCATTCAGGCTCTCTTGGCCTCTCCTGGATTGCCAAGGGTCTCCCTACCGTTGGTTGCCCAACCCCCTCCGATAGGTCCCCATTTCCAGACATCACTGGCTGCCAGGGACAAACTACCTCGGGGGACCGGGGGGGGGGGGGGCACAGTCACCGCTCCTCCAGAGCTTGATCCATTCCTGCGGACCCACACACCATCCCCCACCCACAAAATCCAACATGTCAGTCCCTACCCCACTGCCATTCAATTCTTAAACATTGTAATGCAAAAATGATGATTGTGCTCCTACCCTGCCATGGCCTGCTTACATATTATAATTCACATTCATTCTCCAAACACAACTCAATCCTTGACACATAACAGACACCAACGCAACAAGACAATTCTGGTTTCTAAACTGATCCATTTACCGACCATGGAGTCATTCTTGCCCACTCCCATCCTAATTACCCATGTCCCAATTTCTACCAAAACTGAACCCTTGGGACAGTAAGTATCACGGAACCTTACCCTAAGTGCAGGTCGTCGCAGGTTGGTCGGGTCCAAGAGTGTCATCCACCACTCCTAGTTTCCCGGATCCGGAACCAGACTCCCTGGGAGCACAGCTGTTGAGCGGGCCAGGCAAATCGGTAACATCGGGCCACAAGGATCCCAAAACTGACCAGGACTAACCACACTGTCACCATCAGAGCCGCGTGTGTTTTGATTTACGGTGTCCACATTTGCCAACCATCTCCACTGGTGGGCCAGTTGGTATGATGGGGCCAGTCACCAAAAGCTGGTGGTCATGGTGGTGTACCATTCCATTATGGACATATCATCAGCCAGAAAAAGAAACAAGGGTTCTGCCAAATTTGTTTCCTGATTTGCCTCCTGGCAAGTGTTCACCTCAGACAGCGATTCCTTAGAAATCTCACCTTTCTCATCCATCTCCTTCTTGCCTCCAATCCAACATTCAGCATCCAATGGTTCACTCCCCACAACACATTCCTCAACTTCAAACTCCTTCTCAAGTGGTACAATTTCTGGAGTACTTTTTTTTCTCAACCACTGGATTGAAATAAGACTGACAAAGTCCTTCATAAAGTTCAGCATGGTTCTCATTGCCAAAAAGTCCAGCATTTGGCAATTCACCTTCGTCGTGCAATTCAACCAGCTGTCTCCCCTCAATATCACTCGGTGATGAATCGATATGACTGACATCTCCAAAGGATTCCTGGGGTACATCAGCAACGGCAAGTTCATCCAATGAAAAACTGCTGAGCATCCTCTTCATCACTAGAATCCTCGACATTCACACCAAGTGGGGGCATTTTCTCATCAAAGCTTGCACTTGACTCACTTTTGTTTGATTCAATATGAGCCTCTTGCTCAACTCAGAAGAAGTTACAGTTGCTGCAACTCTCTTCTTCAACACATTTTTCTTGTGATTTTTCCAATATTGGCTCAACAAAATTAATTTCAAGATTTGCCTTCTTGTAAGTACCAAGTTCAGGAAGCAATACTTCAGGAAGATCACTTTCCTGACCCAGCACCTTCGCAACTTCAATGTCATTTTTCTTCACAGTATCTAATGTGTCATTCCCTATTGTACAATCATCAAAAAACCTTTCTGTAGATCCACTCTCGACTACAGCTGTACCATCTGCATTACAACAGCGAGAAGCACTGGACTCGTCATAACCTTCTGCCTTGGCATCACTTCCGCAAGATCCACAAACAGTGAGTAATTGGCCTTCACAACTACTATCCAGATCTGAACTCTGGGATTGGTTCTGCAAACTCCTTTCAAAAACATCACTTTCCGACTTGTCCATTTGACAAGCATCCTGCTCTTCCTCTTGAGGTCCATCTGTGACTGTTAAACCACCTTGCACTTTTTTCAAATTGGGCAATTCTCTCTCCAGAGTTTACATCAGCAAGCTCACCTTCAATCATTTCAAGAACAGCCACTGGTACTTGACATATCAACGTTACTGTCGCTCTCCTCTAATACATGATGAACAGATGGGAAATGGCAGAGCACACTGATGTGAGATTTTTGGTTTGAGCTTATGTTACTCACAGTATCCTCGTCTCACAGACTCTGTTGGACTCGAGCAACCTCTCCCTTGATGGTATTGGCCCAAGTGTTCAGCCGCTCCTGTAACATCTCATCCATCCTTTCCCCAGTCAATTGTGCACCCACAAGCCATTATCAACGAAGACCCGGTCTTGTTCTGTTACACGGGCCCCCAACTCCTTTACTTCCTCAGCCAAACCACCATCCTGGCGCTTACAAAATCCCCATTCCTCTACCTGCTGTTGCATTCTGGCATCCACACAGGCACGACAGCCCTCCAGGTACTCATTTACATTGTCAATTATTTTATTTATCGACCCAATCTTCAAACACGTCACCATTTTTGGACGTTTTGGTTGAGAGATCTGCACATGCTTTCACTACATCCATCTACCGGAAGGCTACTTTCACTGGGCAGTATACTCGTTGGGATTCCTACAGCTCCACTAGATACAAAATTGCCTTGATCAACATCCTTCTGAACAGGGCTCGGAGTATTTGCATCCTTCTGAACAGGGCTTGGAGGATTTGCTCACCTTGTAATCTTCCTGCCGAAATGGAGAAAATCATGAATATACTTGGTGATAATGGTTACCTGGAGTATACTGTATTACTAAGAGATATGTGTACAAGCTTCTGATTACGACAAAGGATCACAAACAAGGTTGGTCCTGACAAATGTCCAGTCTATGTCAGGATGCCGTGGAAAGGACAATCATCAAGAAGGCTTGAAGAGCAAATCAAACACGTACCTGGCTGTACAACCTCGAGTTATGTTTACCTGTCGCCGTTTGCTTACATCAGTCAACAAGGATGTTCTGCCCACCTCACAAATCAGCAATGTTATCTATGAGTTTAAGTGCTGATGTGAAGCTCGGTACGTGGGCTGTGCAACCCAAAGGTTGGCTGATCGTATCAAACAGCAGATCCCTCTGGCGATTCGAGAAAAGAACTTGAGAGTTCGGACACAACCAGTGCGAGCATGTAGGAACGTTCAAGGACCGTCAGGATGAAGGATGAAGAGTTTTTTGTTTGTTTGTTTTAATGTAAGTTGAAAACAGCACATCTATCCTCACCTTACTCAACGTGGATAGGAGAGTGGGGCAAGATGATCCCTGGGGCATGATGATCACCCCCCTCTCGCGACTCCAATAAAGCTCGCATTGGACCGTGGTACCACTCAACGATAGATCGATTAACTACAATTCCACCGTGGAAGGCGCATGACTGGAGAAAAAAGACGCTGCGTTCGTTTTATCAGAAAAACATCATTTTCCTCCTGAAAAAGAAAAATTTCGAATCATCGGTGAGTACGTATTATCTCTATGAATAAGTGTTGTCGGAATGGTATCTGTATATGGGTAGATACAAAGCTTATATGCCCATATTGCGTGTATGTTTTGCCTAGCTCATTGCTGTAATTTATGAATGCCAGACGATTTTGTAAAAATGGCGGCGGTGGGGCAGGATGATCACTTGGTTGTGGGCAAGTTGATCAGGTGATCGTCTTGCCCCACACCACGATCATCTTGTCCTGTTTCACCCGTGAGAAATGCAATCGCCGCCGAGACGGAAGCCAGAAAACAACTAGAGCAGAAAAAGAGCGATGCCAAGGCCCGTAGAGCCGCCAAATCTGCCCAGACGAAACCTAAAAAGCTGTTCAAGAAAACGAAATCACGAAAACGTGTCGCCTACAGTTAGACGGTGAATCATCGGATGATGCTGATGCTGGTGATTTCCAGCTTCCAGACGAAGATTCAGAGCCAGATGACAATAATGATGTTATTGAAGGAGACTTTGTAATTACAAAAATAGATGGGGAAAAAACGGCGATCAATTCTGTGCATAGCGCGTGTGGAGGCAATCGACGGCGATGGAGATGAGGGAGTCTTTCTCCGCAAAGGGAAGCCAGAGAAAATCAAAGCAACTGTATTCAAAATTGATCTCAGTCAGTGGGAGTTGCGAATTTAGACATTAAGACTGGAACACAAAGATAAATGACATGAAAATGGACGTTCGTATCCGGTTGTGTATGCGACAATGTTTTGGAAATATTATGTTGGTATCCTAGATGGACATCTATCTATAATTCCAGCAATGTGTGTGTGTGTGTGTGTGTGTGTGTGTGTGTGTGTGTGTGTGTGTGTGTGTGTGTGTGTGTGTGTATCTGTCTGTTTGTTTGTCTGCGACCGCCGTTTCTCAACAACTGCCGCGTCCGATCTGATTGAAACTTGCCAGGAATATTGCCGGGGCCCGCGGATGTGCCTTTTCAAGGATTGATATTAATCGGACGAGCGGTTCCCAAGTTACGGCCATTTATTGCTTTTTGCAGTGTTGAAAAGGTGTATATATGGCAGCTGAAGTGTCGTTCCACCTTATCACCTTATCATGCCATTTTTTCTCAGAATAATGATAACAGCATATTAATAATAATAATAACAGCACAATAATTGGCAGTACACAATAATAGCACAATAATTGAATAAAAAGAATAACGTGATACAATGACCAATGTCTGTCAACCAATAACGACCTATATATTGTCTGTCAATCAGACAGACACGGTGCTATGACGTCACGAATGACGTCACAGTGCTTCCTCTTCGGATTGAAACTTGCCAGGAATATTGCCGGGGCCCGCGGATGTGCCTTTTCAAGGTTTGATATTAATCGGACGAGCGGTTCCCAAGTTACGGCCATTTATCTGTCGACCAATGACAAGACACGGTGCTATGACGTCACGAATAACGTCACAATTAATGTTATTATTTATTTATTATTTTAAACTTTTTTGCACGATGACGGTCTGATCTGATTGAAACTTGCCAGGAATATTGCTGGGGACCCGCGGATGTGCCTTTTCGAGGTTTGATATTAATCGGACGAGCGGTTCCCAAGTTACGGCCATTTATCTGTCGACCAATATCTGCGAGAGAGGGGCGGAGAGGGGGTGTGAGAGGGGGGGGGTGTGAGAAGGGGTGGAGTGGGGCAAGAGAGAGGGGTGGGAGTGGGGCAAGAGAGAGGGGCGGGAGAGAAGGGTGAGAGAGAGGGGTGAGAGAGGAGGGGGAGAGAGAGGGGCGAGACTAGGGTGAGAGGGGGAGAGAGGGGGAGAAAGAGGGGAGAGAGAGGGGTGAGAGAGGGGAGAGAGTGGGGGGAGAGAGGGGAGAGAGAGGGTGGGAGAGAGGGGGGCAAGAGAGGGGGCGAGAGAGGGGAGGGAGAGAGGAGGGTGAGAGAGAGGGGGCATCACAATTCAAGAGAGGGGGAGAGAGGAGGGCGAGAGAGAGGGGATGAAAGTGGGGGTGAGAGAGAGGGGCGAGAGAGGAGAGGGAGAGAGGAGGGCGAGACTAGGGGGAGTGAGGGGGGGCGAGAGAGAGGGGGCGTCACAATTCTTCTTCGTTTGATATGACGTCACAATTGACGCTGGGGACCTGAGTATGTTTCCCAGGTGTTTCCCAAGTTATGGCCATTTCTGATGCGGTTGGTCCGATCTAATTAAAAAAATGCCCCAATCCAGTCATCGTTTACGAGAGCGAAGGAACGAAGCTGCACATACTGGCCCGCCTCACCCACGAGAGAGGGTACTGGAACAGAGAGGGGGGAGAGAGGAGGGGCGAGAGATGGGGGGGGGGAGAGGGGGGGGGGGTAATGCCCCAATCCAGTCGTCGTTTACGCACCTACGGGCCCGTACTAGTATATATAAATGAAGAATTATTTTCCGTTCATTAAAATTCGAACACATCGCTTGTTTAGACTGTCCTCGTGTTTCCTTAGGACCATGATCATCTTTCCCCATAGTGATGATCGACTTTCCCCAGGGGTGGGCAAGTTGAGCATTTCGACCACAAATTTGAATTGCCTTTTATAGACATTCAATGATCTCTAATATTCTCGAAATTGGGCAGTTACTTGGGGTGATGGATGGACTAACGAATGGCAATTAAATGGTGTTTGGCTGGCAAATTATCTGACGGCAAAACAGACAAAACCAAAAACAAGGGACATCTTGCCCCACTCTTCCCTATCCCACACTGGTGGCACCAGGCCGTGGGCTGTACCGAAGGGGGAACATGGCGCCAACCCACAAGGCCGGAGGTCAACGAGGCGGCTGCTATAGCCCCGTGTGGAAATATTGGAAACCATTGGCATGGGGAATATTATGTACAAGTTGGAAATGTTATAGTTTATGATCGAGTATTGTTCATGTATTAAGTTTGAGTCACGTGATTCGCGAAGCCGTAGCCCCAGAAGATTGCGTGCATTGAGAAGGAAGGGACGGAGTCACGGACAGGTTAAATTTCACCTTATTTGCATAAGTAATAAATGAATGGCTAAAAATTATTTTTGAGCGAGGAGCTATATTTTAATTAGCCAGCAGAGGACGCCCTTTCTCCGTGTTTCCAATCCCAACTGAGTACTGCATCTCGAATTGCCTGTCCAATGAATGGATCCCAACTTTGCATGAAACGAGTTTCCACATTTCGATGTTGAAGGATGAGCGTTCTTTACTTGGATGCATTGACCTTCATGAGTGTGCACTTGTTCCTCCATGGGATACAATACAATATTCGAAGTTCAGTAAACTCTACTATTGCTTTCTGCAGTGGAATATACTCTTACGGACAATGCAATCAGTAATTGGTGTTGGTCTGCATCGGTGGACAAAAGCAAGGACCGTTCGTTTTGCTCTGATGAAGGGCTGAAGCTCTCAAGGTCAGCCAAACCTCGCTTCCTATGGCAGATAACATCGTCTTACCAACCATTTTTGTGCTGATGGTGGCCTGCCATCCATTTAACCCTTCCACACATTCCTTCACGTCATGAGAGTTTGATATCACAAAAGGGTCACATCTTTTCCCACGAACAATATGTCACAGGGGTTTTAATGGTCCACCAAGTCGATGTTGAGGGTTACAATTGCCTGTAATCTTCCACTTCATAATGACATTCTCTAAGGGTACGGGAGGTTGATGCGTGCGGCATGGCTTTGAATGATTGAAATCCTCTTGATGGACATTCTCTGACAACCGATCATTATCATTCCTCTTAAAAACTCCAGCAACTTTCCCTTCGGGATCTGATGCTCTGAACCTGAACACAGACTTTCCGCTGAATATTTATCGTCTGTTCATGATATGGTTATGCAAACAAGTTACCCATGTGGCGAGTTCTCGCGATTGGAAAGGGTGATCCCATGGTCTTCAGTAGAAACATTTGTCCCCTAACTCTGTGGAATATTTGGAGACAACAGTGAATGGTAGAACACATCCCAAACGTACATGTTCAAAATGAGTTCAGTTTAAGATAACCCGGTGGTACTCATTCATCTGGTACTCAATGTGGCAACCTCCGAATGATGACAGGCTGAGTCAACCCACCTGGTGTTATGTAATGGCACGACGAGGGTTCAAACTCAAGATCTTAAGGCAGCCACTTTAACCATTAATGTTTGTACCATATCCTGATGCTGTTTGGACTGTGCTTCCCTGCTGACAGACCTCTGGTAGCTTGGAACATGTTGCTGTGTTGAGTCTGGGGAGTGACTGCTCAAATCTATCTGTCCGGGTTCTTCCCAACATCTTTGTTCTTCGTTCCTTCCACATTTCTCTTTATTCATTTTAATTCTTGCTTTTATCTCTTTTACTCTTTATTTCTCTCTCTCTGTCTATCGGTATTGGGATCTATCTTCTACCTTCAGGTCATCATCATCATCATCATCATATTTGTGATATCCTACCTTTACCTCTGAGGTTTTCTTCTCTTCCTAACAGTCCTTTCCATCTGCTTTCCCTTCCATTCCTCATTACCTCCACCACCTAAGGTGGACGGATGTTATGTTTTCAACCCTGTCTGGCTGTTAACGGGGTATCTCAAAAAGTCGTGCACGGATTTGGACGAAATTTGGTGGAGACGTTGGGTGTGAGACAAGGATGAGTTGATTTGATTTTGGTGAAGATGTGGATCTGGATACTCCAAAAAACTTTTAAAGTGATTTCTCACCATTGAGTGATAGGGCTAAAAATGATGAATAGCATGATATCTCAAAAAGTTATTGATGGATTTGTACGAAACTTGGTGGACAGGTTGGGTGTGTGACAAGGACGAATTGATTAGATTTTGGTTACAGATCCCACATATCAGTGGGATACAAAATGGATGCTGTTCAGCCTGGCAGAGGTATGCTCTATACTGAGTGCTGTTCTAATTCTTACTGACATCTTTTTGTATTTCTCTTTATGTTTGTATTTCTCATGTCTATCTTTTTGGTACTGCCTTTAATGCATTCGATTCTCTGTGTTTCAACCCTCCTCCGAGTCAGATCAATGTTGACAACAGCAACCTGGGACCCTCTTTCTCATGTAACCTTTTCATCCGTCTCTAATCGTGAATGAAACCTTCGTGTGGAGGACAAATGTCTGAAAAGGATGTGCACTTGTGAACAACGAGATCAATAGTTTTGCTTTTCCACTGACAAACTGAATGTTTCTTGAATAACAACTAAAACTTACACACGAGCATGATTCAGGAATACAATCCAAAAGATGACATGCAATCCAACATCCTGATTGTCATTGTCATGTGAAACGTAGCATATCTGAAGGTAAGGAATTACAACTTATATCTCTGGTGTGGAATTTCAGATGGGATTCTACCACAAAGATAAATGGGCTGGGTGAAAGTTAACAGTAACCTCAAGAGTGGGTTGGATGTGTTCCAGATCTTCTATAAGTAGTCCCGTAACAGCAGCAGATAGAATGGTAAGGACGCGCTCTCAGAATGCCGCATTGATAGCTAAGTGACAGCACTCTGGTGATGGCTGAAGGATGAACATTGAAAACTCCAGTGTTGTGTGATTAAAGCGGTCATGAGACATCCTAATGGAACAAATTTCTTATTGACTGGGCAAATTTCCCATTTTCAGAGCAGCTCTTTCGTGAGGAGCATGACAGGCCTCACACGGTACCTACTTTGGGGCCCTCAGGGAAACTGGATCCAAACATAAATAGCACTTTCAGCAGGAAATTATTGCTGTTTCCTGGGTTACTTCACTTGCTGTCAGTCTGAGTACTCATACTTTCATTTGGACATCTACTGACATCAGAGTGATACAAAGTTAGGTGTGAGATTTATGGGGGGTTTTTTTTTTTTGGAATAATCTGCACGATGTTAGTTTCACAATGCTAAGTAGGGTGACAGGATAGCACAGAAGGTTAATGTACTAACCTTTGACTTGTCTTGTCTGGGTTCAATTCCTGACCTGACAAGACAAAAATACCATCCCAGTACTTCACACTCATGAATGAGTATGCCACTCTTCAGAGATGATTTTAAGTTAACTGCTCTGTTTATAAGCATTTGCAATTGGATTTTCAAGAAATTCACAGTACCTTTTGGAAAAGAGCAAAACATTCTGTGACTCCTGCCAACAGCATTAAAATTATAAATGTCTTCCCCTGAACTCAGAGGAAAATTGATTGGAGCTCTGGACTGTACACTGAGTAAATTGGGGTAAGACACCCCTGCCAAACCCACCATTTATATTGATGAAAAGAGTTTACACATACTGCATGAGCCAGGCTTCCCAAGAGAGAGAGAGAGAGAGAGAGAGAGAGAGAGAGAGAGAGAGAGAGAGAGACAGACAGATTGCAGACAATAACTACCTTAAATATGATCCTGTTGCTACTTTGTGTCAAACTTAATTGCAATCATTTAATGACCGGTGAAAGGTACGAGTACTCTAGATCATATTACTTTGAAATAATAGTTCAATTTTAAACAAAAATCAAGCTTTGTGAACAAGCCTGTTCCCTTTCATATAACATTGTTCATTCAGCAGTCTGTGATATCAGTTGATAGGTCACGAAATGAACGGTTCAATATTATTGACCACGTGATGTGGAGCTGTTTTCTCTTATCATGTGCCTTACATTAAAAGTGCTGAGATGCAAAGAAACAACCAACTGATGCACTTTCATTTTGCTTGATGAAATTTTTTTTCTGAAACATGGACTCAGGAATAGAAGTCGAGCAAGGTGGATAAAATATTGTAAATTACATCTCGTGTAATGGTTAAGTCTAGCAGGCCATCATTATGCTGATGAAAAATGTACGCCATTGATTGAAGTATTCACGGCCTTTATATATCCCCAACACTATTAGTTGAAACTGTATTTTTGTAATGATTTTGGTTCTACTTTTACAAGTGATCTTCTTCTTTCATATGCAGCACATGGCTGCGTATACATTATACAGTATGTAGTATAATTTGCTGGAGCACAGCTGTGCCAATGATGCAATTCCCCCTGTAGGTGAGAGCAGGAATTTGGAATATGGCCAGGGTGCTGGCCGACTCTTCGTGAAGTACACCATGGATTTTTTTTTTTTAACACCCGCCAATTAATGTCAGCAGATGGGACACCCAGTTTAACATCCATCCGAGCGATAACTCACACATGGATGACTTGCCCGGCCTGCAAGACAGCAGGACGATAGTTTATAGCTAGGCCGAGATTCAAACCCAGGCTCGATAGTTCAGATGCGAGTCTGCATACCTGTAGGATATCCTGCCATCCCAATCAAAGAGAAACTGATATAATTGATGGAATGTATTGTTGTGGGCCGGGGGTCGGTGGCGAGAACGACAGCTAGGTGGGGGAGGTTACGCCGTCTCCCACCAGACTCCCCGGAATTGTAGGCGGTCGCTCCGGATAATTCCGTGAGCTGGCGGGTCGCTGAACCGACCGTGGATGCCAATATCTCAACCGCATAGTGTAGGGTCTGTTTGTCTAAAACCAATTTACCTAAGTAGCTTCGCGATTTAAACTACCGGGGAAGCCGTGCCCTCGGAACGCCTGGTCGAACCGGATTTACTCTACCGGCAGCGGTAGATTCACACTACCGACTACCGCTTTGCTATCTACCTTTCCGGCTCGTTGCAGTCGAGCGGGGCCTGCCCAGGACATCCCCGCTATGATAGACCGATTACCGGGGATGAAACCCCGCTTATACTCAGACCCGTACCATGCTAGACCAATGTAAGAAGGGACAGAAACGGACTGGGAACATTTCTAATAAATTTATTAACAGTAAATAAAGACAAAGGCAAGACGTGGCACGAATATGCGAGCAGGGACATATTTACAATAAACAAAAACACTTACTCAGTTCTACTTAAAGACAGGCCCAC
>CM068963.1:83406762-83425544 GCA_035128595.1 Eptatretus atami | reverse complement strand
TGAAAAATTTGTCTAAAACGCTGGCGTACGTCGAATACGTCGTCTCGTCGACAAATTTTAAGCATGCTCAAAATTTTTCGACGTATGCCAGCGTATGACTCACACGTTCCGCATACCGCTGGCCATAAGTTGTAGGCACGTTATGCGATCGTTGACACACGTCGACACACGTTACTTGTAAGTTACTCATAAGTCAACACGTCGAGGTAATGTTTAGCGTACCCGAAACTTATTTCTAACCTATGAGTAACGTGCTTTTGAACCTGATGATTAACGTATCTCCAACGCATATTGACGTATGTAGACGTATTTGATTGACGTCTTCCGGATGACCAGAGAACTTACTGAACGTGTTTCTAACTTAAAGCTACTGTATAATGGCATATTGGCAGCGTTTAGGGGAATTGGTATATAAAAATGGGCTTCACAGGAGGACCGTCATGCTCAGACGTCATGGTGAGTACATGTCTGTCAGTAGTATCAGTAGTAGTAGTAGGTGAGCGTGGCAGTAGTAGCAGTAGTAGTAGTAGTAGGTGTCGGTCCATGTCAGTAGTAGTAGGTGAGTGTGATGGGGAGGGTGTGGGTGATGATGGATCTCCTTGCGTCCACGTCCACGGCCACGGCAGGAGACTTCTTGGCAGCATTCTTCGAAGTTTTTTCGGCATGACGGTGATGTTGACACTTCGATTTCTAGTGCGGTTATGATTTAAATCGTTGAGCAGCAGCCTATTAATAGGCTACGCCACGTGATCATCAGCGATACGCTGCGCGCGCTATGCATAAGTTAGGCTATCGTTGGGCATAGGTTGTGATGCCGACAACACGCTAAGCATTCGTTGGTATAAGTTATCTATAAGTTATCGAAACTTTCTGCGTACGTTACTAATACGTTATGCATACGTCCAACTCGTTATGAATACGCCCAAAACTGAAAAAACATCAATAGTTCAGCGTACGCCAGCATTTTTTAGATCAATTTTGATACGTTGCCATACGCTGGCTAAAACGTCAAGGTGTGACAGGGCCCTAAGAGAAGGGCATTATGGCTGGCTTTCCCTCGACATGGTGAAGAAGGCTGCACAATTCTTGTGTCGGTGCTGAGGCAAATTGGCTCGCATGATGGAGCAAGATGCTGGCCATTGACTGTTGGCTGGATTGTGTGGGACCAGCCTCGAGGCCTCGTGTTGCGCCATCGGGGAAAGAAACGGCGCCATTTTGCAGAGCAGCAGCCTTGATGAGGGCGATTGACGAAATAAGTTGTACGGCGGTTCCTGAGCCGCTGGTGTTGACTATCGCTGTCCGAATTGCCTCCTGTACATTTGCCCGCCCAGAGAGCGGCTGCGCACCATTTTACCACACATGGATGAAGCGGTTTGGTGACCTTCAAGCTACCGAAACTCGTCCCTCTGCACACAGATAAGTGCTGGGATAAAGGAGGGATTTTTCTTTGTTTTATCTGTCCCCTTGTTTGTATTTAAGTCTGTGTGGAGGTGCCTCAAAATTAGATTTAGTTTTTGCTCACGTTCCTTTTTGATTATTATCCTGTTTTGAATTATTACCATTGTAAATATTTGGTATATTTTCTTTAAACTCCGTATTTATTTTAGTTGTTTGTGTTGTCTATTTGTCGTGGGTTCGAGAGTAAAATCCTGTGCTGTGCTTCCATCTACTCCGTCCTTGCTGTCCTGTCCTTCCCGCGCGTGCCATAATCTCCGAGAATCTCGGCTGTCAGCCTCCAAGGGAGAACTGTTTGGCTATCCGCCCAGGTAGGGGCAAAATCCTCTGGACACGACAAGATTTATCTAACAGGGTCACCCGACATTGCCGGGTCTATTTTTTTTTAATAAAAAGAATAAATCAAAGTGTGCAGTTTAATGAAAAGTGAAGTTAAACCAAGCTAATTTGAGACGTCTCCACTCATCACAATAAACAGAGAAGGGGCAAAGATAAAAAATAAAGAAATCCCCCTTTATGCTGGCCACTCAGAATTGTGTCCCAGAGACAAAGGAGCATCACAGTCCTCAAACAAGCCTCGGTGTTGGCTTTGCGGTTCGGTGGCGCCTCTGGACCCGAGGGCCTGATTTTGAGCCCGTTGGCTGCCTCTGAATTAATACCAGGTGGTGTTGACTCAGCCTGTCATTCTTCAAAGGTCGGAAAAAAGAGTACCAGTGTTCTTCTACTGGTATAGCGGACGCCTGCTCATCAGCGGCATAGGAGAGGAGAGAAGGAGATTGGCGACCACACTTTGTGCTGGAAGCGTTGGCTTGCTGCTAAAACCATAGATGCATAAACTGGGTCAAAATGACCCAGTTTTAGGCTGTTTTCTTGCAATATCTTTTTGCACTCATGCATCTAAGGTTAAGCAGTCTCCTTGGACTATTGCGCACAATCCTGGACGCGGTCGCCACTCCGACACAGGTATACCAGCATGCTTGGTACTCATTTTGCCGACCTCGGAAGGATGACAGTCCGAGTTATCTTCCACCGGGTATACATCAGCAACATAGCTCCACGCCCCTAACCAATGATGCAACCAGCAGCCAGAAGGCCTGCACTCGCAAGAGAGGAGGAAGCAGAGAAGAGTCCTCAAGCCACGAAACCATTGCACGAGAATATCACAAAAATGCGTAAGTTCGCTCCCAACATGCCACGTAACATTGACGTTAACTTGTGTGGGCAATCTCCTTTGTTAAGGGCCCACAAGCTGACCATTACAGCTCTCTCGTGATTGAAATTGCCGACCACTGCCCCCTCTCAATACCACGTCCACTCACAGCAAATGCGCGCCACCTCTTCCTCGAACATACAAAAGGAGACTGCTGAGTTGCAGCTGAGAGACACGCTCCACTTCTTTCTTCCTCTCAGCCCAGTGGGCACACAAACTTCACAAACCCAGGCAAACAGTCAATGGCTCGCGTTCTGCTCCAGCGCCATGAG
Organism: Eptatretus atami; assembly: GCA_035128595.1. Lineage (NCBI taxonomy): Eukaryota > Metazoa > Chordata > Myxini > Myxiniformes > Myxinidae > Eptatretus > Eptatretus atami. The sequence continues at coordinate 83,422,607 of CM068963.1, read as the reverse complement.
CAAATTCACATAACATGGAGCAACGAGAATCGCGCAGCCTTCCTCTTGACCATGCTTGCAGGAGACCCTCTGTGTTCTTTGACTGTCGAGGAGACACAGAGACCCTCTTGTGTTTCTGACTGCCATTACACTCCATCATCTTCCCTCTAAAGTCACACCAACAATCAATCAACCTTGGGGGCGTGGCCTGCTGGTTAACGTTGTGGGGTGGGGGGGCAGCGGGTTTAGCCTGCCAATTGTTTTGGAACTCCGTCGACAGCCAGGTCAGGCCTTGTTGTTGTTAGGAACGTGGTTCTTTTTTAAAGCGGCCTTGCAAATGCCAAAACGTAGGAAAAGGTCACATGGGCAATCACACACGTGAGAAACTACCTTAAACCCTACCTTAGCTAAACACAGCACAACTCCCCCCCCCCCCTGTGTGGTGACCACATAACAATTCTTCCACCTCACATTTTCCTCTACTCAGTTTACATTGAGATGTCTCCTACCTGTTCACAGATCATTGACACCTATACAATCCTTACCTTTACTATGAATTCCTCCATCTTACCCCACTAACATAACACAGGCCCCACCCCCACCCCCGCCACCCACCCTTACCATTACTGACTCACACCTAATTAAACCGAGAAATATTTAGGAGGGGCTTTGGGAAGCGCAGCAGTAGCTAACTTATCTGTCTGCCTTAACGTTCCAACACCACTTAACAGAACAATTCAAATGATTACAAAGCTCTTGGTTCCTTGCTCCTAACTCCGCAGGTGGTAGAAATGCCAGAGAAGCACACAAAAAACCTATCATACAGACAAAACCTTAACCAAAAATTAATTAACTTAGTACACCCCCTTTTCTAAATTACTGCATTCCCCGGTGGATGCACAATACCCACATGTACCTGCGGAGCCATCCAATTTACCGAATCCAAATTGCCATGGGGCCCTTGTCCTTTCTGCGTACAAGTGCTTAGTGACATGGATCAGGGACCTTCCCCGACACACTCACACATAAACCAATAATCGATCATCATTCCAAAACCCTGCAAGACCGTGGCTTAAATTTATTACCCACCACATGTGTGATCCTCAATTAGCAGTGGGGAGGTACGTACAACCAAGATTGGTGGGGGCATTTCAGGGCTGCGGTGCCGCAGTCCAGAAAATAAGTTGCCCGACTTTATGACTTCCTCAGCCCCTGCAACTATTCGTCCCTGACAAGCCAAACAGCTCGTTTGCTGTACGTCGCGCCAGGAGTTCTCCACACCATTCAGGCTCTCTTGCCTCTCCTGGGATTGCAAGGGTCTCCCTACCGTGGTTGCCCAACCCCCTCGATAGTCCCCATTCCAGACATCACTGGTGCCAGGGACAAACTACCTCGAGGGGACCGGGGGGGGGGGCCCACAGTCACAGCTCCTCCAGAGCTTGATCCATTCCTGCGGACCCACACACCATCCCCCACCCAACAAAATCCAACATGTCATCCCTACCCACTGCCATTCAATTTCTTAAACATTGTAATGAAAAATGATGATTGTGCTCCTACCCTGCCATGGCCTGCCACATATTATAATTCACATTCATTCTCCAAACACAACTCAATCCTTGCACTAACATACACCAACGCCCAAACAAGACAATTCTGGTTTCTTAAACTGATCCATTTACCGACCATGGAGTCATTCTTGCCCCACTCCCATCCTAATTACCCATGTCCCAATTTCTACCAAAACTGAACCCTTGGGACAGTAAGTATCACGGAAACCTTACCCTAAGTGCAGGTTCCGCGCAGTGTTGGTCGGCGTCCAGAGTGTCATCCACCACTCCTAGTTTCCCGGATCCGGAACCAGACTCCCTGGGGCACAGCTGTTGAGCGGCGCAGGCAAATCATGGTAACATCGGCCACAAGGATCCCAAAACTGACCAAGCGACTAACCACACTGTCACCATCAAGAGCGCGTGTGTTGATTTACGGTGTCCCACATTTGCCAACCATCTCACTGGTGGGCCAGTTGGTGATGATTTGGGGCCAGTCACAAAAGCTGTGTGGTCATGGTGTGTACCATTCCCATTAATGGACATATCATCAGGCCAGAAAAGAAACAAGGGTTCTGCCAAATTTGTTTCACTGATTTGCCTCCTGCGCAAGTGCTTCACCTCAGACCAGCGATTCCTTAGAAATCTCACCTTTCTTCATCCACTCCGTCTTGCCCTCCAATCCAACATGTCAGCATCCAATGTTCACTCCCCACACACATTCCTCAACTTCAAAAACTCCTTTCTCAAGTGGTACAATTTCTGGAGTACTTTTTTTTCTCAAACCACTGGATTGAAATAAGACTGACAAAAGTCCTTCATAAAGTTCAGCATGGTTCTCATTGCCAAAAAGGTTCCAGCATTTGGCAATTCACCTTCGTCGTGCAAATTCAACCAGCGTGTCTCCCCTCAATATCACTCGCGTGATGAATCGATATGACTGACATCTCCAAAGGATTCCGGGGTACATTCAGCAACGGCAAGTTCATCCAATGAAAAACTGCTGCAGCATCCTCTTCATCACTAGAATCCTCGACATTCACACAAGTGGGTGCATTTTTCTCATCAAAAGCTTGCACTTACTCACTTTTGTTTGATCAATATGAGCCTCTTGCTCAACTCAGAAGAAAGTTACAGTTGCTGCAACTCTTCTTCTTCAACACATTTTTCTTTGATTTTTCCAATATTGGCTCAACAAAATAATTTCAGATTTGCCTTCTTGTAACCTACCAAGTTCAGGAAGCAATACTTCAGGAAGATCACTTTCCTGACCAGCACCCTTCGCAACTTCAATGTCATTTTTCTTCACAGTATCTAATGTGTCATTCCCTATTGTACAATCATCAAAAAACCTTTCTGTAGATCCACTCTCGGGACTACAGCTTACCATCTGCATTTACAACAGCGAGAAGCACTGGACTCGTCAAACCCTTCTGCCTTGCATCACTTCCGCAAGATCCACAAACAGCTTGAGTAATTGCTTCACAACTACTATCCAGATCTTGAACTCTGGGATTGGTTCTGCAAACTCCTTTCAAAAACATCACTTTCCGACTTGTCCATTTGACAAGGCCATCCTGCCTTCCTCTTTGAGGTCCATCTGTGACTGTTAAACCACCTTGCACTTTTTTCAAATTGAGGCAATTCTCTCTCCAGAGTTTACCATCAGCAAGCTCACCTTCAATCATTTCAAGAAACAGCCACTTTCGTACTTGACATATTCAACGTTACTGTCGCTCTCCTCTAATGACATGCATGAACAGATGGGAAATGGCAGAGCACACTGAGTGAGATTTTTGGTTTGAGCTTATGTTACTCACAGTATCCTCGTCTCACAGGACTCTGCTTGAGACTCGAAAGCAACCTCTCCTGATGGTATTGGCCCAAGTGTCAGCCGCCTCCTGTAACATCTCATCCATCCTTTCCCCAGTCAATTGTGCACCCACAAGCCATTACTCAACGAAGACCCGTCTTGTTCTGTTTACACGGGCCCCCAACTCCTTTACTTCCTCAGTCCAAACCACCATCCTGGCGCTTACAAAATCCCCATTTCCTCTACCTGCTGTTGCATTCTGGCTCCACCACAGTCACGACAGCCCTCCAGGTACTCATTTACATTGTCAATTATTTTATTTATCGACCCAATCTTCCAAAACGTCACCATTTTTGGACGTTTTGGTTGAGAGATCTGCACATGCTTTCACTACATCCATCTACCGGTAAGGGCCTACTTTTCACTGGGCAGTATACTCGTTGGGATTCCTACAGCCTCCACTAGATACAAAATTGCCTGTATCAACATCCTTCGAACAGGGCTCGGAGTATTTGCATCCTTACTGAACAGGGCTTGGATGATTGCTCACCTGTAATCTTCCTTGCCGAAATGGAGAAAATCAATGAATATACTGTGTGATAATGGTTACCTGGAGTATACTGTATTACTAAGAGATATGTGTACAAGCTTCTGATGACGACAAAGGATCACTAAACAAGGTTGGTCCTGACCAAATGTCCAGTCTATGTCAGGAGCCGTGGAAAGACAATCATCAAGAAGGCTTGAAGCAGCAAATCAAACATCGCTACCTGCTGTACAAACCTCGAGTTATGTTTACCGGCTCGCCGTTTGCTTACATCAGTCAACAAGGATGTTCTGCCCACCTGGACAAATTCAGCAATGTTTATCTATGAGTTTAAGTGCTGATGTGAAAGCTCGGTACGTGGGCTGTGCAACCCAAAGGTGGCTGCTGAATACATTCAAACACAGATCCCTCTGCGCAATTCGAGAAGAACTTGAAGAGTCGCGACACACCAGTGCAGCATGTAGGAACGTTCAGGACCGTACAGGATGAAGATGAAGAGTATTTTATGTTTGATTTGTATTAATGGGTAAAGTTTGAAAACAGCACATCTTCCTCACCTTACTCAACGTGCGATAGGAGAAGTGGGGCAAGATGATCGCCTGGGGCATGATGATCACCCCCCTCTCGCGACTCAATAAAGCTCGCATGGACCGTGACTCACTCACGATTAGATCGATTAACTCAATTCCACCGTGGAAGGCGCATGACTGAGAAAAAAGACGCTTGCGTTCGTTTTATCAGAAAAACATCATTTTCCTCCTGAAAAAGAAATTTTCAATCATCGGTGAGTACGTATTATCTCTATGAATAAGTGTTGTCGGAATGTATCTGTTATGGGTAGATACAAAGCTTATATGCCCATATTGCGTGTATGTTTTGCCTAGCTTGCTGTATTTAGAATGCCCAGACGTTTTGTAAAAATGGGCGCGTGGCGAGGATGATCACTTGGTTGTGGGCAAGTTGATCATGGTGAATCGTTCTTGCCCCACACCACGATCATCTTGTCCTGTTCACCCGTTGAGAAATTGCAATCGCCGCCGCAGACGGAAGCCGAAAACAACTAGAGCAGAAAAAGAGCGATGCCAAGGCCCGCTAGAGCCGCCAAATCTGCCCAGACGAAACCTAAAAAGCTGTCAAGAAAACGAAATCACGAAACGTGTCGCCTACAGTTAGACGGTTAATCAATCGGAGTTGATGTGATGCTTTGTGATTTCCAGTTCCAGAACGAAGATTCAGAGCCAGATGACAATAATGATGTTATTGAAGGAGACTGTTGTAATTACAAAAATAGATGGCGGAAAAACACGCGATCAATTCTGTGCATAGCGCGTGTGCGAGCAATCGACGGCGATGGAGATGAGGAGTCTTTCTCCCAAAGGGAGCCAGAGAAAAATCAAGCAACTTGTATTCAAAATGATTCAGTCAGTGGAGTTGCGAATTTTAGACATTAAGACTCGGAACACAAAGATAAATGAATGAAAATGGACGTTCGTATCCTGGTTGTGTAGTCCGACAATTTTGAAATATTATGTTGGTCATTTCCTAGATGGACAGTCTATCTATAATTCCAGCAATTCGTGTGGTTGTGTGACTTGTGTGTGTGTGTGTGTTGTGTGTGTTGTGTGTTGTGTGTGTGTGTTGTGTATCTGTCTGTTTGTTTGTCTGCGACCGCCGCTTTCTCAACAACTGCCGGTCCGATTGATTGAAACTTGCCAGAATATTGCCGGGCGCCCGCGGATGTGGCCTTTTTCAAGGAATTATATTAATCGTACGAGCGGTTCCCAAGTTACGGCCATTATGCTTTTTGCAGTGTTGAAAAAGGTGTATATCATGGCAGCTGAAGTGTCGTTCCACCTTATCACCTTTATTCATGCCATTTTTTCTCAAATAATGATAACAGCAATATAAAATATAAAATACAGCACAATAATTGCAGTACACAATATAGCCACAATAATTGAATAAAAAGAATACGGAACAATGACCAATGTCTGTCAACAAATAACGACCTATATATTGTCTGTGGTCAATCAGACAGGACACGGTGCTATGACGTCACGAATGACGTTCACAGTTGCTTTTCCTCTTCGGTTGAAACTGCCAGGAATATTCCGGGGCCGCGGAATGTAGCCCTTTTTCAAAGCGTTTGATATTAATCGGCACGATGCGGTTCCCAAGTACGGCCATTATCATGTCGACCAATGGACAAGACACGGCTTATGACGTCACGCAATAACGTCACAATTAATGTATCTATTTATTTATGTATTTTTAACTTATTTTGCAACGTTTATGACGTCTAGATCTCTGATGAAAACTGCCAGGAATATTGCTGGGGACCGCGATGTGCCTTTCGAGGTTTGATATTCAATCGGACGAGCGGTTCCCAAGTTTACGGGCCATTTATCTGTCGACCAATATCTGCGAGAGAGGGGACGGAGGTGAGGAGGGTGTAGAGGGGGGGGAGTGGAGAAGCGGGTGGATTGGGGGCAAGGAGTAGAGCGGTGGGAGTGCGGGCAAGAGAGAGGGGCGGGAGAGAAGGGTGAGAGATAGGGGGTGAGAGAGGAGCGGGTGGAGAGCAGAGGGGCCGAGGACTAGGCGGTGAGAGGGTGGGCAGAGGGGAGAAAGAGGGGAGAGGAGGAGCGGAGTGAGAGAGGGGGAGAGAGTGGGGGAGAGAGAGGGGAGAGAGAGGTGGAGGAGGGGGGCAAGAAGATGGGGGGCGAGAGAGGGGAGGGAGAGAGGAGGGTGAGAGAGAGGGGGGCATCACAATTTCAAGAGAGGGGGAGGAGAGGAGGGCGAGAGAGAGGGGATGAAAGTTGGGGGTGAGAGAGAGGGCGAGAGAGGAGAGGGAGAGAGGAGGGCGAGACTAGGGGGAGTGAGGGGGGCGAGAGAGAGGGGGCGTCACAATTCTTCTTCGTTGATATGACGTCACAATTGACGCTGGGACCTGAGTATGTTTCCAGGTGTTTCCCAAGTTATGGCCATTTCTGATGCGGTTGGTCCGATCTAATTAAAAAATGCCCCAATCAGTCATCGTTTACGAGAGCGAAGGAACGAAGCTGCACATACTGGCCCGCCTCACCCACGAGAGAGGGTACTGGAACTAGAGAGGGGGGAGAGAGGAGGGGCGAGAGATGGGGGGTGGGTGAGAGGGGGGGGGGGTAATGCCCCAATCCAGTCGTCGTTTACGCACCTACGGGCCCGTACTAGTATATATAAATGAAGAATTATTTTCCGTTCATTAAAATTCGAACACATCGCTGTTTAGACTGTCCTCGTGTTTCCTTAGGACCATGATCATCTTCCCCATAGTGATGATCGACTTTCCCCAGGGTGGGCAAGTTGAGCATTTCGACCACAAATTTTGGAATTGCCTTTTATAGACATTCAATGATCTCTAATATTCTCGAAATGGGCATTACTTGGGGTGATGGATTGGACTAACGAATGGCAATTAAATGGGTGGCTGGCCAAATTATCTGACGGCAAAACATGACAAAAACCAAAAACAAGGGACCATCTTGCCCCACTCTTCCCTATCCCACACTGGTGGCACCAGGCCGTGGCTGTACCGAAGGGGGAACATGGCGCCAACCACAAGGCCGGAGTGTCAACGAGGCGGCTGCTATAGCCCCGTGTGGAAATATTGGAAACCATTGGCATGGGGAATATTATGTACAAGTTGGAAATGTTATAGTTTATGATCGAGTATTGTTCATGTATTTAAGTTTGAGTCACGTGATTCGCGAAAGCCGTAGCCCCAGAAGATTGCGTGCATTGAGAAGGAAGGGACGGAGTCACGGACAGGTTAAATTTCACCTTATTTGCATAATAATAAATGAATGGCTAAAAATTATTTTTGAGCGAGGAGCTATATTTTAATTAGCCAGCAGAGGACGCCCTTTCTCCGTGTTTCCAATCCCAACTTGTACTGCATCTCGAATTGCCTGTCCAATGAATGGATCCCAACTTTGCATTGAAACGAGTTTCCACATTTCGATGTTGAAGGCATGAGCGTTCTTTACTTGGATGCATTGACCTTCATGAGTGTGCACTTGTTCCTCCATGGGATACAATACAATATTCGAAGTTCAGTAAACTCTACTATTGCTTTCTGCAGTGGAATATACTCTACGGACAATGCAATCAGTAATTGGTGTTGGTCTGCATCGGTGGACAAAAAGCGAAGACCGTTCGTTTTGCTCTGATGAAGGGCTGAAGCTCTCCAAGAGTCAGCCAAACCTCGCTTCCTATGGCAGATAACATCGTCTTACCAAACATTTTGTGCTGATGGTGGCCTGCCATCCATTTAACCCTTCCCACACATTCCTTCACGTCATGAGAGTTTGATATCACAAAAGGGTCACATCTTTTCCCACGAACAATATGTCACAGGGGTTTTAATGGTCCACCAAGTCGATGTTGAGGGTTACAATTGCCTGTAATCTTCCACTTCATAATGACATTCTCTAAGGGTACGGCGAGGTTGATGCGTGCGGCATGGCTTTGAATGATTGAAATCCTTTGATGGACATTCTTCTGACAACCGATCATTATCATTCCTCTTAAAAACTCCAGCAACTTTCCCTTCGGGATCTGATGCTCTGAACCTGAACACAGAATTTCCGCTGAATATTTATCTCTTTCATGATATTGTACTGCAACAAGTTACCCATGTGGCGCAGTTCTCGCGATTGGAAAGGGTTGATCCCATGGTCTTCAGTAGAAACATTTGTCCCCTAACTCTGTGGAATATTTGGAGACAACAGTGAATGGTAGAACACATCCCAAACGTACATGTTCAAAATGAGTTCAGTTTAAAGATAACCGGTGGTACTCATTTCATCTGGTACTCAATGTGGCAACCTCCGAATGATGCAGGCTGAGTCAACCCACCTGGTGTTATGTAATGGCACGACGAGGTTCAACTCAAGATCTTAAGGCAGCCACTTTAACCATTAATGTTTTGTACCATATCCTGATGCTGTTTGGACTGTGCTTCCCTGCTGACAGACCTCTGGAGCTTGGAACATGTTGCTGTGTTGAGTCTGGGAGTGACTGCCTCAAATCTATCTGTCGGGTTCTTCCCAACATCTTTGTTCTTCGTTCCTTCCACATTTCTCTTTATTCATTTTAATTCTTGCTTTTTATCTCTTTTACTCTTTATTTCTCTCTCTCTGTCTATCGTATTGGGTCTATCTTCTACCTTCAGGTCATCATCATCATCATCATCATATTTGTGATATCCTACCTTACCTCTGAGGTTTTCTTCTCTTCCTAACAGTCCTTTCCATCTGCTTTCCCTTCCATTCCTCATTACCTCCACCACCTAAGGTGGACGGAATGTTATGTTTTCAACCCTGTCTGGCTGTTAACGGTATCTCAAAAAGTCGTGCACGGATTTGACGAAATTTGGTGGAGACGTTGGGTGTGAGACAAGGATGGAGTTGATTTGATTTGTGGAAGATGTGGATCTGGATACTCCAAAAAAACTTTTAAAGTGATTTCTCACCATTGAGTGATAGGGCTAAAAATGATGAATAGCATGATATCTCAAAAAGTTATTGATGGATTTGTACGAAACTTGGTGGACAGTGGGTGTGTGACAGGACGAATTGATTAGATTTTGGTTACAGATCCCACATATCAGTGGGATACAAAATGGATGCTGTTCAGCCTGGCAGAGGTATGCTCTATACTGAGTGCTGTTCTAATTCTTACTGACATCTTTTGTATTTCTCTTTATGTTTGTATTCTCATGTCTATCTTTTTGGTACTGCCTTTAATGCATTCGATTCTCTGTGTTTCAACCCTCCTCCGAGTCAGATCAATGTTGACAACAGCAACCTGGGACCCTCTTCTCATGTAACCTTTTCATCGTCTCTAATCGTGAATGAAACCTTCGTGTGGAGGACAAATGTTCTGAAAAGGATGTGTACTTGTGAACAACGAGATCAATAGTTTTGCTTTTCCACTGACAAACTGAATGTTCTTGAATAACAACTAAAACTTACACACGAGCATGATTCAGGAATACAATCCAAAAGATGACATGCAATCCAACATCCTGATTGTCATTGTCATGTGAAACGTAGCATATCTGAAGGTAAGGAATTACAACTATATCTCTGGTGTGGAATTTCAGATGGGATTCTACCACAAAGACAAATGGGCTGGGTGAAAGTTAACAGTAACCTCAAGAGTGGGTTGGATGTGTTCCAGATCTTCTATAAGTAGTCCCGTAAACAGCAGCAGATAGAATGGTAAGACACGCTCTCAGAATGCCGCATTGATAGCTAAGTGACAGCACTCTGGTGATGGCTGAAGGATGAACATTGAAAACTCCAGTGTTGTTGTGATTTAAAGCGGTCATGAGACATCCTAATGAACAAATTTCTTATTGACTGGGCAAATTCCCATTTTCAGAGCAGCTCTTTCGTGAGGAGCATGACAGGCCTCACACGGTACCTACTTTGGCCCTCAGGGAAACTGGATCCAAACATAAATAGCACTTTCAGCAGGAAATTATGCTGTTTCCTGGTTACTTCACTGCTGTCAGTCTGAGTACTCATACTTTCATTTGGACATCTACTGACATCAGAGTGATACAAAGTTAGGTGTGAGATTTATGGGGGGTTTTTTTTTTTTTGGAATAATCTGCACGATGTTAGTTTCACAATGCTAAGTAGGGTGACAGGATAGCACAGAAGGTTAATGTACTAACCTTTGACTTGTCTTGCTGGGTTCAATTCCTGACCTGACAAGACAAAAATACCATCCAGTACTTCCACACTCATGAATGAGTATGCCACTCTTCAGAGATGATTTTAAGTTAACTGCTCTGTTTATAAGCATTTGCAATTGGATTTTCAAGAAATTCACAGTACCTTTTGGAAAAGAGCAAAAACATTCTGTGACTCCTGCCAACAGCATTAAAATTATAAATGTCTTCCCTGAACTCAGAGGAAAATTGATTGGAGCTCTGGACTGTACACTGAGTAAATTGGGGTAAGACACCCCTGCCAAACCCACCATTTATTTGATGAAAGAGTTTACACATACTGCATGAGCCAGGCTTCCCAAGAGAGAGAGAGAGAGAGAGAGAGAGAGATGAGAGAGGAGAGAGAGAGAGACGACAGATTGCAGACAATAACTACCTTAAATATGATCCTGTTGCTACTTTGTGTCAAACTTAATTGCATCATTAATGACCGGTGAAAGGTACGAGTACTCTAGATCATATTACTTTGAAATAATAGTTCAATTTTAAACAAAAATCAAGCTTTGTGAACAAGCCTGTTCCCTTTTATATATCATTGTTCATTCAGCAGTCTGTGATATCAGTTGATAGGTCACGAAATGAACGGTTCAATATTATTGACCACGTGATGCGGAGCTGTTTTCTCTTATCATGTGCCTTACATTAAAAGTGCTGAGATGCAAAGAACAACCAACTGATGCACTTTCATTTTGCTTGATGAAATTTTTTTTTCTGAAACATGGACTCAGGATAAGAAGTCGAGCAAGGTGATAAAATATTGTAAATTACATCTCGTGTAATGGTTAAGTCTAGCAGGCCATCATTATGCTGATGAAAATGTACGCCATTGATTGAAGTATTCACGGCCTTTATATTTCCCCAACACTATTAGTTGAAACTGTATTTTTGTAATGATTTGGTTCTACTTTTACAAGTGATCTTCTTCTTTTCATATGCAGCACATGGCTGCGTATACATTATACAGTATGTAGTATAATTTGCTGGAGCACAGCTGTGCCAATGATGCAATTCCCCTGTAGGTGAGAGCAGGAATTTGGAATATGCCAGGGTGCTGGCGACTCTTCGTGAAGTACACCATGGATTTTTTTTTTTAACACCCGCCAATTAATGTCAGCAGATGGACACCCAGTTTAACATCCATCCGAGCGATAACTCACACATGGATGACTTGCCCGGCCTGCAAGACAGCAGGACGATAGTTTATAGCTAGGCCGAGATTCAAACCCAGGCTCAATAGTTCAGATGCGAGTCTGCATACCTGTAGGATATCCTGCCATCCCAATCAAAGAGAAACTGATATAATTGATGGAATGTATTGTTGTGGCCGGGGGTCAGTGGCGAGAACGACAGCTAGGTGGGGGAGGTTACGCCGTCTCCACCAGACTCCCCGGAATTGTAGGCGGTCGCTCCGGATAATTCCGTGAGCTGGCGGGTCGCTGAACCGACGTGGATGCCAATATCTCAACCGCATAGTGTAGGTCTGTTTGTCTAAAACAATTTTACCTAAGTAGCTTCGCGATTTAAACTACCGGGGAAGCCGTGCCCTCGGAACGCCTGGTCGAACCGGATTTACTCTACCGGCAGCGGTAGATTCACACTACCGACTACCGCTTTGCTATCTACCTTTCGGCTCGTTGCAGTCGAGCGGGGCCTGCCCAGGACATCCCGGCTATGATAGACCGATTACCGGGATGAAACCCGCTTATACTCAGACCCGTACCATACTAGACCATGTAGAAGGGACAGAAACGGACTGGGAACATTTCTAATAAATTTATTAACAGTAAATAAGACAAAGGCAAGACGTGGCACGAATATGCGAGCAGGACATATTTACAAAAACAAAAACACTTACTCAGTCTACTTAAAGACAGCCCACATGCAGACACACACACAAAAAGAAAAGAACCCCAGAGTCTTTTTTGACCCTCGCAGCCGTGAAGAGAGACAAAATGGGGGTCAGAGTTTGGTGGGTACCTGGTCGTCGGAGGGAAAGCGTGCTCTGTAGTGCGGCACCTGCCAAAGTCGTCGTTGGTCCCAGTCGCACGTGTGGGACTCGTGGCTCGTGGCAGAGCTTGCGTGGCGAATAGTCGCGGGTCCACAGAACTTCTCTCCCGTAACAGCCACCGTAAAAAAAACGAACCATACTGCTCACAGCCACCTGAGAACAAAAACTGCCTGACCCAACCACCATGAAATCTCCCCTTACTCAGACAGTCTTGGAGATATATCTCCTTCCACCACGGGGATGGGCTCTTGGCAAAAATGCCTCGCTGTCCGCCCCTCATTGGACAGGGTCCAACGGCCCACCTTTCCGGGGCGGGGCCTTGGCCCCTGCGGGAAACCCAACCGCTCTTTCCACGCGGGGTCAAACTTGATGAGTAACAGTATAATGCTGCAATGTACCGTGGTGGTGCAGCCAGTTGGCGGTGGATCGTGACGGGCCGAGGGGTCATGCAGATGGCTTGTTGGTTGTGAGATGTAAAGATTTAATAAACCTAACTAAAAGAAGTCGCGACACACGTTTTTGATTCCCCCACTAGACAAAAGGAAAGGGATCTGACTACACATGTACTTAACGGGATAACTGACTTTGGGACCTGTATGTTGAATGCAAATGGTTTCCAGATCCGTAACAGTATACTTGAATGTACCCAACGATGTTCGGAGTAAGATGTGGTAAGATTCTCCTTCATTGTGTTATGTTTGTGGTAGACCAAGGAATTTCATAGGAAAGATTGGATTGTCTGGAGTTGCTTGGTCTGGATGTATAGGAGACATCTCAATGTAAATTAAGTAGGGAAACTGTGAGCATAAGTGTTATGTGTCACCACACTGGGGGTGGTGCTGTGTTAAATGAGGTAGGGTTTAAGGATAATTTCTCCCAGTATGTGATTACCCCCTGTGACCTTTTCCTATGTTTTTGTATTTCAAGACGGCGATAAAAAGGGATCACGAACTTAAAACAGCAACAACCGAGCTGCACCTCCAAGCAGACGAAAGCCCCGCTTCCAGGGGTGACAGCTAGCAAACCACGCCCCAGAGTGGATGATTGATGGGAGTGATGTCAGAGTGGAGGGAGAGTTAGGTTAGTGAGAGAGTCTCGCGTTGGGCGACAAGAAGGCGGTGGAGATGAATGTTCGGGCGGACAGAAGCGAGGAGGCAGGAGATGGCGGTTGTAAAGGCCCTGTCACACCTTGACGTTTTAGCCAGCGTATGCCGACGTATGAAAAATTTGTCTAAAACGCTGGCGTACGTCGAATACGTCGTCTCGTCGACAAATTTAAGCATGCTCAAAATTTTTCGACGTATGCCAGCGTATGACTCACACGTTCCGCATACGCTGGCCATAAGTTGTAGGCACGTTATGCGATCGTTGACACACGTCGACACACGTTACTTGTAAGTTACTCATAAGTCCAAACACGTCGAGGTAATGTTTAGCGTACCCGAAACTTATTTCTAACCTATGAGTAACGTGCTTTGAACCTATGTGTAACGTATCTCCAACGCATATTGACGTATGTAGACGTATTTGATTGACGTCTTCCGGATGACCAGAGAACTTACTGAACGTGTTTCTAACTTAAAGCTACTGTATAATGGCATATTGGCAGCTTTAGGGGAATTGGATATAAAAAATGGGCTTCACAGGAGGAACCCGTCAGTTTCAGACTCCATGGTGAGTACATGTCCATGTCAGTAGTATCAGTAGTAGTAGTAGGTGAGCGTGGCAGTAGTAGCAGTAGTAGTAGTAGTAGGTGTCGGTCCATGTCAGTAGTAGTAGGTGAGTGTGATGGGGAGGGTGTGGTGATGATGGATCCTCCTTGCGTCCACGTCCACGGCCACGGCCAGGAGACTTCTTGGCAGCATTCTTCGAAGTTTTCTTCGCATGACGGTGATGTTGACACTTCGATTTCTAGTGCGGTTATGATTTAAATCGTTGAGCAGCAGCCTATTAATAGGCTACGCCACGTGATCATCAGCGATACGCTGCCGCGCGCTATGCATAAGTTAGGCTATCGTTGGGCATAGGTTGTGAATGCCGACAACACGCTAAGCATTCGTTGGTATAAGTTATCTATAAGTTATCGAAACTTTCTGCGTACGTTACTAATACGTTATGCATACGTTCAACTCGTTATGAATACGCCCAAAACTGAAAAAAACATCAATAGTTCAGCGTACGCCAGCATTTTAGATCAATTTTTGATACGTTGCCATACGCTGGCTAAAACGTCAAGGTGTGACAGGGCCCTAAGAGAAGGGCATTATGGCTGGCTTTCCCTCGACATGGTGAAGAAGGCTGCACAATTCTTGTGTCGGTGCTGAGGCAAATTGGCTCGCATGATGGAGCAAGATGCTGGCCATTGACTGTTGGCTGGATTGTGTGGGACCAGCCTCGAGGCCTCGTGTTGCGCCATCGGGGAAAGAAACGGCGCCATTTTGCAGAGCAGCAGCCTTGATGAGGGCGATTGACGAAATAAGTTGTACGGCGGTTCCTGAGCCGCTGGTGTTGACTATCGCTGTCCGAATTTCCTCCTGTACATTTGCCCGCCCAGAGAGCGGCTGCGCACCATTTTACCACACATGGATGAAGCGGTTTGGTGACCTTCAAGCTACCGAAACTCATCCCTCTGCACACAGATAAGTGCTGGGATAAAGAGGATTTTTCTTTGTTTTATCTGTCCCCTTGTTTGTATTTAAGTCTGTGTGGAGGTGCCTCAAAATTAGATTTAGTTTTGCTCACGTTCCTTTTTGATTATTATCCTGTTTTGAATTATTACCATTGTAAATATTTGGTATATTTTCTTTAAACTCCGTATTTATTTTATGTTGTTTGTGTTGTCTATTTGTCGTGGTTCGAGAGTAAAATCCTGTGCTGTGCTTCCATCTACTCCGTCCTTGCTGTCCTGTCCTTCCCGCGCGTGCCATAATCTCCGAGAATCTCGGCTGTCAGCCTCCAAGGGAGAACTGTTTGGCTATCCGCCCAGGTAGGGCAAAATCCTCTGGACACGACAAGATTTATCTAACAGGGTCACCCGACATTGCCGGGTCTATTTTTTTTGGGGGGGGGGGGCTACAAGTTAAAACACTTCCCCACACCCACTAAGGAATGAGGTCAGGGATCATTTAATATTACCTTTCACAGTTTCACTTAGCTACAAGGCTAAC
>CM068963.1:83389433-83406737 GCA_035128595.1 Eptatretus atami | reverse complement strand
GGCACTCAATTTACAAATGGGCCGTCATGGTCTCCTGCCCAACTCACAATCCCATGAGATTTGCAGAAACACCGTGAAATTGCAACTGTCAAGTGACCATGAGACCACAAACCAAGAGATCGCAAAATCAACTTTGCACATAGAGAGAGGTACTGCACCATACAGGGTGTTTAATAAAAAGAATAAATCAAAGTGTGCAGTTTAATGAAAAGTGAAGTTAAACCAAGCTAATTTGAGACGTCTCCACTCATCACAATAAACAGAGAAGGGGCAAAGATAAAAAATAAAGAAATCCCCCTTTATGCTGGCCACTCAGAATTGTGTCCCAGAGACAAAGGAGCATCACAGTCCTCAAACAAGCCTCGGTGTTGGCTTTGCGGTTCGGTGGCGCCTCTGGACCCGAGGGCCTGATTTTGAGCCCGTTGGCTGCCTCTGAATTAATACCAGGTGGTGTTGACTCAGCCTGTCATTCTTCAAAGGTCGGAAAAAAGAGTACCAGTGTTCTTCTACTGGTATAGCGGACGCCTGCTCATCAGCGGCATAGGAGAGGAGAGAAGGAGATTGGCGACCACACTTTGTGCTGGAAGCGTTGGCTTGCTGCTAAAACCATAGATGCATAAACTGGGTCAAAATGACCCAGTTTTAGGCTGTTTTCTTGCAATATCTTTTTGCACTCATGCATCTAAGGTTAAGCAGTCTCCTTGGACTATTGCGCACAATCCTGGACGCGGTCGCCACTCCGACACAGGTATACCAGCATGCTTGGTACTCATTTTGCCGACCTCGGAAGGATGACAGTCCGAGTTATCTTCCACCGGGTATACATCAGCAACATAGCTCCACGCCCCTAACCAATGATGCAACCAGCAGCCAGAAGGCCTGCACTCGCAAGAGAGGAGGAAGCAGAGAAGAGTCCTCAAGCCACGAAACCATTGCACGAGAATATCACAAAAATGCGTAAGTTCGCTCCCAACATGCCACGTAACATTGACGTTAACTTGTGTGGGCAATCTCCTTTGTTAAGGGCCCACAAGCTGACCATTACAGCTCTCTCGTGATTGAAATTGCCGACCACTGCCCCCTCTCAATACCACGTCCACTCACAGCAAATGCGCGCCACCTCTTCCTCGAACATACAAAAGGAGACTGCTGAGTTGCAGCTGAGAGACACGCTCCACTTCTTTCTTCCTCTCAGCCCAGTGGGCACACAAACTTCACAAACCCAGGCAAACAGTCAATGGCTCGCGTTCTGCTCCAGCGCCATGAGCAAATTCACATAACATGGAGCAACGAGAATCGCGCAGCCTTCCTCTTGACCATGCTTGCAGGAGACCCTCTGTGTTCTTTGACTGTCGAGGAGACACAGAGACCCTCTTGTGTTTCTGACTGCCATTACACTCCATCATCTTCCCTCTAAAGTCACACCAACAATCAATCAACCTTGGGGGCGTGGCCTGCTGGTTAACGTTGTGGGGTGGGGGGGCAGCGGGTTTAGCCTGCCAATTGTTTTGGAACTCCGTCGACAGCCAGGTCAGGCCTTGTTGTTGTTAGGAACGTGGTTCTTTTTTAAAGCGGCCTTGCAAATGCCAAAACGTAGGAAAAGGTCACATGGGCAATCACACACGTGAGAAACTACCTTAAACCCTACCTTAGCTAAACACAGCACAACTCCCCCCCCCCCCTGTGTGGTGACCACATAACAATTCTTCCACCTCACATTTTCCTCTACTCAGTTTACATTGAGATGTCTCCTACCTGTTCACAGATCATTGACACCTATACAATCCTTACCTTTACTATGAATTCCTCCATCTTACCCCACTAACATAACACAGGCCCCACCCCCACCCCCGCCACCCACCCTTACCATTACTGACTCACACCTAATTAAACCGAGAAATATTTAGGAGGGGCTTTGGGAAGCGCAGCAGTAGCTAACTTATCTGTCTGCCTTAACGTTCCAACACCACTTAACAGAACAATTCAAATGATTACAAAGCTCTTGGTTCCTTGCTCCTAACTCCGCAGGTGGTAGAAATGCCAGAGAAGCACACAAAAAACCTATCATACAGACAAAACCTTAACCAAAAATTAATTAACTTAGTACACCCCCTTTTCTAAATTACTGCATTCCCCGGTGGATGCACAATACCCACATGTACCTGCGGAGCCATCCAATTTACCGAATCCAAATTGCCATGGGGCCCTTGTCCTTTCTGCGTACAAGTGCTTAGTGACATGGATCAGGGACCTTCCCCGACACACTCACACATAAACCAATAATCGATCATCATTCCAAAACCCTGCAAGACCGTGGCTTAAATTTATTACCCACCACATGTGTGATCCTCAATTAGCAGTGGGGAGGTACGTACAACCAAGATTGGTGGGGGCATTTCAGGGCTGCGGTGCCGCAGTCCAGAAAATAAGTTGCCCGACTTTATGACTTCCTCAGCCCCTGCAACTATTCGTCCCTGACAAGCCAAACAGCTCGTTTGCTGTACGTCGCGCCAGGAGTTCTCCACACCATTCAGGCTCTCTTGCCTCTCCTGGGATTGCAAGGGTCTCCCTACCGTGGTTGCCCAACCCCCTCGATAGTCCCCATTCCAGACATCACTGGTGCCAGGGACAAACTACCTCGAGGGGACCGGGGGGGGGGGCCCACAGTCACAGCTCCTCCAGAGCTTGATCCATTCCTGCGGACCCACACACCATCCCCCACCCAACAAAATCCAACATGTCATCCCTACCCACTGCCATTCAATTTCTTAAACATTGTAATGAAAAATGATGATTGTGCTCCTACCCTGCCATGGCCTGCCACATATTATAATTCACATTCATTCTCCAAACACAACTCAATCCTTGCACTAACATACACCAACGCCCAAACAAGACAATTCTGGTTTCTTAAACTGATCCATTTACCGACCATGGAGTCATTCTTGCCCCACTCCCATCCTAATTACCCATGTCCCAATTTCTACCAAAACTGAACCCTTGGGACAGTAAGTATCACGGAAACCTTACCCTAAGTGCAGGTTCCGCGCAGTGTTGGTCGGCGTCCAGAGTGTCATCCACCACTCCTAGTTTCCCGGATCCGGAACCAGACTCCCTGGGGCACAGCTGTTGAGCGGCGCAGGCAAATCATGGTAACATCGGCCACAAGGATCCCAAAACTGACCAAGCGACTAACCACACTGTCACCATCAAGAGCGCGTGTGTTGATTTACGGTGTCCCACATTTGCCAACCATCTCACTGGTGGGCCAGTTGGTGATGATTTGGGGCCAGTCACAAAAGCTGTGTGGTCATGGTGTGTACCATTCCCATTAATGGACATATCATCAGGCCAGAAAAGAAACAAGGGTTCTGCCAAATTTGTTTCACTGATTTGCCTCCTGCGCAAGTGCTTCACCTCAGACCAGCGATTCCTTAGAAATCTCACCTTTCTTCATCCACTCCGTCTTGCCCTCCAATCCAACATGTCAGCATCCAATGTTCACTCCCCACACACATTCCTCAACTTCAAAAACTCCTTTCTCAAGTGGTACAATTTCTGGAGTACTTTTTTTTCTCAAACCACTGGATTGAAATAAGACTGACAAAAGTCCTTCATAAAGTTCAGCATGGTTCTCATTGCCAAAAAGGTTCCAGCATTTGGCAATTCACCTTCGTCGTGCAAATTCAACCAGCGTGTCTCCCCTCAATATCACTCGCGTGATGAATCGATATGACTGACATCTCCAAAGGATTCCGGGGTACATTCAGCAACGGCAAGTTCATCCAATGAAAAACTGCTGCAGCATCCTCTTCATCACTAGAATCCTCGACATTCACACAAGTGGGTGCATTTTTCTCATCAAAAGCTTGCACTTACTCACTTTTGTTTGATCAATATGAGCCTCTTGCTCAACTCAGAAGAAAGTTACAGTTGCTGCAACTCTTCTTCTTCAACACATTTTTCTTTGATTTTTCCAATATTGGCTCAACAAAATAATTTCAGATTTGCCTTCTTGTAACCTACCAAGTTCAGGAAGCAATACTTCAGGAAGATCACTTTCCTGACCAGCACCCTTCGCAACTTCAATGTCATTTTTCTTCACAGTATCTAATGTGTCATTCCCTATTGTACAATCATCAAAAAACCTTTCTGTAGATCCACTCTCGGGACTACAGCTTACCATCTGCATTTACAACAGCGAGAAGCACTGGACTCGTCAAACCCTTCTGCCTTGCATCACTTCCGCAAGATCCACAAACAGCTTGAGTAATTGCTTCACAACTACTATCCAGATCTTGAACTCTGGGATTGGTTCTGCAAACTCCTTTCAAAAACATCACTTTCCGACTTGTCCATTTGACAAGGCCATCCTGCCTTCCTCTTTGAGGTCCATCTGTGACTGTTAAACCACCTTGCACTTTTTTCAAATTGAGGCAATTCTCTCTCCAGAGTTTACCATCAGCAAGCTCACCTTCAATCATTTCAAGAAACAGCCACTTTCGTACTTGACATATTCAACGTTACTGTCGCTCTCCTCTAATGACATGCATGAACAGATGGGAAATGGCAGAGCACACTGAGTGAGATTTTTGGTTTGAGCTTATGTTACTCACAGTATCCTCGTCTCACAGGACTCTGCTTGAGACTCGAAAGCAACCTCTCCTGATGGTATTGGCCCAAGTGTCAGCCGCCTCCTGTAACATCTCATCCATCCTTTCCCCAGTCAATTGTGCACCCACAAGCCATTACTCAACGAAGACCCGTCTTGTTCTGTTTACACGGGCCCCCAACTCCTTTACTTCCTCAGTCCAAACCACCATCCTGGCGCTTACAAAATCCCCATTTCCTCTACCTGCTGTTGCATTCTGGCTCCACCACAGTCACGACAGCCCTCCAGGTACTCATTTACATTGTCAATTATTTTATTTATCGACCCAATCTTCCAAAACGTCACCATTTTTGGACGTTTTGGTTGAGAGATCTGCACATGCTTTCACTACATCCATCTACCGGTAAGGGCCTACTTTTCACTGGGCAGTATACTCGTTGGGATTCCTACAGCCTCCACTAGATACAAAATTGCCTGTATCAACATCCTTCGAACAGGGCTCGGAGTATTTGCATCCTTACTGAACAGGGCTTGGATGATTGCTCACCTGTAATCTTCCTTGCCGAAATGGAGAAAATCAATGAATATACTGTGTGATAATGGTTACCTGGAGTATACTGTATTACTAAGAGATATGTGTACAAGCTTCTGATGACGACAAAGGATCACTAAACAAGGTTGGTCCTGACCAAATGTCCAGTCTATGTCAGGAGCCGTGGAAAGACAATCATCAAGAAGGCTTGAAGCAGCAAATCAAACATCGCTACCTGCTGTACAAACCTCGAGTTATGTTTACCGGCTCGCCGTTTGCTTACATCAGTCAACAAGGATGTTCTGCCCACCTGGACAAATTCAGCAATGTTTATCTATGAGTTTAAGTGCTGATGTGAAAGCTCGGTACGTGGGCTGTGCAACCCAAAGGTGGCTGCTGAATACATTCAAACACAGATCCCTCTGCGCAATTCGAGAAGAACTTGAAGAGTCGCGACACACCAGTGCAGCATGTAGGAACGTTCAGGACCGTACAGGATGAAGATGAAGAGTATTTTATGTTTGATTTGTATTAATGTAAGTTTGAAAACAGCACATCTTCCTCACCTTACTCAACGTGGATAGGAGAGTGGGGCAAGATGCATCCCTGGGGCATGATGATCACCCCCTCTCGCGACTCCAATAAAGCTCGCATTGGACCGTGACGTCACTCACGATTAGATCGATAACTACCAATTCCACGTGGAAGGCGCATGACGGAGAAAAAAAGACGCTTGCGTTCGTTTTATCAGAAAAACATCATTTTCCTCCTGAAAAGAAAATTTTCAAATCATCGGTGAGTACTATTAATCTCTATGAATAAGTGTTGTCGGAATGTATCTGTATATGGGTAGATACAAAGCTTATATGCCCATATTGCGTGTATGTTTTGCCTAGCTCTTGCTGTATTTAGAATGCCCAGACGATTTGGTAAAAATGGGCGCGTGGCGGCAGGATGATCACTGGTTGTGGGCAAGTTGATCATGGTGATCGTTCTGCCCCACACCACGATCATCTTGTCCTGTTTCACCCGGTTGAGAAATGCAATCGCGCCGAGACGGAAGCCAAAAACAACTAGAGCAGGAAAAAGAGCGATGCCAAGGCCCGCTAGAGCCGCCAAACTGCCCAGACGAAACCTAAAAAGCTGTCAGAAAACGAAATCACGAAACGTGTCGGCCCTACAGTTAGACGGTGAATCATCGGATTGATTGCTGATGCTTGGTGATTTCCAGTTCCAGACACGAAGATTCAGAGCCAGATGACAATAATGATGTTATTGAAGGAGACTGTTGTAATTACAAATAGATGGGGAAAAAACGCGATCAATTCTGTGCATAGCGCGTGTGCGAGCAATCGACGCGATGGAGATGAGGAGTCTTTCTCCGCAAAGGCGAGCAGAGAAAATCAAGCAACTTGTATTCAAAATTGATCTCATGTCAGTTGGGAGTTGCGAATTTTAGACAATTAAGGACTCCGGAACACAAAGATAAATGACAGAAAGATGGACGTTCGTATCCGGTTGTGTAGTCCGGACAATTGTTTGGAAATATTACTGTTGGTATTCCTAGTATGGACATCTATCTTATAATTCCAGCAAATCGTGTGTGTTGTGTGACTGTGTGTGTGTGTGGTAGTGTGTGTGTTGTGTGTTGTGTTGTGTGTGTGTATCTGTCTGTTTGTTTGTCTGCCGACCGCCGTTCTCAACAACTGCGGTCGATTGATTGAAAAACTTGCCAGAATTATTCCGGGCGCCCGCGGATGTGGGCCTTTTCAAGGAATTTGATATTAATCGGACGACGCGGTTCCCAAGTTACGGCCCATTATTGCTTTTGCAGTGTTGAAAAAGGTGTATATAGGCAGCTGAAGTGTCGTTCCACCTTATCACCTTATTCATGCCATTTTTTTCAAATAATGATAACAGCATATAAAATATAAAATACAGCACAATAATTGCAGTACACAATTATAGCACCAATAATTGAATAAAAAGAATAACGGAACAATGACAATGTCTGTCAACAATAACGACCTATATATTGTCTTGTCAATCAGACAGACACGGTGCTATGACGTCACGAATGACGTTCACAGTTGCTTCCTCTTCGGTTGAAACTTGCCAGGAATATTGCCGGGGCCGCGGAATGTGCCTTTTTCAAGCGTTTGATATTAATCGGACGAGCGAGTTCCCAAGTACGGCCATTATCTGTCGAACCAATGACCAAGACACGTGCTCTATGACGTCACGAATAACGTCACAATTAATGTTTCTATTTATTTATTATTATTTAAACTTTTTTTGCCACGTTATGACGTCTAGATCTCTGATTGAAACGCCAGGAATATTGCTGGGGGACCGCGATGCTCCTTTCGAGGTTTTGATATTCAATCGCGCGAGCGGTTCCCAAGTTTACGGCATTTTCTGTCGACCATATCTGCGAGAGAGGGGCGAGAGGGGGAGGAGGGGTGAGGGGGGGGTGGAGAAGCCGGGTGGGATGTGTGGGCAAGATAGAGGCGGTGGGAGTGGGGGCAAGAGAGAGGGGCGGTGAGAGAAGGGTGAGAGATGAGGGGGTGAGAGAGGACGGGGGAGAGCAGCAGGGGCGAGGACTAGCGGTGCAGAGGGTGGGAGAGGGGGAGAAAGAGCGGGAGAGGAGGGGGTGAGAGAGGGGGGAGAGAGTGGGGGGAGAGGGGGAGAGAGAGGGTGGGAGAGAGGGGGGCAAGAAGATGGGGGCGAGAGAGGGGAGGGAGAGAGGAGGGTGAGAGAGAGGGGGGCATCACAATTTCAAGAGAGGGGGAGGAGAGGAGGGCGAGAGAGAGGGGATGAAAGTTGGGGGTGAGAGAGAGGGCGAGAGAGGAGAGGGAGAGAGGAGGGCGAGACTAGGGGGAGTGAGGGGGGCGAGAGAGAGGGGGCGTCACAATTCTTCTTCGTTGATATGACGTCACAATTGACGCTGGGACCTGAGTATGTTTCCAGGTGTTTCCCAAGTTATGGCCATTTCTGATGCGGTTGGTCCGATCTAATTAAAAAATGCCCCAATCATTCATCGTTTACGAGAGCGAAGGAACGAAGCTGCACATACTGGCCCGCCTCACCCACGAGAGAGGGTACTGGAACTAGAGAGGGGGGAGAGAGGAGGGGCGAGAGATGGGGGGTGGGTGAGAGGGGGGGGGGGTAATGCCCCAATCCAGTCGTCGTTTACGCACCTACGGGCCCGTACTAGTATATATAAATGAAGAATTATTTTCCGTTCATTAAAATTCGAACACATCGCTGTTTAGACTGTCCTCGTGTTTCCTTAGGACCATGATCATCTTCCCCATAGTGATGATCGACTTTCCCCAGGGTGGGCAAGTTGAGCATTTCGACCACAAATTTTGGAATTGCCTTTTATAGACATTCAATGATCTCTAATATTCTCGAAATGGGCATTACTTGGGGTGATGGATTGGACTAACGAATGGCAATTAAATGGGTGGCTGGCCAAATTATCTGACGGCAAAACATGACAAAAACCAAAAACAAGGGACCATCTTGCCCCACTCTTCCCTATCCCACACTGGTGGCACCAGGCCGTGGCTGTACCGAAGGGGGAACATGGCGCCAACCACAAGGCCGGAGTGTCAACGAGGCGGCTGCTATAGCCCCGTGTGGAAATATTGGAAACCATTGGCATGGGGAATATTATGTACAAGTTGGAAATGTTATAGTTTATGATCGAGTATTGTTCATGTATTTAAGTTTGAGTCACGTGATTCGCGAAAGCCGTAGCCCCAGAAGATTGCGTGCATTGAGAAGGAAGGGACGGAGTCACGGACAGGTTAAATTTCACCTTATTTGCATAATAATAAATGAATGGCTAAAAATTATTTTTGAGCGAGGAGCTATATTTTAATTAGCCAGCAGAGGACGCCCTTTCTCCGTGTTTCCAATCCCAACTTGTACTGCATCTCGAATTGCCTGTCCAATGAATGGATCCCAACTTTGCATTGAAACGAGTTTCCACATTTCGATGTTGAAGGCATGAGCGTTCTTTACTTGGATGCATTGACCTTCATGAGTGTGCACTTGTTCCTCCATGGGATACAATACAATATTCGAAGTTCAGTAAACTCTACTATTGCTTTCTGCAGTGGAATATACTCTACGGACAATGCAATCAGTAATTGGTGTTGGTCTGCATCGGTGGACAAAAAGCGAAGACCGTTCGTTTTGCTCTGATGAAGGGCTGAAGCTCTCCAAGAGTCAGCCAAACCTCGCTTCCTATGGCAGATAACATCGTCTTACCAAACATTTTGTGCTGATGGTGGCCTGCCATCCATTTAACCCTTCCCACACATTCCTTCACGTCATGAGAGTTTGATATCACAAAAGGGTCACATCTTTTCCCACGAACAATATGTCACAGGGGTTTTAATGGTCCACCAAGTCGATGTTGAGGGTTACAATTGCCTGTAATCTTCCACTTCATAATGACATTCTCTAAGGGTACGGCGAGGTTGATGCGTGCGGCATGGCTTTGAATGATTGAAATCCTTTGATGGACATTCTTCTGACAACCGATCATTATCATTCCTCTTAAAAACTCCAGCAACTTTCCCTTCGGGATCTGATGCTCTGAACCTGAACACAGAATTTCCGCTGAATATTTATCTCTTTCATGATATTGTACTGCAACAAGTTACCCATGTGGCGCAGTTCTCGCGATTGGAAAGGGTTGATCCCATGGTCTTCAGTAGAAACATTTGTCCCCTAACTCTGTGGAATATTTGGAGACAACAGTGAATGGTAGAACACATCCCAAACGTTACATGTTCAAAATGAGTTCAGTTTAAGATAACCGTGGTACTCATTTCATCTGGTACTCAATGTGGCAACCTCCGAATGATGCAGGCTGAGTCAACCCACCTGGTGTTATGTAATGGCACGACGAGGGTTCAACTCAAGATCTTAAGGCAGCCACTTTAACCATTAATGTTTTGTACCATATCCTGATGCTGTTTGGACTGTGCTTCCCTGCTGACAGACCTCTGGAGCTTGGAACATGTTGCTGTGTTGAGTCTGGGAGTGACTGCCTCAAATCTATCTGTCGGGTTCTTCCCAACATCTTTGTTCTTCGTTCCTTCCACATTTCTCTTTATTCATTTTAATTCTTGCTTTTTATCTCTTTTACTCTTTATTTCTCTCTCTCTGTCTATCGTATTGGGTCTATCTTCTACCTTCAGGTCATCATCATCATCATCATCATATTTGTGATATCCTACCTTACCTCTGAGGTTTTCTTCTCTTCCTAACAGTCCTTTCCATCTGCTTTCCCTTCCATTCCTCATTACCTCCACCACCTAAGGTGGACGGAATGTTATGTTTTCAACCCTGTCTGGCTGTTAACGGGTATCTCAAAAAGTCGTGCACGGATTTGACGAAATTTGGTGGAGACGTTGGGTGTGAGACAAGGATGGAGTTGATTTGATTTGTGGAAGATGTGGATCTGGATACTCCAAAAAAACTTTTAAAGTGATTTCTCACCATTGAGTGATAGGGCTAAAAATGATGAATAGCATGATATCTCAAAAAGTTATTGATGGATTTGTACGAAACTTGGTGGACAGTGGGTGTGTGACAGGACGAATTGATTAGATTTTGGTTACAGATCCCACATATCAGTGGGATACAAAATGGATGCTGTTCAGCCTGGCAGAGGTATGCTCTATACTGAGTGCTGTTCTAATTCTTACTGACATCTTTTGTATTTCTCTTTATGTTTGTATTCTCATGTCTATCTTTTTGGTACTGCCTTTAATGCATTCGATTCTCTGTGTTTCAACCCTCCTCCGAGTCAGATCAATGTTGACAACAGCAACCTGGGACCCTCTTCTCATGTAACCTTTTCATCGTCTCTAATCGTGAATGAAACCTTCGTGTGGAGGACAAATGTTCTGAAAAGGATGTGTACTTGTGAACAACGAGATCAATAGTTTTGCTTTTCCACTGACAAACTGAATGTTCTTGAATAACAACTAAAACTTACACACGAGCATGATTCAGGAATACAATCCAAAAGATGACATGCAATCCAACATCCTGATTGTCATTGTCATGTGAAACGTAGCATATCTGAAGGTAAGGAATTACAACTATATCTCTGGTGTGGAATTTCAGATGGGATTCTACCACAAAGACAAATGGGCTGGGTGAAAGTTAACAGTAACCTCAAGAGTGGGTTGGATGTGTTCCAGATCTTCTATAAGTAGTCCCGTAAACAGCAGCAGATAGAATGGTAAGACACGCTCTCAGAATGCCGCATTGATAGCTAAGTGACAGCACTCTGGTGATGGCTGAAGGATGAACATTGAAAACTCCAGTGTTGTTGTGATTTAAAGCGGTCATGAGACATCCTAATGGAACAAATTTCTTATTGACTGGGCAAATTCCCATTTTCAGAGCAGCTCTTTCGTGAGGAGCATGACAGGCCTCACACGGTACCTACTTTGGCCCTCAGGGAAACTGGATCCAAACATAAATAGCACTTTCAGCAGGAAATTATGCTGTTTCCTGGTTACTTCACTTGCTGTCAGTCTGAGTACTCATACTTTCATTTGGACATCTACTGACATCAGAGTGATACAAAGTTAGGTGTGAGATTTATGGGGGGTTTTTTTTTTTTGGAATAATCTGCACGATGTTAGTTTCACAATGCTAAGTAGGGTGACAGGATAGCACAGAAGGTTAATGTACTAACCTTTGACTTGTCTTGCTGGGTTCAATTCCTGACCTGACAAGACAAAAATACCATCCAGTACTTCACACTCATGAATGAGTATGCCACTCTTCAGAGATGATTTTAAGTTAACTGCTCTGTTTATAAGCATTTGCAATTGGATTTTCAAGAAATTCACAGTACCTTTTGGAAAAGAGCAAAACATTCTGTGACTCCTGCCAACAGCATTAAAATTATAAATGTCTTCCCTGAACTCAGAGGAAAATTGATTGGAGCTCTGGACTGTACACTGAGTAAATTGGGGTAAGACACCCCTGCCAAACCCACCATTTATTTGATGAAAGAGTTTACACATACTGCATGAGCCAGGCTTCCCAGAGAGAGAGAGAGAGAGAGAGAGAGAGAGATGAGAGAGGAGAGAGAGAGAAGACAGACAGATTGCAGACAATAACTACCTTAAATATGATCCTGTTGCTACTTTGTGTCAAACTTAATTGACATCATTAATGACCGGTGAAAGGTACGAGTACTCTAGATCATATACTTTGAAATAATAGTTCAATTTTAAACAAAAATCAAGCTTTGTGAACAAGCCTGTTCCCTTTTATATATCATTGTTCATTCAGCAGTCTGTGATATCAGTTGATAGGTCACGAAATGAACGGTTCAATATTATTGACCACGTGATGCGGAGCTGTTTTCTCTTATCATGTGCCTTACATTAAAAGTGCTGAGATGCAAAGAACAACCAACTGATGCACTTTCATTTTGCTTGATGAAATTTTTTTTTCTGAAACATGGACTCAGGATAAGAAGTCGAGCAAGGTGGATAAAATATTGTAAATTACATCTCGTGTAATGGTTAAGTCTAGCAGGCCATCATTATGCTGATGAAAATGTTACGCCATTGATTGAAGTATTCACGGCCTTTATATTTCCCCAACACTATTAGTTGAAACTGTATTTTTGTAATGATTTGGTTCTACTTTTACAAGTGATCTTCTTCTTTCATATGCAGCACATGGCTGCGTATACATTATACAGTATGTAGTATAATTTGCTGGAGCACAGCTGTGCCAATGATGCAATTCCCCTGTAGGTGAGAGCAGGAATTTGGAATATGGCCAGGGTGCTGGCGACTCTTCGTGAAGTACACCATGGATTTTTTTTTTTAACACCCGCCAATTAATGTCAGCAGGATGGACACCCAGTTTAACATCCATCCGAGCGATAACTCACACATGGATGACTTGCCCGGCCTGCAAGACAGCAGGACGATAGTTTATAGCTAGGCCGAGATTCAAACCCAGGCTCAATAGTTCAGATGCGAGTCTGCATACCTGTAGGATATCCTGCCATCCCAATCAAAGAGAAACTGATATAATTGATGGAATGTATTGTTGTGGCCGGGGGTCAGTGGCGAGAACGACAGCTAGGTGGGGGAGGTTACGCCGTCTCCCACCAGACTCCCCGGAATTGTAGGCGGTCGCTCCGGATAATTCCGTGAGCTGGCGGGTCGCTGAACCGACGTGGATGCCAATATCTCAACCGCATAGTGTAGGTCTGTTTGTCTAAAACAATTTACCTAAGTAGCTTCGCGATTTAAACTACCGGGGAAGCCGTGCCCTCGGAACGCCTGGTCGAACCGGATTTACTCTACCGGCAGCGGTAGATTCACACTACCGACTACCGCTTTGCTATCTACCTTTCGGCTCGTTGCAGTCGAGCGGGGCCTGCCCAGGACATCCCGGCTATGATAGACCGATTACCGGGATGAAACCCGCTTATACTCAGACCCGTACCATACTAGACCAATGTAGAAGGGACAGAAACGGACTGGGAACATTTCTAATAAATTTATTAACAGTAAATAAAGACAAAGGCAAGACGTGGCACGAATATGCGAGCAGGACATATTTACAAAAACAAAAACACTTACTCAGTCTACTTAAAGACAGGCCCACATGCAGACACACACACAAAAAGAAAAGAACCCCAGAGTCTTTTTTGACCCTCGCAGCCGTGAAGAGAGACAAAATGGGGGTCAGAGTTTGGTGGGTACCTGGTCGTCGGAGGGAAAGCGTGCTCTGTAGTGCGGCACCTGCCAAAGTCGTCGGTTTGGTCCCAGTCGCACGTGTGGGACTCGTGGCTCGTGGCAGAGCTTGCGTGGCGAATAGTGCGGGTCCACAGAACTTCTCTCCCGTAACAGCCACCGTAAAAAAAACGAACCATACTGCTCACAGCCACCTGTGAACAAAAACTGCCTGACCCAACCACCATGAAATCTCCCTTACTCAGACAGTCTTGGAGATATATCTCCTTCCACCACGGGGATGGGCTCTTGGCAAAAATGCCTCGCTGTCCGCCCCTCATTGGACAGGGTCCAACGGCCCACCTTTCCGGGGCGGGGCCTTGGCCCCTGCCGGGAAACCCAACCGCTCTTTCCACGCGGGGTCAAACTTGATGAGTAACAGTATAATGCTGCAATGTACGTGGTGGTGCAGCCAGTTGGCGGTGGATCGTGACGGGCCGAGGGGTCATGCAGATGGCTTGTTGGTTGTGAGATGTAAAGATTTAATAAACCTAACTAAAAAAGTCGCGACACACGTTTTTGATTCCCCCACTAGACAAAAGGAAAGGGATCTGACTACACATGTACTTAACGGGATAACTGACTTTGGGACCTGTATGTTGAATGCAAATGGTTTCCAGATCCGTAACAGTATACTTGAATGTACCCAACGATGTTCGGAGTAAGATGTGGTAAGATTCTCCTTCATTGTGTTATGTTTGTGGTAGACCAAGGAATTTCATAGGAAAGATTGGATTGTCTGGAGTTGCTTGGTCTGGATGTATAGGAGACATCTCAATGTAAATTAAGTAGGGAAACTGTGAGCATAAGTGTTATGTGTCACCACACTGGGGGTGGTGCTGTGTTAAATGAGGTAGGGTTTAAGGATAATTTCTCCCAGTATGTGATTACCCCCTGTGACCTTTTCCTATGTTTTTGTATTTCAAGACGGCGATAAAAAGGGATCACGAACTTAAAACAGCAACAACCGAGCTGCACCTCCAAGCAGACGAAAGCCCCGCTTCCAGGGGTGACAGCTAGCAAACCACGCCCCAGAGTGGATGATTGATGGGAGTGATGTCAGAGTGGAGGAGAGTTAGGTTAGTGAGAGAGTCTCGCGTTGGGCGACAAGAAGGCGGTGGAGATGAATGTTCGGGCGGACAGAAGCGAGGAGGCAGGAGATGGCGGTTGTAAAGGCCCTGTCACACCTTGACGTTTTAGCCAGCGTATGCCGACGTATGAAAAATTTGTCTAAAACGCTGGCGTACGTCGAATACGTCGTCTCGTCGACAAATTTAAGCATGCTCAAAATTTTTCGACGTATGCCAGCGTATGACTCACACGTTCCGCATACGCTGGCCATAAGTTGTAGGCACGTTATGCGATCGTTGACACACGTCGACACACGTTACTTGTAAGTTACTCATAAGTCCAAACACGTCGAGGTAATGTTTAGCGTACCCGAAACTTATTTCTAACCTATGAGTAACGTGCTTTGAACCTATGTGTAACGTATCTCCAACGCATATTGACGTATGTAGACGTATTTGATTGACGTCTTCCGGATGACCAGAGAACTTACTGAACGTGTTTCTAACTTAAAGCTACTGTATAATGGATATTGGCAGCTTTAGGGGAATTGGATATAAAAAATGGGCTTCACAGGAGGAACCCGTCAGTTTCAGACTCCATGGTGAGTACATGTCCATGTCAGTAGTATCAGTAGTAGTAGTAGGTGAGCGTGGCAGTAGTAGCAGTAGTAGTAGTAGTAGGTGTCGGTCCATGTCAGTAGTAGTAGGTGAGTGTGATGGGGAGGGTGTGGTGATGATGGATCCTCCTTGCGTCCACGTCCACGGCCACGGCCAGGAGACTTCTTGGCAGCATTCTTCGAAGTTTTCTTCGCATGACGGTGATGTTGACACTTCGATTTCTAGTGCGGTTATGATTTAAATCGTTGAGCAGCAGCCTATTAATAGGCTACGCCACGTGATCATCAGCGATACGCTGCCGCGCGCTATGCATAAGTTAGGCTATCGTTGGGCATAGGTTGTGAATGCCGACAACACGCTAAGCATTCGTTGGTATAAGTTATCTATAAGTTATCGAAACTTTCTGCGTACGTTACTAATACGTTATGCATACGTTCAACTCGTTATGAATACGCCCAAAACTGAAAAAAACATCAATAGTTCAGCGTACGCCAGCATTTTAGATCAATTTTTGATACGTTGCCATACGCTGGCTAAAACGTCAAGGTGTGACAGGGCCCTAAGAGAAGGGCATTATGGCTGGCTTTCCCTCGACATGGTGAAGAAGGCTGCACAATTCTTGTGTCGGTGCTGAGGCAAATTGGCTCGCATGATGGAGCAAGATGCTGGCCATTGACTGTTGGCTGGATTGTGTGGGACCAGCCTCGAGGCCTCGTGTTGCGCCATCGGGGAAAGAAACGGCGCCATTTTGCAGAGCAGCAGCCTTGATGAGGGCGATGACGAAATAAGTTGTACGGCGGTTCCTGAGCCGCTGGTGTTGACTATCGCTGTCCGAATTTCCTCCTGTACATTTGCCCGCCCAGAGAGCGGCTGCGCACCATTTTACCACACATGGATGAAGCGGTTTGGTGACCTTCAAGCTACCGAAACTCATCCCTCTGCACACAGATAAGTGCTGGGATAAAGAGGATTTTTCTTTGTTTTATCTGTCCCCTTGTTTGTATTTAAGTCTGTGTGGAGGTGCCTCAAAATTAGATTTAGTTTTGCTCACGTTCCTTTTTGATTATTATCCTGTTTTGAATTATTACCATTGTAAATATTTGGTATATTTTCTTTAAACTCCGTATTTATTTTAGTTGTTTGTGTTGTCTATTTGTCGTGGTTCGAGAGTAAAATCCTGTGCTGTGCTCCATCTACTCCGTCCTTGCTGTCCTGTCCTTCCCGCGCGTGCCATAATCTCCGAGAATCTCGGCTGTCAGCCTCCAAGGGAGAACTGTTTGGCTATCCGCCCAGGTAGGGGCAAAATCCTCTGGACACGACAAGATTTATCTAACAGGGTCACCCGACATTGCCGGGTCTATTTTTTTTGGGGGGGGGGGGCTACAAGTTAAAACACTTCCCCACACCCACTAAGGAATGAGGTCAGGGATCATTTAATATTACCTTTCACAGTTTCACTTAGCTACAAAGGCTAAGGCACTCAATTACAAATGGGCCGTCATGGTCTCCGCCCAACTCACAATTCCATGAGATTTGCAGAAACACCGTGAAATTGCAACTGTCAAGTGACCATGAGACCACAAACCAAGAGATCGCAAAATCAACTTTGCACATAGAGAGAGGTACTGCACCATACAGGGTGGTCCCGTTACCCACTCCCTCCTCCTC
>CM068963.1:83357092-83387229 GCA_035128595.1 Eptatretus atami | reverse complement strand
CCTGATATGGAGAATCCTTCTGCCCTCTCTCTCACCTTTTCTAAAATTAGTACCCACTATTTTACTCCCCATTTTCCCCAATTATGGGTGCTAAGTTTGGTTGCGATCACTCATACCCTGACAAAGATCCTCCTACCCCCCAATAAATTGCCCCCCATTGATGACGCTTCCCATGGGGCTCCCATTCCATCTACCAGGTTTTGTGGCCCTGCCGTTCTGAAGATATACAAAATTTAATGGAATGGAGGGGCATGACGTGTGTGTTTGAAAATAACATGTCTTTTCTCGGGACAACCATTGTTTAAAGAAAGATGTAGGGATGGTTTCACATGATCATTCTTGTGCAACCATCCCTACCTTGTTTACTTACTTTTTTTGAGTAACATCCCGACATCTTTTGGCATTTTTAACCTCCGCCATCGAAGATCGGAGGTTACTGTTTTCACCCCTTTCTGTTTGTTTGTTTGTTTGTTTGTGAACAGTATAACGGAAAAACTCCTCGACGGATTTCGACGAAACTTGGTGGGGGGGGGGGGTTAGGTATGGTCCAAGGATCATGCCATTAAATTTTGGACTTGGTCCCCCCCCCCCCAAAAAAAAATTGTTAGAGAAAATGTTTTTTTTTTTTTGCATTTCTACATGTTTTAAGTGATTTCCAACCCCCGCCCCAAAAAAAAATTGTTACCCCCCCAAAAAAAAATAGAGAATTTTTTTTTTTGCATTTCTGCATGTTTTAAGTGATTTCCAACCCCCCCAAAAAATTGTTACCCCCCCAAAAAAAAATAGAGAAAAATTTTTTTTGGGCATTTCTACATGTTTTAAGTGATTTCCAACCCCCCCCCCAAAAAAAATTGTTAGAGAAAATTTTTTTTTTGCATTTCTACATGTTTTAAGTGATTTCCAACCCCCCCCCAAAAAAATTGTTAGAGAAAAAACATTTTTTGCAACTTTTTTTTCAACAAAATTTCGATTTCTTTTTTTTGCATTTCTACATGTTTTAAGTGATTTCCAACCCCCCCCCCCCCCCCCAAAAAAAAAATGTTGGAGAAAAGAACTATAACTGTCAGCACTGTTGACGTCATATTTAATGAATAAGATATAAGATTCACTTGAGGCCCAGCTGTATTGGCGGCGGAGGTTTTGCACTCTACCGAGTGCTCCCCCTCTAGTTACCTCCACCACCGAAGGTGAAGGAGGTTATGTTTTCACCCACTTTCTGTCTGTTTGTCAGCTTGTGTACAGGATATCTCAAAAAATTGTGGACGGATCTGAATGAAAATTTGTGGACAGGTTGGGTGTGTGACAAGGACGAACTGATTAGATCTTGGTGAAGATTCGGATTCGGATCCGACTACTAGAATTTTTAAAGTGATTCTTCACTATTGAGA
This sequence comes from Eptatretus atami, assembly GCA_035128595.1. Classification (NCBI taxonomy): domain Eukaryota; kingdom Metazoa; phylum Chordata; class Myxini; order Myxiniformes; family Myxinidae; genus Eptatretus; species Eptatretus atami. The sequence continues at coordinate 83,385,841 of CM068963.1, read as the reverse complement.
GATTGGACCAGAAATGATACATAGCACGATATCTCAAAAAGTTGTGGACGGATTCAGATAAAAGTTGGTGGACAGGTTGGGCGTGTGACCTCGACAAATTGATTCGATTTTGGTGAAGATCCAAATCCGGATCCGACGTCTAGAAAAATTTTAAGTGATTCTTCACCATTAAGAGAGAGTGCTAAACTGATATATAGCACGATATCTCAAAAAGTTGTGGATGAATTCGGACGAAACTTAGTGGACAGGTTGGGTGTGACGTGACGCAAGGCCAAATTGATTCGATTTGGGTGAAGATCTGAATCCGGATCTGGATATGATAATTATTTAATGTCAAAGTGATTCTTCACCATTGAGAGATAGGGCCAAAAACAATACAGAACATGTTATTTCAAAAATGTATTGAGCCCGATCCGTTCTCATGGATCAGTCATTACGTGGCGGAGGTATGGGCTTTACTGAGTGCCTTTCTAGTTTCAAATGTTTTTTTACTTACAGTTGAAGTTCGGTTCAAACCACTTTGGACGGTATTCGTGACCTCAGAGTTGCTCGGCCGAATTAATAAGAGGCAGGGATGTCCATCAGCACTTCACCCTGTTAATTCCACAGCCACAAAAGCAGTGTAGCATGGCAAACAGGTATGGGAAATACAACATCAGATGGGAAATCAGACGTACCAACCACAGTTCTCACCCGAGTCGTCAACAACTTCAGTATCCATGTGGCAGCTATCATTCAGAGGCGAGGTGCTTGGATTGAGCACTTCATCAACTACGAACGATATCGCTCCTTATTGTTGAAGCATTTTTTTTCCGCTGTAATAATTAAAAAATGAACCAATCCTGTGTATTATTAGACAAAAACAAGCAAAACCTACCAGTAATAAAAAATGTAGCGAAATAAAAAGTTGCACATCATTATTATAGAAGAAGTCCAAGTTATATTTGTTATTAAGAATAAAGGTCTTACAATGACCTGCAATTACAATGACCTGCTCTTTTCAAAAGGCAATATGGGATTTTTAACGTTTGCAAGGAAATGCTGTCAGGTCAAATTGTCAGCATGATTATGGTCTCCCCCAAAAGGATGTTTTATTGTTTGATGTTTTATTGTTTGATGCAATAAATTGGACATCATCTTCTCTGAAACCGTGCAATGAAAAAAATTGAAACTCTGCATATATCATCAACACCCCATGGGGTATGTAGGGTGATAAGGATGATGTCATTGGTGAAGTGGTATTCCAGTCATAATTGGTTGAATCAAAATCCTTGTCTGAAAAATCTGAAACTTCATATATCTGATCTATGGCCCGATGTGAGTGAAGAATTAAATTTATGATGCTATCGGCCAACTGGTCTGGCGGCCATATTGGATTGAAAATAAAAACATTAAAAATTCTTTTTCTCCAGAACCGCTAAATAGATCGATGTGAAAATTCATACATCTGATCGACCAGCCATGGGGAATGTAGTTTGAATTTTTTTTTCTTCATATTCACCTTCATTGATGCAATTTAGCGTTAACGTGCACAAAAGTGGTTGTTAAATTTCCTAATAATCAATAAAGCTATGGATAATGGCAATGTATGTGACATAATAGGGTGCATGGATGGTACAGGTATATGGATCATAATAGCAGTGGGCCATAATAGTAGTGTGTTCAGTTAACAATGGTATTTTTAGATCCTCGTGGAGGATCTCTGTCTTACTCACGTTGTTGTTCTTGTGGACTTTTTTGTTTCACAGCCTACAGTTTTCATCGAAACTTCCTGAAACTTGGCGTATATATATGTAAAAATACCCTGCGCAGACAGTAACCATCTCCGATTTTGAAAATTCCTCCTAGAAAAAAAGTTATGATGTCAAAATATCTCCACTAATGGAAATCGCCTAAAAAATTATCTCAAACTAGGCAAGCTTTTTGAATTCTGTTTGCGGGAAACGAACAAGGCATTAGCAGATATGAATTACCGCAGAAATGATACATCACTATGATGTCATATCAATTTTTATGACGTCATTCCTATTTTTTGACATTTTTTGTTTTATAACCCAGAGTTTTCATCAGATCTTCGTGAAACTTGCCATGTATATGCAGAAAGCCCACGCGCAGGCAGTAACCATCTACGATTTTGGAAATTCTTCCTAGAAAAAAGGTTGACGTCATAATATCGCCGCTAATGGAAATCGCCTATACCATTATCTCCGAAACTAGGCAAGCCATTTGAATTTTGTTTGCAGGAATCAAGCCGGGCATTAGCACAGATAATTTATCGCAAACCTGATATATCATAATGACGTCATATTCGTTATTATGACGTCATCATTAAGAGGACGAGGATCTCTGCTCATTCGAGCTTGTTGTTCAGAGTGAGCGTGTGAGGCAAGACTGTGAGCTATCCGGTCTGCCGTTCTCGTTCTTTTTATGGACTCCATTCATTGAAGACACGTCATTGGAGACAGCCAAAGGCAGCACTGGTGCAACAGATCCGGTGTTCATTTTCTCCCTCCATGGTGGTTCATTGAGATGGGTGACTCCCTTGCAGGTAAGCAAAATGTTTGACATTCTCCAATCCTGTCGATAACGATTTGGGGAGCTGGAGGTCATAATGTTTGCAGTGGACTGATAAAGGACTTTTTTTTGTGGTATTGAAAGTAAGACCGAGTTTCCTTTGAAGTGTCATTCAAACGGATGAAGATGACTTTAAAATGTGCTTCAGACTGAGGAACGATGGCACAGTAGTCAGCACACTGGAAGTCAACGATGCTAGTTAAAGGGACTTTGGTTATTATTGCAAATGACCAAGAATGAATAGATAGCTATCTATGAGGTCCTGGATGTTGATTCCCAATGAGAGGTTGAGGAAGATGAAATGAAAGTAAATGGCCAGAAAAATTGAGAATCACATTGGCATTGCATGCAACACAACATTGTCTCAGATACATTGCTGAGAACAGTAACTGTCATTTTGTCGTGAAAGAGCCAAACAACAGTGACCAATATTAGAGGATATCCAAAATGATCTGGACCAGTTCGTAACTCTATAAGCTGACTTGATGATCAATGAGCAGGTGCCAACCTTTCCTAAAGATGGATCTATTTTGAATAAAATCAAATCGTTATTGCCAGACATCATTGTTGATGCAGTCCACAGACAGCATGGAGAGGGAGACCAAACAAGCAACATGTCATCTCTTACCTGCACAGGGAAAATTGCTCTGAAGAGATTAACAACAACAACAAAGAGTTGTAATCTTCTCTTCTTCATGAAATCAATAATTGTTCTTCCTGCAGGCAGAAACCATGGAACCTTGACTTCCAGGTGAGAATCCAATTTCAGATTATTGCCTTCTTACAAAAGTAAATGAAAACTCATACTGCCCCATCTTATTTTTAATGCAGTCACTTTCATTATTGGTCTCTTTATTGATCTTTTATCACGTTCGTATCTCGAGTCATTTCCTGTCAATTATTTTGTCAAATGAAAAATTATTTTCAACCATTTTGTACACCTAAAGTTGAATCACCTTCACAGTAAACCGAATAACTGGAACAACATTGGTGAAGATTTTGTGATACCTTGAATGATAAACATGAGAAGCACTGAGAAATTTGTCAGGAAGGATGAGGTTTCAGCACAAAAAGCACAACCGTGATCACAGTCGCCTGTGGATATTTGTAAAAGATACTCAGACATGAAGGTGACCGTGTATGATTCAGCTTGAGCACCAATCTCACACTAATTGTCATTTTCATTGTTATCAATGTAAAGAAGTGATGATGCAGTGTCACCATGTGAGCAATGTGCTGGAAATCCCAATCGAGTTAACATTGGCAGAAACATCCGTGATGAAGAATCGGTTAGGACAGTACAGCCATCTTGACAATTTAGTTCATACAGTTTTGGTTTGTTTCCTCTCGGCAGTTGCCTTTTCTTGAGTTCTCCTCCGGACCTGCTCCGACCCTGCTGTCCAGGAGGCTAAGGCAGGGAAAGAGGGCAGAGTCATGAATACCATTTATGTGCTACTAGACATTTTACCCGTCGCTTCACTGATAGATTTAATCAAAAGACAACAATGTACTTCACAAGCATTTTGCTCTATTCACCCTAGTAAGGTGAATATACTGATTCTGGCTCACTTTTCCCCATGTAAATGAATGGGGGATTTTCAGCGATTCATATTTTTTTTTCCCTAAAAATAAACCCCCCTTTTTATCCAAGGTATATTTATTTGTCTCCCCTTTTAACCTAGGGAAACTTTTTTTTAATTAAATAAACATGTTGAGTGTGGGCAGGGGTTTGTGTGGGCAGGGGTTGGGGCAGGGGTTTGTGTGGGCAGGGTTGTGTGGGCAGGGGTTTGTGTGGGCAGGGGGTCGTTGTCGTTGGGACATTGGGTCGTTGGGTCGGGTTTATGTGGATGAGGTTTGATGTGGATGGGTGAATAGATGGGTGGATGGGTGGATGGGTGAATGTGCAGGTGGAGCTTGTATGGATGGGTGGACAATTTTTTTTAATTAACCAATGCATATTGTTTAGCTCACTCATTGACCTATAAAGATTTGTTCATTCTCAAATTCCTTCAAAAGTTTAATTTTCTTTGCACAATAATCCCCATCTAAAATATTTAAAAATAAAACATTTGAATCTTTATATTTTTAAGATACCCCTTTTCCTTATTAACTTTCTCTTATCATCGATTGTTTCTGATTCGCAATTTAAACAGAAAGAAGAATATTTATAAATAATAAGGGCTTATCTATCACAAAACTTGCAGAGAGTTAGTTTATTCTCCATATTTAAGGGTTAAATTTTTAGTTAAAATAGAGTTTTGTTTAACACTAAATAAAGATGTTTTCAGACACATTACAACGATTCCAAGAGATTTCAAGTGAAAAGACGGAATATGTAAAAGAAGTCAAACTAAGAAAAGGAAAACATTCTAACTTTTGGATAGATGTTATTTCTAATTATTCATCTGATATTGAGTTTGAAGGAACAGCATATGTTTTTTAAACTAGTGTGAAAGTTGTTTTTTCTAGAGTATCACCACTTGCTATTGAGATTATTGAAAAACTTAATCTAGAGTCTGATTCAAAGATTGATAAGACTCTTGATCAGAATGGTGTATTTTTTAATAATTTTCAGACTGATAAGGATATTCATAAGGGTGTAAGAGGAATAATGAGATTTAGGTCAATTATAAATAGGGATGATTATAATAAAATAAGCTTTAATTTACTAGAAATTGAGGAAGTTAAACGTAAATTGATATATTATGGGTGAATTAAGCATTTAGTTTTAAGTAAAAAAATTACTTATAATGGACTCTCTTAAAATGTCTATCAACAACTTGAAGCTGAACTAGAAAATGTTCCAGATAAACCAAATCTAGATAAGTTTGAAAGTCATTTTGAAACATCTTTTATTATCTTGAAATAATAACTGAAAAAATAAACTATGGTAATGAGTATACTAGTTTAGAGAGTCTATTGTTAAAAATAATGATGTCGTTTATAGAGGCCTTTTTAAAGCCAAAATCTAGTGAAAAAATAAAGGAATCATTACCAATTTTGAAGGAATGTTCTGCTCTAATGAAGCATCCTTCAGCTAAAAGAGAGGGTAAATTGCTTAATAATTGTTGTTTTTTTATGGGAAAAAACATTTAGTTTAAGCATAAAATTATAGTTAAATTATTGGTTAATAAATGGATTCTAAAATTCATACAGTAGTCAAGAGAAAACAATAAGACATTGTAAAATCTGTAAATAACATTTAGTAGTATTTTTAATCTGAAGAAGCATATGCTACTAGGACATGATAGAAAATGTACTACCTGCGATAGTGGTGTTAATAGTGTTGGGTTTGTTGAACAGGGGTTTGCTGTGACAGGGGTTTGTTGGAAAGGGGTTTGTGTGCGTGGAGTCAAAAAAATTTCATTTATCTTTGTCTTTTGTAATTCTTGTGAATAAAATGAACCTAAAATCTCCTCCCCTTCTAAATCATATATTTATAAGTTAAAGGAACCGTATCTATTACATAAACAATTTTAAAAAGTTCGTTCGTCCATCGTTAAATATATCCTTTTTCAAATGAGATGTCACCTATATATTCTTACGATATCACCAACTTTGAACTTAGGTTTTCTGATATTAATCTCTATTTCATATTTAATTTTGTAAATGTTTCTGATGGTTTCATATCTTTGACGTGTGAATCGTGTCATTATACTTATCCACAATATCCTGAATAAAAAAGACCATTGTTGTGAACGAGTTGTGTGAATTTTATATAGTCTCTCTTTAAGGTACGATTAAAACGTTCAACAACAACGGCCTTCCCTTCATTAAAGGTACTGTATAATGTAATACTGATATTTTTTAGAAAATTCATAAATGTCTTGTTATAAAACTCTCTACCTCATCAGTCCTCAATTTTTTAGGTTTTCTCTTACTTTTATTAAATATCTGTTGAAAGGCTAACATAAGAGTATTACCTGTTTTGTTTTTTAAAAGGGACAACCCATGCGTATCTACTCCTCAAATCAATAACGGTTAAAGCATACTTGTACCCCTTATCATTATTGAGTAAAAATCAAATCAGCAGACCAGATATAATCAACTTCCTTGGAATAAACCTTCCTTTTCTGAATTTGTGAATATTGGTTTATGTAATTCATCAGCTAATTGCCCTTCAGTCTTAGTGACATCATTAGAGCCTATAAGTTTTTTGAATTCCAAGTCCAAGTTTCAATTTAGCACTGATCATCCTTCTTCACGATGAACCTATCACTTTTCTCTCAAGGTTGATTTTTGTATCAGAGACAAATTATACAACATTTCTCTATCAGCTTCATGCTTTTCTTCCAAAGTTGTGGTATTTCCATAATCAATATCGTGTCTCATGCACACTTCATCAACCCTATTGATGGGCTTAATCCATATTTTTGGATTGTCTGCCTCATCTAATCTTTTATCCAAGTTTGTGCTGGACCACAGAAAGAATACCCTGGTAGATGTAATTCCCCTGGTATTCCAGTAGTTGTAAATTTACTTCCTGATAAAAACTTTTGTATATCTCCTCCGAGTTTGTGTTTGGATAAATTGATTTTTTTTTGAACCACACATCAACATGTACCTTTTTGTATAACCCTGTTATTTTTTATCTTTAAAATATGAAATATTTTTAGTATTAGTTTTCTTTTTCATTTAAGAAATAACTCATTATTTATGAGAAAAATTCCTGCAGATGCAAAAACCCTTTTTAGTTTCCAACATGCACATTTGAATCTTAATTTTTAAAACATAAAGAATCCTCAGAAATGCCTTCATCTCTCCTCCATTTATTTAAGAAAAAAAAATGAAAAACTTGAATTAAAATCAATATCTTGCGATGACAATAGTCTTATCGAAAGTATTGCAATTAGACTTGTAATTCTTTGTTTTCCTCCTCGGTGGTGAGTTATTTTCTGTAATACCCCCAATCTTTTTTCATCTCACTGGTTTCCATATTTTCATATTTATTCAGTCTTGCTCTTTCCTCCCTCTCCTCCCTCTCCTCCTTCTCTCTCTTCTCTCTCTCCTTCTCTCTCTTCTCTCTCTCCTCCTTCTCTCTCTTCTCTCTCTCCTCCTTCTCTTCTTCTCCCTTTCCTCCCTCTCCTTCTCTCTCTTCTCCTTTTCCTCCTCTTCTCTCTCTTCAACTCCTCCCTCGTCCCTTACTATCCTTGAATCACTTACACACCATAGAATATCATACATATATTCATCAGGATTTCTTGTTATTCCTGTATCCAAAATAATTTTTTTACAACAGAAACCAATAAAATTTCTTCTGAATTTATAAAAGAGCCTTACGTTTTCTTAACTTATAAATTTTTCATTATTTAACATTCTAATTAAATCTAAAGTTGTCGGTTTATCACATCAAGCATAATGCCAATCTTTTATTGAAAATACCTCATTCTTATGTTGTAGAACATATTTATTAAATACCGAATACCCATTTCTTGAAGGTATGCTTGGACCAGAAATGATAATTTTCTTGAACCTTCTTGCCGTCATTTATGTATTGAAAAATATATGTTAGAATAATATTATGACAACGAAACACACCTCCCCATCTTCCCAGAGTTAAATCATTTTGTATTTCCTTACTTATTATATATAATCCTGTTTTTTCTGTTTTCATGATATAAACTATGGCAAAACAATTATTATATTTACCCTTATTAAATTCTTTATTTGTTGTTTACTAATCGTGCTTCCACAAAACTCATTCTCGATACCAAGTGGATAATATTCTTCCTTACGAGACTGATTTAATTGTTCCAGGTCTTCTAGGTCAATTTTAAATGAACCATTATACCCTAAATCATTCATATCATACCCCCATTGTTCTATTCTCATACAAACGATACGCCCTTCTTTATAAAAATTTATTTTAATTCGAACTGTGAATTCTGTATGACCTGGAGATAAAAATACACTTCTGTATCTTTGGAATACCACGACTGTTTTATTCTAAGGATATATATTGTGATAAATCACTTAATCTCACCAAGTCATTCGCGTCAGTCGGGGTTGGATAATTTTTTAATTCATAAGCATTTTTCATATTAATATTTTTGGTTATATTATATTATGTCCTTCAGCCTGTGCCTTTGTGTAATAATTTGATAAATCAATATCCAGTTCTTGGGATACACCAAAGATAGAACCATCTTACCAACATAAGCCATTTATATTAGATTAAAAATAATGTCATAATTTTTTTATTTTTGTTGAGTTGAAATAAAACATATAGACATAATTGACCACAACACTTGGAATTTAATTCTTGGACTTGAAATGTTGATAAACACCATTCTGTAAGAATTTATGAATTCAACAGGTGGTGGAAGACCAAAACAAATCAAAATAATATTTGTCTTGACTATTAAAAATACAAACCCAATGAGAACGGTTCCCATTATTATCTTCTAAGTTCATAATAATATTCTTTGTACGTTTAGGCACGTTTGTTATTCATCTCTCATACAAATAACCACATTATGAATTTTTAATTTCTTACAATATTTGACAAGTTGTAAATTTGATGTTGTATTCTTTCCAAATTCTTTTAAACCACTCATCAATGCTCATTTATTTATTAGAAAGATATAATCCATTACCTCTTTTAGTTAATGTTACACCTGCTTGTGCGATAGAAGAAAGCATATCTCCAACTAACAATCTCGCTTTATCAGGCAGACCTTCAAGTTTTTCAGCAAAATCTACAATTACACCACTTCCACTAATTTTTTCTCCAACTCTTTGTTATGTCTTTCCAATTCTTTTTAAGCCCGGAGTTGAGCCTTCCTTTCGTTGACAGTTTTCACCGCTGTTGAAATACCACCCGTCAATGTCCAACCGCACTTAAACCAGCAAATAAAGGAATTAGAAATGGGAGAAATCCTCCACTCGTCTCTCTTATGAATATTTTTTCAACATTGGTTTTGTCATTTTAATTTTAAGTGAGCCAGTATCGTTCAAGATTTTTAACCTGTTCTCTTGTGAGCAAAACATCAAATTCTTACTGCTCCTTTTCTCTGAATTGTATTAACGTTAATCGTACAAGGCTTTTGATTTTGAACACAAGATGATAGTTTATGAAGATTGATTTGATTAACTATCCCAGTTGGTACTTTGCCACTCATTTATTTACAAAAAATTATGTGAGACTAATCATAACACCATTATCTGTATTAATCTGTAATTCTGTTTCTTCAAAAGCAAACAATATGCATCAACTTCTTCACTCTCTCCTCTTTCGATGTATAGGGAAGTATCCCACTCGATTAGACTTTATAGTTTCCTTTTGAGCACTCAGGTCAAATGCATAGATTGTATGCAAACTTTTAAATGCTGTCATATCTAAAATAGGTTCTTTATTTCCATTACTTTCACACACCTTTTGGTAAGACTTGTATGCTTCAGCAAAATCATTTTTTCCCAATTAATTTCCAATCTATCTCGTGGATAAAATGTTCCATCTAGAGAAACACGAAGTTGTTTCACCTTAGCATTATCACTCAATGCATTATTCTTATCAGTAGCAGTATCGCTATCTGGTTTTTTAAAAAATGATCCAGCAGATATCGTGGCTTTCCTTCCAGAACACCCAAATTCCACGTGTAAGTGGTTTGGTTATTTTAACGTGTTGATCATCTTTTTGAGGTTTCTTTGGTTTCTTTGAGTTAACTGAGTGGTTTCTTTGAGTGATACACTGAGTGGTACTTTGAGATACACTGAGTGGTTTTCTTTGAGTTAAGTCTTCTGTTCTAACATCTCTTCTGTTTAAGATTAGGAGTATATTCACTAAATATCCAACTCATTTCATCAATTACAAATTTATTCTGCTCACCAAAGAGCACTACCAACACAAAAGTAATCTTTTTCATTATCATTCCTTTGTAGTTGAAGTCTATTTTAAGACCATACAGAACTTTATCATGATCACAACATCCAATATACTTTAAGGGAACTGCCAGTAAAACTATTAACTGCTTTTTGTATCATCAGTATACGTTCCTTCCTTTGAGTAATATCCAGGGGTCTGGGTTGTCCCATTGACAATATCAGGAATAAAACCTTCGACAGCCCCCTTTCCCATTCTATCACTGAATGTATAAAGTGCAAATTTCATCATTTCAGATACAGCAGAGACATAATCAACCGCTTCAACTTCTTGTGTTTCCAATGTACAAACGAACACTATCAAACATTTTCCAGAAGAAATCATTTACGAGTGTAGCGTTTGTGTTATTCCCAGCCTTAGTGAATGTAAATTTACACAACAAGAAACTTTCAGATAGATTCAAATAAGTTTGTTGATGATTTATTTCAAAACTTTTTGTCCATTTGCATTCCAGTCTGTTCCAGTTATTGCATTTACCTTGAAGTAATCTTCTTTTTTAGTGGAGTTTGAGATGATATAGTATCATCCAATCATAGATACTATCAATTGCTTCCATACTTGTATTTATTTAGGAAAAAAGATGTTAAACTTTTGAAACCCTGACCCAAGTATTTTAATTATTTTCTGTCGTTCTTGCGGGACAACCGAGTTTTACCTTTCTTAATTTCTTAATTGCTTGTAATTATGAGATTCTTTTTGGGCATCTTTATGCTCTTTACAGCACCTGCTACATTCCCACAGCAGAAGCAGTTGAACAATTAGGTCTTTAATGTTTAAGAATAGTTGAAACCGATACCCATTAGAGTATCAATTATCCCATCTCCTCTAAATTGATGTGCCGACACCCTTTCTCCTGTTAGGTTTATAGCATCCTCTACCAAGATACATACCTTCACCCTTGTAATATGGGGAAAAGAACATCCCATCCCCTGTAATTATTTTATATTTTCCAACTCGTGTTTCCTCACAATAACCATCGTATTTTATTTATTGGAAAACTTGACGTAGGTGAATTCTGATGGATATAACTTCTCCATTAAAAGAAATCAATCACGATTATCTTGGTCGGTTATTCTCAAATTTACTCTGTGTATGTTTTTTCCCGACACCTGGAGATAAACCAGATTTTGGGTTCCATATTGATTTAAACAAATTGGGGTTGAGTATGCGCTGAATGAAAAATATTGTATTTGTTTTTATTCCATCATTATAAGCACCATCAATCAAATCAGTGAATAATACCGATTATTCCTGAGGATATTTGAATGACATTATCACTGTAAAACGTCCCATTAGTTTCAATCTTTTTAAGGAGAAACCAATAACTCTCAAATGAATTATCTATTGTGAAATCAACCTTGTAGTTATTTTTAAGTTAATCGTTGATTTTGAAGTATGTTTTTGAATGTCTATAACATATTTTTGGTTCATCACCCTGTTCTTTCATAAGACGAGCAATTTCGGAAGTATTTGAGAAATCTCATATGCTCCGGGTGAGACTGTTTATCATTTTGTATTCACTTCCGCGGATTAATAACTAAAACTTTGTCATTTTTTATCAGTTATAATTAATAAGGTATTAATAAGTTCCATGGACAATAAAGATGCCTCATATTCTTTTGTTGGGTTAAGTTGTAGTGGGTATGGGAATGAAGATGTGTGGTCGCTTGTTATGAAATTAAAACTCAGATTGTGTCTTCTCATCTTATTTAATACGAGTAAAATGTCTTTATGTTGAGATTTATTAATTATTTTCATGTTCATCAACTGGTCTAAAAATGGCTGAATGCTTCATTAAAACAATTATTATTTCCAGCCTTCTTACGACCTAACAACAATAACAATCTATTAACTAATTGCGATGGGTCATTTGGAAGAAAACTAATACCTGAACCAAGGATACTTAAAGCCTGAATATTGTGTTTCTCCTTCTATTCTTGCGACGTTTACCAGAAAGACTAACCCTATAATCAACAGAGTTCAGCAGATCAATATATACTCTATCATCATTATTTTTTCATATCCAATGATTTATCAAATACTTTGATTCATTCCTCACAGTTGAAGCTTGTCTTCCATCTTTTATGAGAAGAAACATTAATCTCCGGTTAGTTTAACAGGGGTTTGAGCAGAACCCAAGAACCTTAATTCATCATTAAATATCAATACTTTTCTTGAACAAGATGAAATATTGCTGGTTGTTCCTGTTGGAATGATCCTGCTTTGGTTTTTGATTCCGCTGAATAATTCATTGTTTTGAAGACATGTCACAAATATAAGCAGGGGGGCGATTCATCTCTTCCAGTTGCTGAAATAATCCCTTCATCATCAATATTCTAATTCCCCTATAATGCTCTAATTCTTCCTCCGTCATTTGAATCAAAATCTTTAACATTTGAAGTTTTTTAGGAGTATAATTCTACTGTGGGAAACTGTGGAAACATCTACAATTTTTTCTTGGGAAGTTTTTAAAAGTGGTTTAAAAAATTCTCTTGTTTTCTTTCAATGCTTCTTCGCCGTTAGTTTCTGTCTGCGTTTCTTCATATGTCTTTCCTGTTGTTTTACAACTTTTTGAAACCAACTCTTGATGTTCCTTAAATCTCTTGCTCTTTCTTTCGCATCATTTATTTATTGGAAAATATATTAATGAATTGTAAAGATCAAACAGGGAATTTTCCTTTCTTCATCATCCAAGTAGATGTGTTCAATAAATCCTTTTCTTTAAATATATCATCAAATTCTTTATTAACATTAATACGAGTTGTAATTTCTTCTTCACTAATACTTGCATCTCTGGCTTTTCATACATTTGCGTTGAGTTTCTTCATCAACATCAAAAACCGAATGATAAAAATCTCACTCCGCTCAGATGTTTAATAATTTGTCTCATTCCTTCTGGATTAGTTTCTAATATCCCAAGACACCAGATTTTAGTTTCCTTAACTCACTCTTCAATGTGAATATTTTGTTGTACCAAGAGAAACCTCCTCAAATATTTGACCTTCATTCCTCAATCGCATATGTTCCTCCACTGAAATATAGTGATAATATTCACCTTTTACTTCTCCAGGTCTTATTGCTCTAGTTGTTGTTGATACAATGCGTATCCGGGGTGTTTTTTAAGTAAATTTACAATATCTCATTTTGTACTATACAAGAACCTTGATTTATGAAAGTTTTTTTTCCAGAAGCAAGATTTACCCACAATATTTATAATAATAGTTTGTCATTTTATATATGTAATTGTTTATAAACAAAAATATATCCCTTAATATCTCATCTTGTTTCAACAACATATTTATATTTTTTCAGTCGTGTGCTCATGTAATCCCCAAATTCCTTTTTACTACATAATGTAGAACAATTAATCTTCCAAAATTATTTATATCTATTGAATTTAACTTGAATAAAAATAAAGTATTAGCATTGTTTCTGATGGAACGACGAGGAAGTTGAAAGTACGATTGACTAAGATAAATACAATTACAGAAGAAATGTCTCCTCTTGTGTAGTAGCTGTCCATTACCGTTTGGTTTCTCTCATTAACACAATCATCAAAGATAACGAGGTTCTTTTTGATTTATCCAAATCTGGGGAGACGGTATATCATCCGTATTATCACTAAGAATACAAGTTTCGGTTTTGATTTCTTTTTACATCTCTGTGTCAACAAAATATGTTGAATTATATCTTCAATGTTATAATCATTTAGGTTTTTTGAAGTTTAAATAAAAACCGATTTTCTTCTTTTTGAAGACCAGCATTAAAACCTTGTGAGAGTAGTTGATACTCTGGTTGAAAACTCGACTTTGTGAAAATTATTAAATTATCATAATCTAAAAAGTTGGGAGTCAGGCAAGCTTTCTTCAAAAGTAAGCAGGTTTTTCCACCTCGCTTGAAACTCACTATGAGCATCTTAATGACATTCGAAGATTTTTATGATTGATTAATTATATCTTTTTCCAATGGGTAAAAAATCATTCATTTTAATATTTGGAAACAGGTTATTTTAATTTATTGTTGGTTTTTTATTAAGGGAACTGTATATTTTATCCAAGGTTCAGGTTTAATTTCAAGAAATTACATTATTTTTATTTATGCATATCTTGTGTGATGATTTCTCTGAAACACATCCTGAATATATATAACACAATCCTTTGAACATTTCTTTCTAATACGTTCAGTTTTCTTCCATCTTGTAAGAAGGTGTGTTTCTACCCTCATACTTACATTCATTCTTCCGAATAAATCTTGTAAAGTAATTCATTTTTGTGTAATCTAAAGGAATTATTCTCCTTTTTAAATTTTTCTAATCATTAGATGTAGAAGATAATCCAGAATAACATTGTTTATAGCTTTTTGACTCTGTGTTATCCCACCATCACAAATTCAGCAGGACAATTCTCAAATTTGTCATATGGAGAATCAGAGAGAAGCTCTAACGATATTTATCAAAGTAAAACTTACTTAAACTGAAATTCTCTATACTTTCAGTTGGCATATTGACTCATATTATAATATATCATCGATAATCTATTACTTTTTTTCAATGACCAGATTACTTCACCAAAAAAAAAACAACCGAACACAAAGTACAACAAAAAATAACTCAAAAATACAAACCAAACCAAAAGAAACAATACCAAACAACAAAACCAAAAAACAAAACTACAACAAAAAATAAAAAAAAACAAAAAAAAGAAACAGCATTACAAATATAAACTACCAAAAAAAACAACTAAACCAAACAAAACCAAACATAAATCCAAAAAACAAAAAACCAAACCACATAATAGAAAAAAAAAAAAGTATTCCCCATAAAAAAAACATTTCTATAAAAGGTATTTTAAAAATGATCCTGAACTATATTGAACAAAATGTCATTTCACCTGATATATTAACATCCATTATTCATCAGGATTTACATCTTTAGCGTTGTTGAAAAAAATACAAATTTCTCCTTGCATATTACAGATGGTCTTATCTTTTATTCTAAGCTTCATCCATAAGGTTTTTATTTTTTGATACTTTTCTTGTTTCATTGCTTTTTCTAGTTTTGAATATATTACCAGAAAGGAGAGGAGAAACTTTTGTTAGAGATACATTAATTGATGTTCTTCCAGTATACTAAAAGCCTTCCACTGAAGGAATTGAAGAACTCATATTATTTACCATAATTGTTTTTATCCAATAGTTGTTATATTTATCTTTGTTCAATTTTACATCCTTGACATATTTCTCAGTATCTTTTACAAATGAAGAGATTGATTGAAACTTGTCTTTTGGTCTTGAAACATTGTATTTATTAAGTGAAAAAAAGTTGGAGGATAAAATTGTTTAAGCACAGATTCACCTGTAAAATAAATGAAATTTTCATAAGAATTTTAGTTTAAGCAAAGTTTTATTATATAAATATGGTGAATACAACGTACTGCATGTTTGCAATCACAAATATAACATTATAAAAAACACACTTCGAACCAAAAACACACATTAATCTTTTCATCAAATATCTCCTCTTGAGTTGCGAAAGAAAACTTGTGATATCTGCTCAAAGGATGTTTTGAAGAGTAGTTATAAAGAATCACCTTCAATCACAAAAACAAAGAAAAATGAGTTTAAAGCAAAGGGAGACTATTATATTGAAAACACTGATGGGCATTTAAAGGGCAATAAAAAATAAGGATTTTTCAATTTGGAGAACCCGTCATCATCAATAGCTGAATCAATTGAAATAGTGAACCCTGATGTTGAAAAAGTTATTAAAAAGACATTAAAAGAAATGAACAAACTTTAAAGTTTTATATGGAGTGAAAATGAATATGAAAAGACAAGATGAAGAACAAAGTCCTTTATGAGAACAGATCTTCATTCTATAACATCATTTCAAGATTTTTTGAATAGTGGGGTTTATGAAGAACTATATCAATACAAGAGGAGGATGTTGATAATACAGTGGTAGGAATGGACTTTAATATTGAAAAACCGTCTTTTAGATAATACACATTCTAAAATCAAACCCTCTTAAAGCTTTTCTTATATTGAATTACCAAAAGAAATAAAACTAAGAAGCAGTTGTTAATATTAAGAAACAATGATAATAAATGTTTCTCTGGTCTGTTCTTGCTCACTTACATCCTCAAATTGTAATTCAGAAGAGTAAAAACAATATATAATATGAGAATACCTTGGCATTAAAGATTTTAAATTCCCAATGCACTATCAGATATTCCTAAATTTGAGAAAAAGAATAATCTTTCTATTAATGTTAATTGATTAACGATACAAACAAAGTTCAATTCTTAAAATTTCAAACAACTATAAAAATGAAGAAACACACATTGATCTTTTATATTTTAGTGTTGGAAAGAATTCACATTATACATACATCAATAATTAATTTTCAAGATTAATCTCTTCTCAGGTATTCAAAACAGAAAACAAAATATATCCTTGTAAGCGATGTCTTAATTCATTCATACAAAAGAACGATTAGAAACAACATTCAAAATATTGTAGTAATCATAAATCAGCTGTAATTAAATGCCTAAACCTGGTGAAAAGATTTCTTTTGAAGATTATAATAATCTATCATGCACCATTTGTGATATACGCTGATTTTGAATGTATCCTTAAAAAGATAAAACTGCTTCTCCTAATCCAAAAGAATCATAAAAAATAAATATCAAAACATATTCCTTGTGGTTTCTGTTATTATATCAAATCATCTGTTGGAGAAAGTATAATAAACGAACATTATAGTGGAAAAAAAGCTTCACAAGAGTTTGTAAAACGATTAGAAAAGGATTGTATAAGACTAACTAAATTATGAAAGAAACAAATGAACGATGAAATTACCGAAGAAGAAAAATTAGAATTTAGAAAGAACAATATCTGTCATATTTGTGAGGAGGAAATTGAGGAGTCTAAAGTTAGGGATATTGTCATCTTACTGGTAAATATAGAGTCCCGCTCATTCCTGTTGTAATCTTAATTATAAATTTCCTTCTTTTATTCCAGTCTTTCTTCACAACAGCGCCAACTATGATACACACCTATTTATAAATGAACTTTCAAAAACACCAGGGAATATTTCTGGCCATAACAAACACAAGTCAAAAGTATAATTTCATTTACAAAAATGATATTCACAAACCTTAACTCGTATCAGGTTTCTAGATTCTTACAAGTTTATGGGAAACACACTAGCCGACCTAGCATCAAATCTAAGCTCCATGGGCTCTTTTTCAAATCTTAATTCATTCTTTCCAAAAGAGGAAATTCTAACTAAAGAGGAATTCAGATTAAAGAGATAATTCAAAGTAAAGAGGAAATTCTAATTAATGAGGAAATTAATGAAAATTCTAACGAAAGATGAAATTCTAATTATAAAGAAAATTCAAACAATGAATGAATTCTAACTAAAGAGGAAATTCTGATTAAAGATGAAATTCTGATTAAAGCGAATTCTAACTAGAGAGGAATTTCAAACAAGGAATAAAATTCAAAGTAAAGAGAAAATTCTTACAAGTAAGGGAATTTATCCTTACTCGCTGAAACCCCGTCACAGACGGATTCCGTTCATTCAACACACCTCACCAGCTCACACACACTCGAGGGACATGGACTGGACAGGGCGTGCTTGCCCCCGCCTCACATCCCCCGCCCCTGCCCATTCAATTTGCTTACCCCCGCCCAAAAATGTAATTACCCCAGCCCCGCCTCTTCACTCCCCGCCCCCCGTCTTTTTGATTCCCGCCCCACTTGCCCCCGGGCCCCCACCCCCCTGTCCACCCCCTCAACTCAACTCCGCCTCATTCACCCAGCCCCGCCCATTTGCCCCTGTCTCCCGCTTTCATTTGCTTACCTTGCCCCCGCCTCTTCACTCCCTCGCCCATCTCAACGAAAAGTGTTTATTCTGCTTCAGCGTTGAAAGTTGACTATTGCCACTATGCGCGATGACTCTTACAGGTACGAAGTTTCTTTCTAGTCCAGGTCACAGTACCGAGAAAAACGTGACGCGACCGCTAGGAGAGCACAAAATTGGTCCTTCAGTTTAATATATGATAGATTAGATAATAGATTTTCAAACCCGAAAGCACGCGGGCTTCCACTTATAACAAGTTTACGAGAAACCGGTTTCAAAATCCAGCCGCTGATTGGCCAAGCATGGTTCGGAACGGAATACATAGAGAATCGCCGCTAATAAATCATGGCAGAGAAAAGCGCGTGAGGCATCAAACGGCGGATTGCAGCCAACTAAGTCTTCGAGAGTTCGCTGCACTCGACTTTTGGGCGCAATGAAACAAAACCCCTCCCAAGAAGGCGTACTTGGTATCGATGATAATCACTGCTTAAGCTAATCCCTACCGTATCAATGTGTAGCAATCGCAATGATATAGAGCATGTGCCTTAGCTACGAGCCCGACAGTAGGGCGATAGGTCTGCTATCAATTCACGACGGATAATAAAACCGACGCTGTAGGTGGCATTGCGGCGCACTTATCAGTATTGTCATTGCGTCTATACCCTGGTATCACATTCAGACATTGTATCGCTGGTGACGTGCGAAGCGAGAGTGAAGGCGGAGACAGTTACCTACAGCAAATTGAAGCAGGAAACCTGAGACTACCGGAGGAGCAAAATAGCCTGGGGAAGTGAGGGATGATGACATGAAGAGTCGGAGATCTGAGGTGGTGAAGGTCGACCAGGGTGTGGATGGACATCACAGTGTCTATAGTGTTACCGGCATGATCAAGCAGGTAGTTATAAACCGAATGTCGCTCGTTTGGTCGTTTCTTACCGAGTAGTGAGGACGGGCTTGGGGAATTTCTCGAGATTCATTTGAGAGAATAGGTCTGCGCCTTAATAAACCCGTTTGAAATAATCAAAGTTTCATGTACGCGGGAGTAGGTGATAGTGAAACGGATCGCTTTTTAGAGCTGGACGAATAGTTTGGCTTGGTCTCACATTTTCTGTTCAATCGGGAATAATGCTGAGGCTATGGTTTGATCATCACCCCGATGTTTCAGTGTAAAGGGGAATGGCGGATGTTATTACATTGCAGAACGCGATTTTGGTTGACAGTGGAATAGTATCAGTCCAGCAGTAACTCTGTTCTCCTACTACGGACGAATGGCGTCAGCGAATTAACCGACTTGATGTCAGAGTCTCTCGGCCTTTACTCAGCGGTGACGTCACCAGTTAACGAATCGCCATGTAAACGAATGTAAAACGAAAAGTGTTTATTCTGCTTCAGAGTTGAAGTTTGACAATTGCCACTATGTGCGATGCACTCTTACAGGTACCATGTTTCTTTCAGTCCAGGTCAGAGTACCGAGAAAACGTGACGCGACCGCTAGGAGGAGCACAAAATTGGTCCTTCAGTATTAATATAAGATGATTATATGGATTCATTTATGAGATTTAAAGAAACACGACTTCCTTCAAAAGAAAGTTCTATAATAACCTTTATGAAGAAGAGATAAGTGATAAGGAATATAAACAGCACAAGAAATTTGGAAATATTTAAGATAAAGAACCTTGGAGAATATCATGATTTGTATCTAAAAACAGATGTTTTATTGTTAGCTGATGTGTTTGAAGCTTTTAGATCACTCTGTCATAATAAAAATTGTTATGGATTGGATCCTGCCCACTATTTCACAGCTCCTGGTTTAGCTTGGAGTGCAATGTTAAAAATGACAAAAAAGATATAGATTTAATCAGTGATGTAGATATGCTTTTGATATTGAGAAGTCTAAGAGAGGTGGAATATCACAAGTATGTTCAAAAAGATATGCTAAAGCAAATAATAAATATCTTCCAAATTATGATAGTGAAAAAGATAGTAATTATTTGATGTATTTTGATGCTAATAATTTGTATGAATGGGCAATGTCTCAATCTCTGCCTTATGGTAAATTAGAGTGGGTGGAAGAAAAGGATTATGAAAAGGCTTTGATGAATATTGTTATTTCTTCTCAAGAGGAATTGAATGAGGAAGAAGAAGGTTATTATTTTGAAGTTGATTTGAGGTACCCGAGTGATCTTCATAATAAGCATAAAGACCTTCCTTTTGCATGTGAGAAAGAAACCCCAAAGAAAGAATGGTTAAGTGATTATCATAAAAGTTTTAATATTAAAGGCAAATCAACAGAAAGTTATTAACAACATTCTATGATAAAGAGGGATATGTTTTGCATCAGAGAAGCTTGAAACAGTTTTTGAGAGAAGGATTGAGAGTAGCTAAAATTCATAGAGTTTTAAAATTTAAACAAGTCCTTGGATGAAAAAGTATATTATATTCAATACAATATGAGAACAAATACAAAAGTAAAATTTGAAGGGGAATTCTATAAATTGATGAATAATGCTGTCTTTGGAAAGACAATGGAGAATGTTAGAAACAGGCAAAACATTAGATTTGCAACATCTTGGAAAGAAGCTTCTAGATTGATAAATAAACCAGTTTTAAGAGAGAAGAGGTTTTTTCAGAGAACTTTTCTGCTATCATATGGAAAAGGAAAGTATTGTAATGGATAAACCAATTTATATTGGAACAGCAGTTCTTGATTTATAAAGATATTGATGTATGATTATTTGTATAATGGCTTAAAGAAAGAGTATGGTGAAAATGTTTCATTGTTGTATATGGCACTGATAGTTTTATCCTAGATATAAAAACTGATGATGTTTATAAAGATAGAAGAAAAATATTGGAGTATATGATACAAGTAATTTAGTAAGAAGAGTGAGTTATTTTCAATAAAGAATGAAAAGGTTATTGGTAAGTTTAAGGATGAGTTGGTGGAAAAGTAATGAGTGAGTTTATTGGATTGAGAGCAAAGGCATATGCTTATAAGTATGGTGATCAGGATCAGATTGATAAGAGGTTAAAGGGAATAAAGAAATATGTAATAAAGAAATCAATAACTTTTAGAATATATTATAATTGTTTGATGAATAAGAAGAAGAATATAGGAAAATGAATACAATAAGAAGTTATAAACATAAGATATATAGTGAAGAAGTAAATAAAAAGGCATTAGGAGCCTTTGATGATAAGAGATTTATTTTAGATAATGGAATAGATTGTGTTCCATATGGATATTGTATGATAGAGTGTATAGAATAGATTGTGTTTTAACGATGGGAAGATGGGTTGGGGTTTTAAGGGCTACCGCCGGTGTTTTTCACAATATAAAATGGTCAAACCAAGTATTTATCAAACTAAAGATGGAGAAAATCTCAGTCTTGGTATATAAATGGAAAACATAATGAATGTGAAAAATATCAAATAAGTCTTATTGAAAAATAACTAAAACAAAGGTAAATAAACAAATAAGCGAATCAATTTAAAAACTAGTAAGTTAGAGGATGTAAAGAAAAAAAGAAATATCCTTAATGGACTGAAAACTTTGATGGTTATCAATTGAACAATGAAAAAACAATTTACTATAATCTCAAAATGATATGTGGCTCAGGAGGTGGTCAACCAAGAGCATGAAGAGAAGTTTATCATTTCATAATGGCACAAAAGGGGTATCTCAAAAATATAAAGATTCAAATGTTTTATTTTTAAATATTTTAGATGGGGATTATTGTGCAAAGAAAATTAAACTTTTGAAGGAATTTGAGAATGAACAAATCTTTATAGGTTCAATGAGTGAGCTAAATAATATGCATTGGTTAATTAAAAAAAATGTCACCCATCCATACAAGCTCCACCTGCACATTCACCCATCCACCCATCTATTCACCCATCCACATCAAACCTCATCCACATAAACCCGACCCAACGACCCATGTCCCAACGACAACGACCCCCTGCCCACACAAACCCCTGCCCACACAACCCATGCCCAACCCCTGCCCACACAAACCCCTGCCCACACAAACCCCTGCCCACACAAACCCCTGCCCCACACACAACATGTTTATTTAATTAAAAAAAGTTTCCCTAGGTTAAAAGGGAGACAATAATAATACCTTGGGATAAAAAGGGGGTTTATTTTTAGGGAAAAGAAAAATGAATCGCTGAAAATCCCCCCATTCATTTACATGGGGAAAAGTGAGCCAGAATCAGTATATTCACCCTACTCACCCTATCATTTGCGCGACCTCATCTTCCACCTGCTTGGAAGTCACCTAACACCACCTTCGTCAGCCAACTTCTTCTTTTCCCCTCTTTAATGACCACAACTATTCCCACATCCTTGTGGGTTTGGCTGGGGGAAGCTTGGCTCAAGTCTTCCATGAACCAGATGGCCAGGTCTGACGTTCGACTCAGGTTTGGGCAATAATTTGGAATTTGTTCAGGGTGCTGGCAAAAGCCTGCCGAGTCTTCACGAAGAACACCATGGGATCTTTAACATCCACCAACTAATGCTAGCAGATGGGATTCCCGTTTCATGACTGCACACACCCTGCCTGTGAAAGCCCGAGATGACAGTTTATAGCCGGGCCGAGATTCGAACCCAGCTTAGAGACACGTGTGGTTACCTCGAGGCTATCCTGCCAGTCTTATTAGCTAAGCATAAAAATATTTATTTTTGCACACGCCCATATTTGAGGGGTTAATTTGGTCATCCAACCACAAGGAGGTAAATAATTGCTCGACCATTGTCGTGATGCAGCATGGCAAAAGGTCATTTTGATCGGTGGGTGATAGATAGAACTCACGATAGTTGAAAAGGTCAACTGGACTTTGGGGCTCCGCATGACCTCTGAATCATACTTATAACAGAGGTTTAATAGGTCGACCACTTTTGGGACCATCTTCAGCAAAATTTCAAGGTGAAACTTCTTGCTGAACAATATTTCAATTGACTTTACACAAAGCCATTGACACATTCCTCATGGTTTTTTTTAACCAATTGCAAATCCAGAATTTTCAATCATTACATCTCATAAGTTGTTGTGATACTTGGAAGACATATTCAAACGAGGCAAGTCTCACATTTTTGCATCGTCTCTCCAGAAAAATCATGAAACAAAGCAACCTGTTTACTTCGTCAGCGAACGGAGGAAGTTCACCCCCTCAAAATTTTGGAGTTCTCAATCAACATCAAACAAGAGTTATTCTTAGTAGATCATCTATCAAAGCTAGCCTTCAAAACTTAGGTATCATGGCAAGTCCTCCCCTCCCTCAATAAGTCTCAACTTATCATGGTATACAAGGCCTTTCTCCATTGCTTGGTGGAGTAATGATCTCTCCGATGGGCTGCTACCTCCTGTATCTGCTTGACGTCTTTCACTCCTGGAATCCAAAGCTCTCAACACTATTGGCATCTCCCACAAAGAAACAGAGGAATGGGGCCTGTTACTTTTTATCACAGACAGCTTTGTTGCCTCCATTTTTATGCACCTCTTTTTTGGTCTTGTTCCCACCATTCTTTTGGCCCATTATCCCTCTCCCAGCCCTCCAGGATACATACATTGTTCTAGTAACCTTTTCATTTGTTAAACTTCCAAAACCCTGGCTTACTGCTCACCGCTGCTCTTTTGTTCTTGTTTTCTCCCACCTATGAAATCTCCCTCCTCGAGTCAGTACTTTTCTGTTCTTACCTCTAGAACTAGGTTTTGTATACAATAAAGAAGGGACCAATGGCATCATGTTTTAACTTATGTGCTGAGATGACCACAAATTCCTATTACTTTCAGTTGAACGGGGTGGCCAAACCTGATGTTCGATGGGTGATGGAGGCAAGAAAGTTCAAAAGCTCTGAGGAAGGGTCAACTCCAGAAACATCATCAGCATCTTTATGCCTTTTGCGTTTTTTTTTTCTTTTGCCAAAAAGGTTGCCCCTCTCTAGTGTTCATATACAGGTAAAAGGGTGAGTGCGCAAACTGCTAAGCTATCTTGCCTACCTGCTGATGCAACTAATCTAATATGAATGTATTTGAGAAGAAGCCGCCCTTATGGATGGTATGATGACTACATAATTCCCTTATTTTAGAATGCTTGTAATACCCTTTCCCACAGGGAGCAGCACTATGGCACACATATTTACAGAGAGAGAATTGGGGTCCTCCCACCATGATGAACCCCCCAGATTAGGAATTTTTGTTAACCTCCTGAAACTCTCACGTGCACGCTCTGAGTACAATCACCAGCTTTCAACTCATTCCGTTCAGTGGTTCAAGAATGCGTAAAAGTCAAAAACTCAAGCAACCACCGCTCGGATTCTACTTTGTGTATGAGTGAGATCAGACATGGCAATGAAGTTGGAATTAGGTTTTTGTGCCTCAGGAAGAAGTTAGTATTCTCCAATAATCACAAAGAGCAAATTCAAACAAAGACAGAACACAAATTTGAGAAGGGAAAATTGCCTGGAGTCCATCACTGTGCTTGTAATCCAATATAGTGTGACAGATATCACAGTCAACATCACAGGGCAAATTAAATTGTGTTTTCTCAATCCTCAACATCTCAATTAGAAGGGGCATTGATCTGCAGTTATGCAGAGTATTTGTCATTAGTTCTGCCACTTGGTGGGATTAAACTCAATGCCAGATATTACCGGAATCCTTTAGAGGAAATTATAAAGAAATAAGCATCATCAGGACTAACACATGTTGTCATTGCAAGAGCAGAGAATTGGTAGGTACAGTCACCTTTTGCGAAATGCAAGTTGTTTGAGAATGTGGCTGGCAGGATGGCCTAGACTCCTAGAGGGTACGCACACTCACCTCTGAGCCGCCGGTTCGAATCTAGGCCAAGCTATAAACTATAAACTGCCATCCTGGTGTTTCATCAATCTGTATGTCTCCCTCGGATGACCTTAAACTGGACATCCCGTCTGCCAGCATTAAGATTCCATGGTGTCTTTCACGAAAATTCGGTGAGCTATCACCGGCATGCTGAACAAATACCAAATTCCTACCCAAACCTACAGCCGCAACCCCCCACAGCGAATGATGCTGCTCACAGCTGTGTGCTGCACACAAAATAACTAGAAGGGCAGGAGTAATAGAAATATAGACGACATCATGCAAGGAGCAGTTTTGGAATGTGTTGCAGGAAATTGATCTGGTGATGGTTGTAGGCATGAGGTTTAATCAGTCACTGCAAGCGGAAAGGTGAATTGGGTTTTCGGTTGTATCTGCAGGGGATAGTTTATAAACCCAATGAGGTGGTGTTGACATAATGCAGGAATTTGATTAGGCCTTTCCTCGATGATATTGTGTTGACTTTTTGTGGGCAAATTTGAAGAAGTTTTTCCATGTGCTATCAGTGTGGTTGCTTTTCTACGCGGAACCTCTTCGACAGCAAAGCTGTAGATAGACTATAAGCTGGGAGGAGTAGGCTGAGGGAGACTGACTTTGCTCATTGGAAAAGATGTGATTATTATGGGATCTCAGAGAAATGTTGAAGATAATGAAGAGTATAGATAAATAGATGGAGGTTTTAACTAGGATGGGCAGTGACAAGATGCAGGGACACAGCTTGGGAGTGAAAAAGAGGAAAGTTAGAAAGAAGTGAGGAAGAGGAATTTCACACAGAGTCATTAATGTGTAGAATAGTATTCCTGGGAAGGTGCCAATGGTAGAGCAAGGTAGGTAGGTTTTTAATATAGTTGGTTAGGTACCAATAAGTAACGGGGATTGAGGGTATACAGTCATAAAGGCGATTCAGCAATGGTTGGGAGTGATCTGTGGGTATTATGTGCATTTTCTGCTGTTTGGATATGTTCAGATGTTCAGATCTTCACAGGTGTGCTTGAACTTGACTTCTGTGTTAATTCAACCCCCATCCAACTAGCTGCCCTTTAACCTCACAGAAAAGTCCATCATATGTTGTGATGGCTAATTCATGGCACTTCACCTCTCCCACTTTTCCTTTCCCATTCCCATTCCTTTCCTTCTATATTCCCTCTACACCCTACTTCGCCACCTCCTCCCTTCCTAACTTCCCCAACCCCATCTACCCTTCCCATCCTTAAACAAGGTCCGCACATGTAAGAGAGCATTCATTATTCGAGTATCAAGAGTGCAGCTGCAGATAAGATCTGCTGAATGGCCTTTTCCTGGGTTGTGATTTCATTGACATTGTAGCATTGTGACATTACCCTTGAAACAATAAGAGGTGAGGATTGGGACCGGGGGTGAGGGGGGTTACCTTAGAAAGGTTTCCTGTCAATATTATAATTTGGCAAAACTTGTGCAAAGAAAACTTATTTCCACCATCTTAACAAACACGTACGTTACGTAAACCTGTGATGGAGAATGTGCTTTTGTCTATGTTTAGTTTAGGTATTTAGGTTTTTATGGTTTTTATGGTACACTCTCATTCTCTCTCCATGAGGACCGTATACCCCCCAATCTACTTTCTTAACAATCATCTTGAGGAAGTTCAGTCGTTCAAACTCCTGGGTCTCACTATCAGCCATGATCTTTCTTGGGCAAACCACATTTCAATGTTGGCCTCCAAAGCCAGTCGCTGACTGGGCATCCTCCATCGTACAAAGTCCTTTCTTGGCACACCTGAACTATCCATCTACAAGGCCTTCATCCGCAACTTGATGGAGTACTGCTCTACCCTGTGGACTCGTGCCCCTGCCTCGCATCTTGCTCAGCTTGATACTGTGGAAACCAAGGCCTTCAAGATTTTTGGAATCTCCTGTGATGAAGCAATGCCTAATGACTTCGTCATCACAGACTGGTCAGTGGTCTCTGTCTTCTACAGCCTCATTTCTGGTTTTGCATCTTTAATTAATTCATTCATTTGTTAAGATTAATGAATTTGGACAGCATGCTGGGCTCGGCATGTGTGTTGGGTTGTAATGATAACTTTATATGCCAGAGGGAAATTCTCCTGCTCAAAATCCACAGGGACAGTGCTTCTAAATGATACAGAAATAAAAAATAAATAAAAAAAGACAAAGATGGATGCCTACCTAAGTCAAACTTAACACCTACAAACCTGTTCAGGAACACAGGACAGATGAAAGGATAAGATATAAGTGGAAGTGAATGTGGAGGGAAGCTTCCCATGAGATGCCTGTGAGGCACATGTGGGGAGCTGATGGGTTTGCAAGTGAGGGTCCCGTTTCTTCTGCTGTGGCTGGAGTTAATGTGTGCTGCCATTGAAATGATTCTTACTTTGAAACTATTGAGCTGAGCTGACTGCAGGGCTGAGTATGGCCTGACCTCATCCACTCCTCTCTTTTCTTCTCTTCTCCTCTCTCTTTCCCTTCGCATTCCTTCATCACTTCTCTACTGTTGGCTTATTTTAAGGCCCCCTGCCCCAATCTGGGGAGGATTGTGTACATGCTCCCAGGCAATGATGTTGCTTACGTGTTTCTGCCAAATCAATGCAGCTGCATCTGAAGTCGCTCTCGTGGACACGCAGGTCATCAGAAATTGGCCGAACCTGCTCACATTGACATTCCATTTTTATGCACTTGCATGTGACTCACACACACAGAACTGCCTTTGTGACAGGGTTGCATGAGGAGGTGAGAAATTCCATTGGGGAATGATTAAGAATGTTAGCGACCAAGAGAAAAGAAACAGGCACAGGGGCTAGGGTGACAAGGAGAGTAGTATATTAATGGGGTTTCTGAGACATCCATGCAAATGAATGGAAAACTCTATGAATTGAACCACGAAAACCCTAAACAGGAGACTGATTCCTCCCCCCCCATACAAATGTATAGGGAGAACTCTCTGACTCGAGACCCATCAGGACAAAAAGAGGAGAATGATTTTCTGCCATACAAGCTCATGTTAAATTGAGACTTTCTCAGGGCCCAAAAAACCTCATACAAATTAATAGGGGAAGCTTTCTGACTCAAGGCCCATCAGGTCAAAAGAGAAGAATGATTTCTCTCCCCCCTCTGACTCTTAGTCCATGGGTCAAAAGAAGAGATCGATCTCTGCCCATTACTTACTCCACTCAAAGAGTGATCCAATGAATATTTGTCCATGTTCTACTTCAGGTAAAAAATTAATTTTCCTATTACATTCATCACCATCGAGTATTTCACAAATATTATTTTGAACTTAGTTCTTGGTCTAAATATCTTTGTTGAGCAGAGATAAAATGATAAACTTCTCTTAATGCTCTTGTTTGACCACCTCCTGAGCCTCAGATTATTTTTTTGCATAAGCCACACCCACTTTTCTAAGCCCCGCCCACTTATCCTAAGCTACGCCCACTTTTCCTAAGCCCCGCCCACTTTTGCTAAGCCCCACCCTCTTTTGTGACAACAAAACCCTCACTCAACACGTTTCAATCCCACAACTCTTCAACACACACCGCTGAATCCTGCCATCCTTCTATCTAC
>CM068963.1:83328502-83342041 GCA_035128595.1 Eptatretus atami | reverse complement strand
ATATAACCCCCCCTTCCCTTCCCTTCCCGTGTTATGCCCCGCAGGATTCCCCCTACTCTTTCGCGCTCAAATGCCTTATTAGCCTCTCCACCATCCTCCTGATCGGCTTGGTGATCGCGTACCACACACGGGAAATCCAGGTACGGTGCTACTGACTGCACGGTAGTGTACACTGTGCTTCACAGCACTGTAAACTCTGCCACACTGTACAGCACGGTACAACACCGTTATACTTTACTCGGCTGTGCTACATGGCACACTACTTATAACTGTATCGGATACCTAACGAGCCCCTCGCCCTACCACCATGTGTGGGCCAATCCTGGAGGTATCTTGGCATTCCCTGATGTGCTCTCGATATATGAACCAACATGGCAGGAGAGGTACATTTCACGTGGCACGACATCGAGTGTATCCTTCACTGCGAAGGATGATGTACAGCTGTGACATGCGCTGTACCATATCAAGCTATACCGTGCCCCGACATCATTACCCCCCCCCCCCCGAAGCCTACACTACGCGAATTCTGCGCAAGTATGGGTAAAGCTTCATGTGGGTTTGCACGACACTTTTGATGTGGCGCTGCCTGCAGACGTGACATGGAGTAGCGAGGATCCGTGCCCCCCGTGTGATCGTGCACGAGCTCTTTCCAACTCGAGACACGAAAGAGCCGAAGCTCAGAGGTTGGCCCAAATTGGTCGCGACCGGTTGCACTCTTTGGCCGAGCATGCGACTGGTTGCGTGCGACCGCCGGTCAGCGCGACGCCGCTGCACCACGCTCACAAAAATTCCCACGTCATGTCTGATTTCATAGCGAGCAAAAGGCCGAGCGGCTCAGAGCTCTCATTCCATCCCGAGGTTGTTTTTTTCTTTCTTTTTATTATTATTTTTTTGTCATTGAGATGGATTCTCTGATTCTCTGAGCTCAGATTCTTTGAGCCCTATCTATTTGGTGGAATTGTTTTTTTTTTCGAGAGACATTTAATCTTTTTATGGAACTGCGTGTGGGTGTGTGAAAGTACATGTATCTGACGCGTCTCATGCTTGAGCAAGAAGACTGCTTTTTATTGCGCAGATATCCATGGATTCTCATCATTTTGTCGAAATTCCACAGCGAGCCTCCGATTCGCCTGATAGCGTTCGGCCCGGCCTGATAGCATTCTCATCAAAACCACTGGCTCACGTCGTGAGCAACCCAGGATCAAATCGCTTACGCCGTCAGTGTATGTATGTTTGTCCATTATTTACTAATGGCCTTGTAAGTCGTGTAATAGTACACTGATATCTACTGAAGTCTTTGTCCTGGATGTGATTGATGCATGTTCAAACCGCTCCGTGAGCCTGAGATCACTGCAAGAAGAAAGAGAGAAATAAGCCACAAGGAAAATGCTTCCTTACATTTTACGATATTACATGAATCAAGAAGTGACATTTATAGGTCACCACATCGTTTAATTTATTTTCACAATTATCTCGTCAATTCCACATAGTACTCTCCATTAATTAATTAATTAATTATCATTGAAATAAGAATGGTCGACCACTCCATCTTTAGAACAAAGCAGCATTTAATATAAAACCTCTTGTTTATTTCTGTTGATTTCGTGCAAATTGTACCTCTTTGAGATTAAAATACGATCGTCTTTGGCAAGCGGCGTGGGTTAAGCCGAAAGCCACTTTAGGAGATCAATACGTCCCGCATCATACATGCAGCAGAGTACAACTTTCAAATCGGCGTCATTTCATTGTCATATACATTCTTCGATTGGGTTAAAAATGTACATTTAAGATTTATATTTTTTTCATTCATTAAAAGCTTTTATTTGGCATCAAATGTATCATGGAGTACGGTGGTACTCCACATGTAGGAATGGCACGAGGAAAAAAAAAAAATCAAAAATTAATGTTTTGCGGCTGATTGTGACTCAAAGTAGTCCCATGGTTCGAAAAATGGGTGAAACTCTAATTTATTAAATTGTTCGGAATACCGATACTTAATGCTTCGCTCTTTGATTGGCGGAGCATGACCACAATGCAGAGAAAGATTTCAGATGTGCCTAGGCCAAAGGGCATTGCATCGCTGGATCTTTTCAACACCGGGTGAATGATGGGCACCATGACCAGCTTCAAGCGGCCAACTTCGGTCGGATAACTCGAGCAGCCTGCTTCCACTATCGAGTTCCTTATCTTATCAGCAGCTACGTTTTGCCGTCCCCTTTCTAAACTGCATAAGGAGGATGTCTATCACTATCACCTTCTGGAGTGGGTTCTCATTGGCAATCATCCCTTCCCTGGTTCATTTTGTTTGCGTTTTGTAACGCACCGTGAGTGCTCGTGGAGTTCGATGAAAAGGTATTGTAAAACGCGGGCTTTCTAGCATCGTTATCTGGCAAAGAGACTGCTCAGGTGAATGGTGGTGGCGGAAAGGTGTACAATTTGTAACTGAGGCTGTGCAGCATCTATTTGTAACACATGGAGCCGATGGAAATGAAGCCGACCTCATTTCTTGTCTCGTGCCTACTTGCCAACTGTGTGGTTTGAATAAAAAGAACAACAAAGAAAACACTCTTACAATACCTGTATTCCTCGGTGACTAGTCCTTTGTGATGCATTGTTTTCTTTCTTTTTTAACACTCATGTAATGCATGTCCGAGCACGAGCCTCACTTGTCGCAAGACGAATGGTTCAAGTTAGACGAATAGCTATTCTGAATATATTTTGTCGCTCCGTTCCTTGTTTCCACACCTGAAGTGCTGTACTGATAGGAAACGCGTTGCTCTTAAGTGACACTCTTGAACGAGCTGAGAGCCTTTCCTTGTTAGGACTTTTGAGCATTGTTGTGACACACACACACACACACAAAAATCTTTGTGCCGTTCAACAGGACAGCATACTTGTTCAGTTGCTGTTGATGTTACAAAACGATTTTAAACTTTCAGAGGTGTCTCGTTCTCAAAGCATCAGTTGTGCGTGCGTGCCAGAGGGCGGGGACGGATGGACAGGGAGGTGGAGCGGCTCGGTATTGCATTGCGTTTACTTTGTGACGTCTTACCGAATAATAACATCATCATTACACTGGCAGCATACTTAATAAGTATCAGGTTCGTTTCTGAGTTGATCAGTGTGATTTGTGAAATCCAATTAAAAATAGAGTCCACAATGCTCTGCAGACAGGGAGTTGCATCTGCACACATGTAATCTTTTATCGGTGATTATAAAATCGGTTGTCCTATCCACTAACATTCACAAATGGTCTAATCTGGAGGCTTTCAATTGCTGCAAATGCTGTGCTCATCAGTCCAATGTTTTCTTTCTCTTGTTTCTTTTTTTTTTTCTTCTTTCCTCTTCCAAACATTAGATGATGGGCACTGCATTTGCAGTGCTCGAGATAACCTTTGGGGTCATATGGACATAAAGAAAGACATCAAATCGCTCTCAGGAAAGCCAACATGAGGGAGGGAGGGTGGGACGGCATCTTCTCTTCGGCTTTTTGAAATTGTGTTCTGAGTTGCTAATACGTCAGACTTGTTTTTGTCAAATGGTAATATAACCCAGTGTCACAATTTCCTCTTGCTGTGCTATAAGCAATTCACTTTAACCATGGATAGGAAAATAAACACATATACCAGTTTTTTTTATTCTATTATTTGTGTGCAGCACCTGGGGGTGCAGAAATAGCATACTTACCTTTAAGCTGTCTAGTCTGAGTTTGATCGCAACCGGATGATGAACAACTACTTTCGAATGCAGTACAAGGTTCTGGGGTAGCATCATTGGCTGAGGGTTTGGCTGTGCTGCTGCTGCAATGCCCTCTGTAGGTTACGGCAGGAATTTAGAATTTGTTCTGTGTGCCAGAGATAGCTCACCTACTTTTTGCGAAGGACACCGTGGGATCTGTAACGTTCACCAACTAATGTCGGCAGACGGGATGCCCAGTTTCATGTCCTTCCAAGCGACAGCGCACGCATTGAATCACCCTGCCTTTGAAACACGGCGATGACAGTTTATAGCTGGGTCGAGATTCAAACCCAGGCTGGAGAGCTTAGAGGCATGTGCGCCTACCTCTTGTGTAGGCCATCCTGCCAGCCTTAGTATAAACTTTTGGATTGGTGCTAAACAAGCATGGCATTTTTATCACAAAGTGTGCCGTCCTTCAGATAGACTTTAAGCTGGGGATACTTCTGCTAGAAGTGGTTGTTGGACCTTTTACATCCCACAGTGTCTTGCAACGAGTAGGTAAGTTATCACCAGCATCCTGAATATATCCCAACTTCCTGGCTAAATCGGCTCCAGTTGAAAGTCAGGCCTGGCCAGCAGGTTCATGAAAGCACTTGGCCAAACTTCCGCATTGCTCTTAAGTGACACTCTTCGATAAGCTGAGAGCCTTTAGAAACCTAACTCGTTTCTTTTGGCTAACCTTACAAGAATGTGGGATTGCTTTGGTGCTGTGAAAGAAGTGGTATAGTCATAGACCTGGATGCTGGTTGTGTCTTTTCTGGTATGGTGGTAATTGTGTCGAAGCAGTGCGTCCTGGAGGTTCGACAACGCATTTGTATTTTGGCCAACATGCCAGCGATTACTCTTTGTGAAAGACACCGTGAGATCTTTAATGTCCACAAGTAGCAACTGTTGGCAGAGACATTCCCAACTTCACGTCATATCCAACTAATGGCACACTAATTGATGTGAAGTACCAAAGTGACGGGTTATGGTCATTGTGGGACTCAAACCCTGACTAGGCGAGCTCGATACCTCCTGAGATATCCTGCAAACCTATCTGCCAGTTAAGAAGGCAACAAATGAAAATTTGATGCTTGTGATCTTACCCATCCACATCCTTCCAAAGAGTGTTGCAATAATGTTGCACAAATACAATTGTCTACCTTTAGACATTTAGAATGTCTCCCATCAGCACACATAACGGCTCCATAAGCCCATCCATAAGCACACGATAACTAACTGCACCTAACTCGTTTCCCAAGAAGCACAGAAACGATATCAACATTTCAATTTCCGTTCGTTTTTGTGTTGGATGACTTCAATGATTGTTATCCTTCATTTTTTTTTGTAATGCTGCATTAATACTTTTTGAATTTTCCCGATAATGCCACCCAATTTGACAGCTCGGTTAAATTATGGAATGACTGTCAATATCTACGACAGGCAATGGAAAACAATCTTTTCAAGAAAATAACATCTTTTTTTTTTTTTTCCAACAAACTGATAAATTTGTGCATAAATTATGCCTTAATTAATCTTTCATATGTATAAAATCCAATTTGTTTTATTTGGTCCTTTTGTTTTTTTTATTGATAAAGGTATATGTTATAGTAAATACTGCAACGTTTTATATGATATGAGGGTCACACACACACACACACACACACACACACAACACACACACCACACTTCCCTTCTGAACACTGTCAAGGTTTACAGGGAGCCCATGCCACCGACTGCTAGATCTGTGACTTGCTGTGGTATCACGTAAAACCCACCGAAACTCTTCATGGTCGGGTTGGCGGCGACTAAACCGTCTCCCACCAGGTTTCCTGTTGAGAGGGTGTATCATATGGACACCCAGCAGGATTAAAAACAAAACCTGTTAAAGGGGGGAGGAGCTCCTTGTGAGCCAACGGCCATCCATACTAGTGGCCCACTGGTCTGCGGACATCCTCCTCCTGCAGTTGGGGTTAAAATTTTTTTCGGAGGTTGGTGGCAGGATTTGCACTCCGGCCACCGTAAACCTTTCACTCAGCAAAACACAAAAAAAAACCGCAAGGAAAATTGAAAACCCACTCCGTGGAGTCTCTCCTGTGCAGCTGCCCCCACAGGGCAGCTCACCAGATGATGGGATTGGGGCAAAGTCTTTGGAACCCCCACTCTTTGAAAGGAGGAAAATCACGGAGTAACCTTCCGGGTCAAATTGCGATAGTGTGTGTTGGGTGGTGCTGAGGTGTCATCCACTAGACGGCGGTCTCCTTGGGTTCACCTGAGGCGGTCCTTTCGGGTGGGTGCCTGGAATGTCCCATCCCTAAAGCCGTTACACCTTGACGATTTAGCCAGCGTATGCCTGACATATGCAAAATTTGGCTAAAACGCTGGCACACGTCAATACGTTATGGTAAGTTTGTATACGTTAAGAGCATGGTAGCAGTAGCTGCATACGTCGTAGTACGCTGGCTTTTTTTTCATAGTACTGCGCATACGTCTTTGTACGCCGAGGTGTTAGACAAATTTTCCATGCTTGAAATTTTTCGACGTATGCCAGCGTATGACTCACACTTCCGCATAATGCTGGCCATAAGTTGTAGGCACGTTACGCGATCGTTGACACACGTCGACACACGTAACTTGTACGTTACTCATAAGTCGAAACACGTCGAGGTAATGGTTAGGTCAGTGTTCCAGACTCCCTGTTTTTTTTTTTTTTTTTCTTCGGTATGACTGTGATGTTGACACTTCAATTTCTAGTGCGGTTATGATTTAAATCGTTGAGCGGCAGCCTATTAATTATATTATATTATAACCGCACTAGAAATCGAAGTGTCAACATCACCGTCATACCGAAGAAAAAAAAAAAAACCAGGGAGTCTGGAACACTGACGCTAACCATTACCTCGTTGTTTCGACTTATGAGTAACGTACAAGTACGTTGTCGACGTGTGTCAACGATCGTGTAGCATGTCTACAACTTATGCCAGCGTATGCGGAACGTGTCTCGTCGAGTACGTCGAAAATTTTCAACATGCTTAAAATTTCTCGACCTACTCGGCGTATGACGACGTATGCCAGAAACTACGACATATGCCAGCGTACTACGACGTATGCCAGCGTGCTCTTAACGTATACAAAACTTACCCATAACGTATTCGACGTGTGCCAGCTTGTTCGGCAAATTTTTCATACGTCGGCATACGCTGGCTAAAACGTCAAGGTGTGACCGGTCACACTTCGATGTCTAGTGCGGGTATGATTTGAATCGTCGAGCCGCAACCTATGAATAGCCTACGCCATGTGATCATCGGCGATACGCTGCCGCGCTATGCATAAGTTAGACTATCGTTGGGCATAGGTTGTAACGCCGCAACATGCTCAGCATTCGTTGGTATAAGTTATCTATATGTGATTAAAACGTTTTGTGTACGTTACTAATACGTTATGCATACGTCCACCACGTTATTATACGCCAAAACTTTTCAAAAAAAACATAAATAGTTCAGCGTTACGCGCAGCTTTTACATACATTTTGAGACCTTGCCATACGCTGGCTAAAACGTCAAGGTGTGACAGCCCTTAAGGCCCAGTCACACCTTGACGTTTTAGCCAGCTTATGCCGATTTTTGGAAAATTTGTGTAAAGCGCTGGTACACGTCGAATACGTTATGGTAAGTTTGATAACATTGAGAGCACGCTGAAAAACACTGCATACGTCTAGTACGCTGGCTTTAAACGTTGTACTTTTTGGTTGTCCTCAAATTTTCCATGCTTGAAATTTAAGACTTATGCCAGCGTATGACTCACACGTTCGCATAACGCTGGCCATAAGTTGTAGGCACGTTACGCGATCGTTGACACACGTTACTTGTAAGTTACTCATAAGCCGAAACACGTCGAGGTAATGTTTAGCGTACCCGAAACTTATTTCTAACCTATGAGTAACGTGTTGTACGCACGATATGCGAACGTTGGCACACGTCGACAAAAGTACTTTTAAGGTACTCATAAGTCGAAACACGTTAAGGTAATGGTTAGCGTCAGTGTTCCAGACTCCATGTTTTTTTTTTTTTTTTTTTCTTCGGATGACGGTGATGTTACACTTCGATTTGTAGTGCAGTTATAATATAATATAATTAAAAGGCTGCCGCTCAACATTTAAATCATAACCGCACTAGAAATCGAAGTGTCAACATCACCGTCATACCGAAGAAAAAAAAAAAAAAACCATGGAGTCTGGAACACTGACGCTAACCATTACCTTGAGTGTTTCGACTTATGAGTACCTTACAAGTAACTTTTTCGACGTGTGACAACGTTGGCATATCGTGCGTACAACTTATTCCCATCGCATGCGGAACGTGTTTCATACGGCAAGTACGTCGTAAAATGTTTAACACGTTTATAATTACAAGACGTACTCCACTTAATACGACGTATGATAGCGTACTTAGCGTTCTATTCACGCATACCAAACTTACCCATACCGTATTCGACGTGCGCCAGCGTTTTAGACTCATTTTTCAGAGGTCGGCATACGCTGGCAAGATCGCCAAGGTGTGACTGCGATGTTGACACTTCCATTTCTCCGGCGGTTATGATTTGAATCGCTGTGCGCACCTTTTAATAGGCTACGCCACGTGATCGTCGGCGATACGTGCAGCGCGCTATGCATAAGTTAGACTATCGTTGGGCATAGGTTGTGAACGCCGACAACAGGCTAAGCATTCTTGGTATAAGTTATCTATAGACAACGAAACGTTCTGTGTCCGTTACTAATATGTTATGCATACGACCAACCCGTTATGAATACGTCCGAATCTAAAAAAAACATCAAAAGTTCAACGTAAGCCAGCGTTTTACATACATTTTGATACGTTGCCATTGCTGGCTAAAACGTCAAGGTGTGACTGGGCCTTAAAGAGAGGATGATCACCTGTCTCTGTTGTCCAAATGCTTGAGCTCAGATGAGTAACGGTATTGCAGCATTCTCTGAGGTTTGGAGATCGGATAGTGGTGAGATCATGGTGGGTGGTTACACCTACTATTGGTCTGGTCGCTCTGATGGTTACCATGCCCAAGGAGTTGCTGTAGCTGTGTCCATAAGCTAACTCCAAATATATTAAGGTAACACCGGTCAACGAGCATATTATGAGATTAAGGATTCGTCACAAATTGGGTGTCATTTCCCTGGTCCCTGTATATGCTCCGACTGAGGTGAATTATCTCACCATGAAGGACGCCTTCTATGCCACACTCGAGTCTGTGGTTGATCAGTGCCCCAGGTGAGATACTCTTCCAGTCTTGGGGGATTTCAAGGCATCAACTGGAACTGATAGGGATGGTTATGAGACATGTGTTGGTCCCCATGGGTCTGGATGTGTGAACTTTGCAAGAAGTCATGGACTTATGGTGGCTGGTTCATGGTTTCAGCACCCACATGCTCATCGCTGGACTTGGGATTCTAACACTGGCGGTGTGGCAAAGGAGATTGACCATGTGCTCGTTGATGGTCGCTGGAGGATGATCCAGAACTGCAGGGTCGACCGGATTGCTCAGTTCCTTGATACCGACCACAGGCTTGTGGTAGCAACTCTGAAGTTGTAGCTTAAATCCGGGATAATTGTACCACCCCAGCCTAGGCTGGATGTTGGTAAGTTCAAGGATGAGAGGGTAGCTGAGGAGTTTGCGAACAGGCTGAGTGGGGATTTTTGGGGTCTGTGTGCTTTAGGGAATCCTGAAGAGTTATGGAATGCCTTCAAGACTACCATCCTTGATGTTGCTGGTGGATGTCTTGGAACTCCCAGTGGGGCGAAGAATAATTTTGTCTCAAGGAACATTGGAAACCATTAACCAGAGTCGTAGGACCAGGCTTAATGGCAGAGCTGAGGTCTTCAGGGAGTTGAGGCGTAAAACTGTAGGGCGCTGAGGGTGGACAAGGAGACCAATGTGCGAGAAATCTGTGATGGGATAGAGCATCACCTGTGGTCAAATGATTCTCGTCCTCCTTACAGGGGAATTCTCGCATTGTGTTCCTCCAAGCCTGTCCCTTGGCGTACTGCAGTTAGAGCGGAGGGTGGTGGGTTCTTGTCAGAGGAGTCCGAAGTGAAGGCCAGCTGGGCCAGTTACTTTGATCCACCAGCTGTTTAAATGGATGTCAGGGGTGTTACTATCCCTATTGCTGACCCTCCAATCAACTGTGATCCACCTTTGTTTGTGGAAACACAGGCTGTGGTGAACCAGTTGAAATTGGATCAAGCTCCTGGGATCTGTGGCATCCATGCTGAACTTCTCAAGGCTGGTGGAAATGCTGTACTCATGTCATTGCATGCAGTTCTGTGCTCTGCCTGGAACATAGGCATCATCCCAACTGACTGTAAGAGGGGCCTTGTTGTCCCTCTGGAAAGGGAAGGGTGATCACCAGGAATGCAACCACAACAACAAGGGGTGATGCTGCTCCCAGTGCCGGGCAAGGGCTTTGCTCGGATAATTCTTGATAGGGTTCATCACCATCTGCTTGTGCAGTCAGGCTTTCCACCAAAGAGGTCAATGATTGACCGTATCCTTGCCCTTTGGGTCCTCATGAAGGCAGATGAGAATTTCGGCAGGGGCTGCTTTCAGCCAAGGTTGAACTCTGCCAAGCGTTTGATTCGGTGAATCTGGATGCCCTCTGGAGGATTCTTGGTCTTCGTGGGGTGCCACCAAAACTGAGCAATCTGATGTCTGAACTATAATCTGGTACTGAGTGCTGTGAGATGTGGTGATACCATATCCGACTTATTTCCAGTTGTTACTGGAGTTCATCAGGGGAATATATGGGCCCCCACACTTTTCAGCGCTTGTATGGACTGGATTCTGGGAAGGATGTTGGAGAGATAAAGCTGTGGTGCATCATTTGGTAATGTCAAGATCTCTGACCTTGATTTCGCAGATGATGCAGTCATCTTTGCGGAGACTCTGGATATCCTTTTGGGGGCCCTCGAGGTGCTGAATGAGGAGTTGGATCCGCTGAGATTACGGGTTTCCTGGGTCAAAACTAAGATCCAGGCTTTCAATGACATCTTGGATGCTGCTATCTTGTCTGTGCCTGTTTTGTGGCGAGGATGTTGAGGTCACGGAGAGATTCACTTTCCTTGGCAGTGATATTCATGTCTCTGCTGTCTTTGAGCCAGAGGTCAATAGACGTCTGGGTCGGGCCTGGGGAGTCATGGATTCACTGGATCATGGGGTGTGGCGCTGCTGGTACCTGTGCAGGATGAAAGTCTGAGTCTTCAGGTCCTTTGTGCTTCCAGTCTTAATCTACGGATGTGAGACTTGGATGCTGACCAGGGATCTGAGGAGGAGACTTAATTACTTTGGTACCAGATCTCTTCGGAGAATCCTTGGCTATGCTCAGACTTTGTGTCCAACGAGCGTTTGCTGAGAGAGACTCAAATGAGATTTGTTACCTGCATCGTCTGTGAGTATCAGCTACATACATACATATATATACACATATGTATATTGTTGCGGTTCTCGGAACCGCATGCATACAACAGATAAGTGTCCCGAGACAGTTATGTCATTAATATACGTGCAGATAGGCACCTTTCTTTTTTTTAGTGGGGAAACAAGGGAGTGCGTTGCGATGGTCTGATAGTTAGGATTATTAAATAATTTTCCCCTTTTATTTTATCCCCACTCTTTTTATTTTCTTTTCTGAGGTAAATCTGCCTGCTTGCCCCCTCGTCTCGTCTCGTCTACCAGAGCCATGCATCAACATCTGCCCGAAACCAGACATGTGCAGCGAGTCACGTACGCTTTGGGCGGGGTGCGCCAACGTCTGCCCGAAACCAGACATGTGCGGCGAGTCACGTACGCTTTGGGCGGGGTGTGCCAACGTCTGCCCGAAACCAGACATGTGCGGCGAGTCACGTGCGCTTTGGTAGCAAGATGGGTGGGGTGCACCAACGTCTACCCGAAACCCGGCCCAGGCTGGCGGACCACGTGAGGGGTCGGGGCCAGTTGGAGCGCCCAACTCGGGCGATGACGTTGGATTCGGCATGGCCCTCCCCGGAGCTTCGGGCTCTATAAAAGACGGGGAAGCTCCTCCATCTGGAGATGTTGAGTGGTGTTTCCACGCAGTGTGTTCCTGCTTCTCGAC
Source organism: Eptatretus atami (assembly GCA_035128595.1). NCBI lineage: Eukaryota > Metazoa > Chordata > Myxini > Myxiniformes > Myxinidae > Eptatretus > Eptatretus atami. Next base: position 83,330,181 of record CM068963.1, on the reverse strand, counting down.
TCTGCCTTCTGACTCCGCCCACGTCTCGCCTCGACGAACTGCCTCCTGCCTGGTCCCGCCTACTGCTCCACCCTCGCCCTCTGAACTCCGCCCTTCTCCACTCGAGCTCCTCATTTAGAACACGATCTCCACACGTGCGGTTGTGGCCAGAACAACGCGACTACTGTCGGGTACCGCACCACGGAGCATCCCCTCCCCTGAAACGCCCAGGTACCGAAAGCTATAACCTCAACTCCCCTCCCTCCCTGGCTGCAAAAATCCCTTTTTCATTGGGGTTTCTTTTTCTGTGTGTCTGAGTGTGCTGGTGCTTGTCTGTTAAGTAAGCCTGTAGAAGATCCTTATTGTTGTTACTGTTAATAATCTCACGTCAAGTCTGCACTGTGTCTGCTTTAGTAAGTTGCTTGTATTATTGTCGCACCCCACACCTCTCTCCTCTTTCCCTGCGTTACATACCCAATAAATCCTTGTCGTACCACATGCTTTTCCTCGCTTGCTTGTTAATAAATAATTATCTTTTGGAATGTTCCCAGCTCGCCTTTCTCTTTTCTCTCATTGGTCCAGCATGGTTCAAATCTAAGTTTAGCTGAGTCTTTATTCCCAACGATCCGTTCCTACTTTAGCCGGTACGTCCTTGGCAGTGTCACTCGGCTGCATCCCATCCGGAAAGGTGATCCCATCCGGTAGAGTGATCCGGTTCGGACAAGGCGTACCGAGGGTGTGGTTCCCCGGTAGTTAAACCACGTGATTAATTAAGGTACCCGGATTTAGAGGGAGGACTAGGTCACGCGGTTGAGTTATTGGCGTCCACGGTCGGTTAAGCAACCCGCCGCGTCACAGAATTATCTGTGAGCGATAGCCTACAATTCCGGGGAGTCTGGTGGGAATCAAGGTAGCTTCCCCCACCTAGTGGTCTTCTCACCCGACCCCGCCGGCCCACAACAATATATATATGTAAATAATCTATTGGTATATATATTATATATATATCCGGGCGTAGTGGCGTGCGCCTGTAATCCGGCTACTTGGAGGCTTGGGTTGGAGGATCGCTTGAGGACGGGAGCTCTGCGCTGGGCCGCGCTATGAGAGGGTGTAGGGCAGCCGGATCATGGCGAAACCCAATCCTTATCCTGTGTCGTAAGAGGCGACCAGGGTTGCGTCAGGAAGGGCATCCGGCGTAAAACTATGCCAAATCGGTATGGCGGATCATAACGGATGATCCGCTGTGGCGACCCCTAATGGGAGCAGCCGAAAGACGAACAACAACATATAGTTAATATATATATATATATATATATATATATATATATATATATATACATATACATATAGTTACGGCCGCGGGTACCGAGTGTATTATGAGGGGGTTTAATCCCCGTTTGTCCTTGGAAGAGCCGGACCTGGTGCCACCGCTCACAATTAACTTTGTGGTACGGTGGGTAGCTTTGGAACCACGAATGCCACTCAGTTAACCACGAGTTCCAGTGTCCACCATCTAATTATGCCGTTTCAATCGAGGTCACGTGGTTTCCTGAACGGGGAGCGCGCCCTCTGCAGAGCACCAATCTTATCTTGATTAGATCTTAATTTGGGCAGCCGAGCGTTTAACCGCTGATGCGTGCCGACTATTTTAGGTCAGTTTGTTTGGTAATTACCTCCCAGTCTATCTAGGTTCGGACAAT
>CM068963.1:83287338-83327850 GCA_035128595.1 Eptatretus atami | reverse complement strand
AAAAGCCTTCTCACTGACACCGACTCACTGACTGGCAAAGTCGTCTGATACCGACTCACTGACTGGAAAAGTCGTCTGACTGTTACAGACTCACTGACGCCAACTGACTCACAAACTGACTCGTCGACTGACCCGCCAAGAACGGATCTCTTGTCCTCTTTTTATAGGCGGCCTGTCTGGGTGGGTACAGACTCCAGCAAAATCCACCCCGCCCCATTTGCGAATCGTTGCCGTGACAACCTGCATGCCCCGCGATTATTCCTGGCTTACGATGCCATGTTTGTGGTGCTGGACGAACGGCAAAGAGCAGCCATCTGTCAGACTTACCGAGCGAAAACTTGAAGTGCTCATAAAACGTCAACAACAATTATCACCTCAATGTTCAGCCCGATATTAAAAAGAGCCAGTTATCATCCAAAGAGCTGCTGAACGGGGTGTCAAACGTCGATGGAAAAAGGCGGGTCTCGGCGTCGGTGAAAAACGAGCGTCAACGTCGATGGAAAAAGGCTGGCGTCGAGCCTCCGCTGGGCCAACGGCTATCTCACGTGCATGAATGTGTCTGTCGCAAAGAGAAAAAGGAGCTTTCCATAAGAGGGAATCTATTCTTTACCATTCTCAACGCATCACATTTAGAATCCCAGCAGACGTGGGGATGGGTCTATCCTGGACATGCATTGAGGGAAATAACTATCTGAGGACCTGGATGTTTGTATGCATTTGTCGGATCGGATTCTGAAATCCGTAACAATATTTATTGGATTCGCTATATATGCTAGATATCCCTTATTGTCGGGTTTTGTGTGTGTGTGTGTGTGTGTGTGTGTGTCTGCAACGCGAGGCTCCACAGCACAAACCAGCAAACCGATTTCGATGAAACTTTGCCAACATGTGCAGTATTTGTTGGGAATGTGCGCGTTTGAATTTCGTTGCCTAGCAACCACCCGTTGCTGTGCGCAGCGGCTGAAAAACCGCGTACAGTTATTTAAATACTTTTCCTTCAGTTTTGAATGTAAGAAGCGAGACTTCGGAATTAAACACTTCGAGATATTTCGATTTTTGATTGAGGTTTTATTTTTCAAATGGTAGTCCTTCAAAATCGGGTGTCTATTCACCGTCATTTTTTATGAGGGGCTTAGGAAAGTGGGCGGAGCTTAGGGAAAGTGGACATGGTTGATGAAAAGTGGGATGGCGTAGAAAAGGGGCGTGGCTGATGGAAAGTGGGCGTGGCTTATGAAAAATATTGTGTCTCAGGAGGTGTGGTCAAACAAGAGCATTGAGAGAAGTTTATCGGGTTTTGTGTGTGTGTGTGTGTGTGTGTGTGGTGTGTCTGCAACGCGAGGCTCCACAACACAAACCAGCAAACCGATTATTTTTCAAATGGTAGTCCTTCAAAAATAGGGTGGCTATTTACCGTCATTTTTTTATGAGGAGTGCAGTTGGCAAAATACGCAATAGGAAAAATCTTGCCAGGCGAGAACAATTGTATGTGAACCAATACGTCTTGGCAATGAATCTTCGTCGGTGGATCGGTCAGAATGAAAAGCATCGTATCCAGCGCTTCGATCCTAGCGAATCCTCGTCGCCTACCGGCTTGTGTGGTGTGTGTGTGTGTGTGTGTGTGTGTGTGTGTGTGTGTGTGTGTGTATATATATGTATGTATATGAACAGATGTTTGGTACTACAAACTTTAATATGGATACAAACAAACAGGACATAATAGTGACCGAAGCTTTTCGTGCTGCACTCTTCAGGGTAAAAAACGGAAGACGCATATGAATATACTGTATATCATATATATTATATATATATGTATATTCATATATATTATATATATGTATATATATATATGTATATCATATATATATATATATATATATATATTATATATATATATATATTGTCCCAAAAGTCACCTAGGGATTTTGAAATTAAATAACATTTCTGATTTTTAATAATTTGATTTTCTTTTCTTTTCAGAATTTAGATTAATATTTGGAAATTACCCATGTAAAAATTCACAACTGAACAAAGACCAAAATCGTGGAATTTTATTTTAAATTTCATTGATCAATTTTTCTCACCCAAAGAGTATGGACACCGATAAATTTCGCGAAATTCAGAAATTTCTTGCCATCACGTTCTCCTGATTTGACGCCTCCCGATTATTTTCTTTGGGGTTCCCTAAAGGAGTGTGTATACATCAATACGCCCCATACAATTCAGCAGCTTCAAGGACAACATCTGTGCAGAAATTTGAGGGCTGCAGCCAGAGTTATTGTCCGCTGTTATGGAAATGCTGTCGAAAGAGCCCGTCTCTGCAAAGCCGAAAATGGAGGACATCTAAGCTGCATCATTTTTCATAAATGAAGCAAATTTATCTCCATTTTGTAAATTTTCTTTTGGTTTAAATTATCACAAATTATTACAAAACAGAAATGTTATTTAATTTCTAAATCCCAAGGTGACTTTTGGTCACCAATATATATATACACATATATTATACACATATAATGTTATTTAATTTCTAAATCCAGGTGACTTTTGGGCACTATATATATATATATATATATATATATATATAATATATATATATATATATATATATATATATTATATATATATAATATATAATATTATATATATATATATATATTATACAGGGTGTCTCAAAGTCACTTGGATTTAGAAATTAAATAACATTTATATGTGTATAATACATGTGTATAATATATGTGTGTATATATATATACATATATATATATATATATATATATATATATATATAATATTATATTATTATATGCATGCCCCAGGACCCGACATTCATGGGGGAAACTTTCCAGGAAGACCCCGGAATATTGAAACTGCGAATGTGGGGCATTGTTTCAATGGGAAATGGGGGAATTGGGTTCCGGGGATTTCCCGACCTGCAAAAAATCCACGAGTGTGGGGAAAAAAATCCGTGAGTGTTTTGGCATTGTTCCAATGGAGACAAGAGGGATAACGTTATCAGTTCGCGGCGGCTCCTGGTTCATTAAAAAGGCCACAAATGGCAACACCACCAAAGTCGGGGAATTGGTACAATGGGGACAAGGGGGATAATGTTAGGTGTAATAAGTCTTGAAAGTTTATATTACCCCCTGGTCCAGTGGCTGGATGACTGAGGTGGTGTTCGGTGGCAAGAACATGACTTCAACATTCAGGTCCATGGGGTGGCCAGGAGCATTGTCAAGCGGCAGGAGTACCTCAAACGAAAAGTTCTTTCCTGGCAGGTACCTCTATAGCTGAGGAACGAAACAGTTATGGAACCCGTCCCTAACTAGAAGGGCACTTTGTAGAAGGGCAATCTGTGAGGGCTGTTATAAATACTTGCGGGGTATGCTTGCACATTGAAAGCAATAATGAACCCTGCTTCCCCATTGTCTCGGGTCGCTCACCTGCATTTTTTTCATGTTTTTTTTTTCCATTTATTTATATTTTCATTTATGGATGCTTTCCTACAGTTCTGTGATTTTCCCTGGTGTATCAGCTTCAATGTCCGTCAGCACACAAAATTTCAGCTTTCTACATCACCCGGAAGGTACCAAACTTTAATATCAGTCAGTGAGTCAGTGAATCGGTGGTTAGAATGAGCGATATATATATATATATATATATATATATATATATATATATATATATATATATATATATATATATATATATTAGTTTGGTTCCGTGGCAACGAGAAATTGTACAGATTTTTCTATCTATAGAATATCTCTCGAATAAAAGGACGAGTTGGCTTTGTGTGCGGTGGGGCATGTTGTTTTTTTGTGGAGTTTAACTGAAGCTTTCTGACATGGTGTGTGGTACACCAAAATGATCATCATGACCTCCTGAGTTGATCAGATTAATTATCTGGAAGAACCCCCATGTTTTAAACGCATGCCATATTAAGGTGTATAGAGCAGCCATCCTTCCATGGCATGGTATTCTAATTACAGAAGAAATAACAAAAACGATGATAACATTGTAACAAACATATATTAATTAATTCGAATAATATAAACAACAATAATAATCCTTACTACAATTCACGGACCAGTGTTTGCTTGTTTGTGGGTTTGTTTGTCACGCTACTCATCCTACAGTTCTAGGATGATCACATCCAGACTTGCTACAGAGGATCAGCATAACCCCAGTTAATGTCTAGGGGTGTTTTTATCTTTGCCGGTGGTCTTGGAGAGGTGTGGACGCAAATTCTCGATGTAAATGTGTATGATGTAGCGCCGCCTCCAGGTGGGCGAAGTTATTACAAGTCTCCACCATTTACAGTACAGTATTCTTGTCCCCATGTTTTCCAGTACAGTGCGGTGTTTTGAATTGTAAGCAGTGGGTATGTTTTTGCTTCATGCACGTAACCTGGTTTTAAAAAATATATATATATTATTTTTTTTATCTGTACATGCTTGGAACAAGATTGCCCGGAGGGTGGGTACTCAGCTAATAGTATTATTATTTGCCAATATTAATAATAATGACAAACGCATTGTTGCGGTTGCGGTGTTTTTCTTTCCATTCTCTACCCATCTTTCATTCTTTACATTATTTTGCTTTGCTGCACATGTGAACCTCTCCTTCGTTTATGCATGCACACTATGGACCATAGCAACAGGGGCAGGTCATTTGCATACGCGTGCCATTACCCCTTTCAAATTACGCGCCATTATCCAACAGACATTCAACCTCAGACTTCACCAGACTCGAACCCCAACGTTGCAACGTTTCATACACCATAAAGATTTCTTTATAAAAATCACCACACCATTGTACCACAACCCAAGCTCGCTCGCCTTCGCTATTAACAGCCACAACCACAACGTTTCCACCACCACAAACCACCATGCCATAACTCGAAGCTACGCTGCTGCTACAAATGCCTCAACCACAGTCACCACCACTGACGACCACTTGTCCCTTTAGGACCAACAGGGAATGGGGGGAGTGTGGCGTACCATTTCAGATACTTGGATCTGGACGTTCGAGTGTGTAACTTGAAGCGCAAGAGCACGCAAGACTTCGTTCAAAGTCATGTGGATAACCCTAGTGCTCCACTCAATTACGGCCCTCATTGGTTGTCCAGCAAGTGTACATGGCCGGAAAGAGCAACCGAATACCCTGACACCACGCTAATCTCGGAGATGTATCGCGTGGCAGAGTGTGGAGCGACTGAGGCCATTTCCGCTGCCGAGTCTTCGCATGGGTGGAGCTAGTGCTAGGGTAATCGTCCATACACTACTGAGGGTGCTAGGAAACACCCATCACTCTGCCTGATTTGCTCCCAAACACCGCCTCTGCCAGTGGATTACAAAGGTTCGCTCAATTCTTTGGCTGCACATTCTTCATCCCAGCAAGTTGGTACTCATTTTGCCGACCTCAGAAGGATGACAGGCTGAATAAACCCCACCTAGTATTAATTCAAAGGAAAGCGGGATTTGAACTCACGATTCTAGGATCCCAAGCCGACCACCCGAACCATTAAGCCAACTATATCAGGAATGGCAGTACCAATCGGCGTTCGTGGTTGCTTAACAACACATCGGGCCGTGGAGTTATCCGCATCTGGTGGCCTCAGGACTGGGAGTTTGGGAGGAACACGAGTGCTTCCCCTCGTGGCCAACCTCGAAACCCGGGCCATAACAGTATAATCCCCGCCTTGGCCCAAGCACATGTGGGCTTGGTGAAAGGCAAGCTAATTCTCAAGCAGTACAGCAGGCAGGTATGCTACAAGGCTGTGAAGATGGACCAACAGGCCCACTCGTTGAGAGAGAGAGAGACAGAGACTGAGACTGAGACTCTCCATGTGTCTGCAGCCGCTTGCTTGTATTAACAGGAAATGGTAGGAACTCGACGCCTCTCATCCATGGATATTTGTCATATTTCCGATACTTCCATGAGTCTTATTTGCATTTAGAAACAGAAGAATTATGTTTAACCATTTTGAAATTGCCATTCTTTTGTTTAAAAGCTGTAAATTATGTTGAAAAGACTATTTGAATTACAGATTCCGCACTAGCATGGCAGATTAAAAGTGCCCGCGCTAGAAGAAGTGAGCCACTGAAAACACACACACCCCATGCAGTGCATGCGTGGAAGTCCTTGTTAGCATTCATATGTTATTTCAAAAGTCTCGTATTGTAGTGGTGGTCTGAATATTTTTCTTCCGCTTTCAGCCTATTTCTCTTGGCCATTTATTAACCCAACAGCTGTACATATATATATATATATATATTTTTTTTAACTGCAAGTTAATATGATGTTGGCCATTGTGTGCATGGTATTTAATTATTTATTTATTGGTTCTCGATATCTGAGCTTGCTGTTTAATCCATTTGGCTAATTAGTTTTGAGCTCCAAACATAAATTATTTTTACCCTCAATCAATTTGACATGTATATGTGACTGCTTTGCATCCATAAACCCAGATAAGTACATTTTGCCTGTTTTTCTTGTTTTTTTTTTTTCTTCGCCTTCCTCTCCATCCCCAAATGCAGCTCTTCATGGTGGACAATGGTGCAGATGACTGGCGTATCGCCATGACATATGAACGCATATTTTCCATCGGCCTTGAGCTTTTTGTCTGCGCCATTCATCCTATTCCCGGTGAATACAGATTCCTGTGGACAGCTCGTCATGCCTTTTTGTACACTCCATTATCTTATGAGGCAGATGTGGACATCATCTTGTCCATTCCCATGTTCCTTCGCCTCTATCTCATTGCCCGTGTCATGTTGCTGCACTCAAAGCTGTTCACTGACGCATCGTCACGGAGTATTGGTGCGCTCAACAAAATCACCTTCAACACTCGTTTTGTCATGAAGACGCTTATGACCATATGCCCAGGCACTGTGCTCTTGGTGTTCAGCATCTCTCTGTGGATCATCGCTGCGTGGACAGTCCGTGTCTGTGAAAGGTGAGACCAGGTCTTATTAATCATGATTAAAAAAAAAAAAGTTGATTAAAAATCTGTATATCTGAGTCTTCTGTTTAATACTTCTTCTTCCTTGTACTTTTCATTTTCTTCCCCCTTGAATTCTCCCCCAATCTTTCCTTTTCATCTTCTTTCTCCTCTCTTTTTTTCCTTTTAAAATTGCTCCTCTTTTTGTTCCTTTTTGCCTTTTATATTCGTTATTATTCTTTCTTCTTCTTTTGCTAAAGTTTTGTCACTTTTGTATGTAATAGTTATCGTTTTTACTGTCACATTTACGGTGTTCCACTAAGGAGTGGGATCAAACAGCCAGCTGACAAAAGGAGAATATTGTAAGATTTGCACTTTTCCATCAAATCATTGATCAGAAGCTTTGCTCCAATTATCATCTTTCATAACGATTTGGCATTACGGCATTCCATATTTATTATATTATTATTATATTAATTAATTAATATTGAAAGACATTTGTTGAATGAACTCCATCCATATTTGTGTTTGCTGAACACCACCGGAAATGGTGAGCCTCACGAGAGACCAACAGGGACATCAAATGCAAAAGGTTTGTCGATCGAACAGTTGTTCATATTTGTGTAAAATGTGGTAAGATACAAAATTTGATTTTTCATGAACTGAAGTAGGACCTAAATTTTATGGTAATTTCTATGAGGTGAGATGGGATATAATTGTTTTGTTTTTTTCCATGAAATGAGGTGAGATGTAAAGTTTGGTCCCAGTGAAAAAACACAATGGAGGTTTGTGTTCTCAGATGTCTCACAGTGGCTCATTTGGGATTGATCTGTGATTAAGTGCATTGTTTTATTATGACTGCAACCAAATCGGAACGCAGTAGCATTTGATCGGGAGCATTTTGTCAGCAAGCCAGGAGAGTAGATTTCTTATGAGTGAATTGCTTTGCTTGACTGAATTGTATACCTGAGGCTTGAAAAAGGTTATATGAATGGAAACTTTTTTACTTTTTAATATATGAGTGTTTAAAAAAAATCTAGAAATGATATTTCCTGAAGATTTGAAGGTTCCAGAACTTCTGCTTATCTAGGAAACCAGAAGTGTGTGTGCATGTGTGTCGGTGGGGGTGGTTATGGTGGAGTTGTTACATTCCGATACTTAAACGCCAATTTTCATAAAATGCACCCATAACCCCCATGGGACCTTTATTTATAGGAAAGGGCACGTATCTCCACATCACTAAAGACAAATTTATACAGTTTGGTCCAGAAACAAATCATAAGCAATGTGACGGATCCTTTAATGTACCCCAGTGGACCTTTTCATATGCTGAGTAAACCAACAAAATTGAAGCTCACCAAGGTCTAATTCATGTCAGCCACTCAGAAATTCATTAACCACTCTTGTAACATCCGTGGATGATGTAATTCATTGACAATGATCTCAACATGCACGTGGTACCACCATGATTGTGACACATTTAAGCGTAACAGTTTTTGGTGAATATTTATTTGGGAAGCAGCCTGGTTGACGTGGTAAACTGAAAATGATATACAGTACGTGGATGTGAATATCAGAAAATCTGTGGAAGAATAATGAAGTATGACGATCATATGCTCAAGCAGAAAGCTGGTGTGCAATGTTGTTTTTGTGAGTATTTTGCGTTTGTGCAAGTTAACGTAACAAATGTGTTATACTCGTTGCGAATGAAGTAATGATGACAGCAATTATGCAGAAGTTCTGGTATATTTCACTGCATTTTTGGAAAGTAAGTAGAATTGGAAGATAGTTTGGGGAAGGTGGCAGCTCTCGCATTGGACTGGCGGGTGATTATCCAGGTCGCACAGCAACCTTTCATCTCCGGGTGTGCCGGACACCTCGTGAAGGTGGTTGGTACACAATGGTCTCCTCTTTTGAAAGACACTGTGCGGAGCACCAGTGAATGCTCGCAGATGGTACACCCAGACACTCACATCCATTTTTATTGGAAGGCAAACTCATTGTGAAGCATCAGGATAACGGTTTATAGTCGGGTCAGGATTCAAACGCAAACTCGATAGCTCAAAGGTGCGCAAATATTGGTGAAGTCTATCTCTAATACATGCAAGTACCCTACCTCTCAGCTATTGTGCCAAGCCCTGGAAGATGGTACTTTGTGAGGCACACTTACCTGTTTGGAAGTTACATGTTGATGTTCAAAACCTATTTGTGCAGTCCATCTCGAATGCATGCAATCACTACTTTTGTGACCCTGGCCTATTATAATAAAATTATAGTTATTAAATACGTGTGGGTACTTGAGTGCACCAGACTCGGTGGTGCAATAGTTAGATTGCTTGCTTTGAGTCTGGGAGGTTGGTGATTCAAATCCTGGCCGAGTCATACCAAAGACTTAAAAAGGAACAGCTTTGGCAGCATCAATGTTCTGTAAAGAGTATGGTGTATCAAAATGAAATCAGAACCTTGGAGTGCGGTTTGTCATTTGCTTGCTCGAAATGCTGTGTTGATTTTTAGATCCTCGTGGAGGATCTCTAAGTCTTACTCACGTTGTTGTTCTTCATCTTCTTTTTGTGACTTTTTTGTTTCACAGCCTACAGTTTTCATCGAAACTTCCTGAAACTTGGCTTATATATATTATATATATATATATATATATATATATATATATTTTTTAATATATATATATTCATAATATGAAAAATACCCTGCGCAGACAGTAACCATCTCCGATTTTTGAAAATTCCTCCTAGAAAAAAAGTTATGATGTCAAAATATCTCCGCTAATGTAAATCACCTAAAAAATTATCTCCGAAACTAGGAAAGCTTTTTGAATTCTGTTTGTGGGAATCGAACAGGGCATTAGCAGAGATGAATTACCGCACATATGATACATCACTATGACGTCATATCAATTTTTATGACGTCATTCCTATTTTTGACATTTTTGTTTCACAATCCAGAGTTTTCATCGGATCTTCGTGAAACTTGCCAGTATATGCAGAAAGCCCATGCGCAGGCAGTAACCACTCCGATTTTGGAAATTCTCTAGAAAAAAAGTTGACGTCATAATATCGCCGCTAATGGAAATCGCCTATACCATTATCTCCGAAACTCGGCAAGCTGTTTGAATTTTGTTTGTGGAATCGAGCCGGGCATTAGCACAGATAATTTATCGCAAACCTGATACATCACATGACGTCATATTCGTTTTTATGACGTCATCATTAAGAGGACGAGGATCTTAGCTCATTTGAGCTTGTTTTCAAAACAAGGGGGGGTGGGGTGGGGGTGAAACTCTCTAATCTTCAATTTTTGGCATTTTCATAATTTATCTGGATCTGGAATCTTCTTAAACTGCATATTAAAGACGAAGTATAATTTTGAAAGAATGTCAGTGTTGGTAATATTCTGGCCATGCTTGTTTGCCACCACAATAATGTTTACCTCATTTGCATTTGCTGAAATATTTTTCTTCAGATCGTTTGGCTTTGGGTGATGCTGGACATGTAGAAGTGGCTGTGGACTTTTGACTTTTCAAAAGAGTTGGGTTTGGTGGACTAATGTAGCAATTTCACAAAAGTGGGACAGGGTCTATGAATTACCCAGTTTTACAGACGTAGGGGTGGGTGTGCTTATAGCCCCTTCAATCCCTATGGTGGCTTGGATTAACTGTACTTGGGCAATGTACCTTTAATTACTGCTTGTGGTGTGCCAAATGACAAATAGCCTACTGCATTAAAATATATATATACAGGGGGCTGCAAAAGTAGGTATACAGTAAGGAGTATACCAGTATATCATTACTGTATAACAACTTTTGCAGACCCCTGTGTGTATATATATATATATATATATATATATATATATATATATATATATATATATATATATATATATATATATATATATTTAAAATCGGTTTCATTAAATTTTTATTAAAACAAGGACAGAACTTTCCTGTGCCACATAACAGAAAACAAAGAAGACCATCGTGCGACTCCGAAACAAATTGATGATTTGGTGTCCAATCGGGATGCCATATCATTTCTAACCAGTAAAGCTGTAAATTGTCATACTTAAATGGATTGGCCTTCAAACCGCAACCTGGAAAACGAATTGCTCGACACTTTGCAGCAAATCATGACTCGACGCATCAATCTTTTCTTTTTGGTGAATAAAAGGGGAAAAAAGTGAGTTTCCGCGCATATCAGTCAACTTTTAGAAGTTACTTGTGCAAAAGATATTACTAGCATATGCAAGTAATCTACTCGCTGGCTAATGTCCTGGCTGAGGTCCATGTGCAGCCAATGGTATTGTTTTGTGCATTCTTATGGAATGTGACTGATCTGTGATGCACAGGTGTGGGGATTTTGTTCCGCTGGTAATGGATTTGGACAACTTATTTGGTTTTGTTTGTCTTTGTAGCAATTAGATAATGAGATGATATTGTAGGTCTCTGTAGCAAAAAGATGTCCAAGATGGAAAGTCCCAAAAGCAAGTAAGAAAAGCAGTAAAAGCTATTGCTAATGTGTAGCTTTACCTGAGCAGACCTGAGGGATATATTGTCAGGTGCAGGAGTTGTGGGGCTAGAATTAAATGCTTCAAAACTGTTATATGAGGAAATACAACTCCAATCATCGGCGGAATAATCAAAAAACGAGGCCATTGTCCAGATATTACTGTTTACTCACGAGTGACAAGTTATCAACCTCTCAATCTGTGACCATCTCTCATCTGGTAACGTACTCCCTGCCTTTTCAGCCCTTGAGATGCACACTTTATTCGAGTCATCTCCACATTGTTATTTTGGTGAAATCAAAGTTTTTACCCATTCTTACCCCTACTTTTTTTTTTGTTACTCTGGCTAAACCTTGTTACCTCACCATTTCTAATCCCCTTTGTCAAACAGGCTGCAGCAGCATCTTTCTCTGGCTACCTGGACAAAGTAAGCAATTAGCCATCTACCCGGAATATCTTTTGGTGTAAGAAAGACCAATATTCTCACATTACATCTCCATGAGGACCGGCATGGCAAACCCCCCAGTTTATTTCTGTGGTCAGCCTCTGGAAGAGGTAGAATAGCTGGAGCCACTGTATGGGCTTCGCTATCAGCTATAACTTGGCTTGGGTATATTGTATCTCCAAGCTGGCCTTCAAAATCAGCCACCAACTTGATGTTCCCCGCAGGGTCAAGTCCTTTCCCTGCTCTCCTCGGCTTATAGCAGCCTTTATCCTGAGTGTCATGGAATATGTCTTGCCAACATATACTAATAATGCTAGTGTTTCCTGTCTTGCCCCCCCCCCCTTGAGGCCGTTGAGTCTTAGGCCCTCTGTACCATTGGAATCTTGCATCAGAGAGCTCAGTCGCAGCGTCTTGTTCTTGCTCACTGCAGGCAGGTTGGTGGTCTTCCATTTTATTATATTTATTATATCCTCCTGCTTTCTCACCTCTCTGCCCAAACACTGTTCCTCAAAGTTGCACGCATTCTTCCAGAAACCCTTTCTTTGTTACCCTCCTCAAACCTAAACTCAATGCTCACTTTCATTATTTCATGCCTCTCTTTTTTTGCCTAAATACATTTGTAAATGTCTTGAGTTTGTTTTCTCAAGCTCCCCCCTGCGGGATTTTAAGTCTGCTGTGTACCATGGTCTTCCTCATTTCCACAATTGAGTTTCACTCCACCCGCTGACACTTTGTTCTTACCCTTCTTCTGCAGTTCACCTCCTTGTGCTGTGGTGTATCTGTTTGTTGTTATCCTACTGTTTTCCCTTTACTCCATTTTTGTTGATGACCCATTGCTCCTTGTGGTTCTGCCTTTCCATGAGCTTTGAATCCTGTATGAAAATAAATATTGGCCGTTTCACCTCCACTTCTTCTTCCCACTTTTCTCCCACCTTTGGAATCTGCTTCCAGTGTCCATCAAATCCCTACCATTTGCTTCAGCACTTAAAGGTTTATGGGGCATTCCATGCTGTTGTGCCTTCTTCCTACCTGTGGTCTTTTCTACCTTTGCTACCCGCACTCACTATCTTACAGTTTTCTTTATATTCAGAGATCCTTCTCATTCGTATGGACCATTTATGGTCCCGGCTTTCATTATGATACACCTTCCTGATCTTTTTATTTTTTTAATCTTTTTAAATCTGAGACCTGATTTTGTGTAAATATATATTTTTAAATCAGGCATTTATTTTGTTTTCCGAGTATTTTAACCTTCAAGATGGCTTTGCACATATCCCCAGAGTAAATCATTTCAATTACAATTCCATAATAGGTTTTATCACTATTTTTCAAACGGCTGTAAATTTAATTTTCGCAAATGGGCATTTGTTAGCATATAAAACCTGCTGATAGAGTCCTATATCGCAGTCATTTTAGCAGTGAAAACAGATGAAATGATCGAGTTTTTGCATCATTCTATGACATCATAAAGCTGATCTATATATCATTTGCATCATGATATGTACTGACAAGAAATGATGGTGTGTTTGAAATCATTTTCACATTTCGTGAAAGCACTTTTACACAACAGAAGCTCCACCAAGACCCGGTAGAACGGTCTTTGTGGAGCTTCTTACATTGTTCTTGTCTGATATTTGGTTATAATCCAACTACAGATTGTATCAAATGACATGTTGATACCATCTGTCTTTATTGTCACTGTTACCTGATCCTGCAAATAACGTGACGTATGAGCTAATGCTATGGCTTGTGCCAGGACATGAACATAATGCATGAGGGATTCATTGTTTTAATAAGTTTTCACACTTCTTGTTTCTGTAATAAATAGAGAAAAATATATTTAAAAATTCGTGGAAATAATTATTAAATTAGCTTCATTAGTTCTGTGTGGCTCTGGTGCTCTGCCCAGAGGCTGGTTTGGGGTTGTCAAAGCAAGTTATCGCAGCATTACACTGTGGTTTGCTCTTGCTATCAGGCGGGACACCCGGCTTAACTTGCATTTGAGGGACGGCTCACTTTGCGAATCATCGCCCTGCCTGCAAATCACCAATCCAACAGTTTATCGTCAGGTTGAGAATCAAACCCAGGCTAGACATCTGAAAGGTAAGCATGTCTGCACTATCCTGCCGGAGACCTCAAAATAGATAAGGGGTTAAAATGTATGAACACTATTTGAGGACTACATGTGGCAATATCTTAGTCAGGAGTATTTCGTCATTATGTCGCAGTGATTCCCATGCAATATAATTAATAGCGAACCACGTTAGGCCAACATATGCATAAACACACCCTCACAATCAGATTGAGCGATCAGGAAAACAAGTTCCTGAATCTCTCCCCTTATACATCATTTATTGGCTTCCAGCATCTCCCGTTAGAATGGTGGGAAAAAGGGAGAGAGGAAAACAGCAAGTGTGGTTTTATTTATTTATTTTTATTTTATGCACGTGAAACACTTGCTCCCTTCGGGAGCATTGGCAAGTCAACCCCCCCCCCCCCGCCGCCCGCCCACTCATGGGGGAGAGGGAATTTTTTTTTTTAACCTTGGGTACTACCAATACATATGCAAAATTTGGTGGAGATTGGGCAAAAATCATAAGCCATCTTCCCCACCCCCCTCCCCCCATGCCTCCACTGACAGTCGCTGGAGGCATTCTGTTCTCAGGTTGTCTGTCTGTCCGTCCGTCCGTGCATCCGTGATAGGTTTTCTTTACCACAATAATTTAAGAACGGCTGAAGGGATGTAAGAAATCTTGGTACAAGTATGTATAATAATGCAAAGATGAACTGATTAGCGTATAGCATGAAGAGGTCAAAGGTTATAGTCCGTGATAAGTTTTTATTACCGCGATAACTTCAGAACGGCTGAAGGGATCCAAGTAAAACTTGGTACAAGTATGTATAATGATGTAATATTGTGGGCAGAGGCATATCGGTCGACGTCGTGATGTTGAAGAGTGCCTTTCTAGTTTTATTTGTGGCCATGACCTGACCCTGGGTCAATCTGTAGCTGGATTATAACCAAATATCAGACAAGAACAATGTCAGAAGCTCCACGAGGACCGTTCTACCGGGTCTTGATGGAACTTCTGTTGTGTAAAAGTGCTTCACAAAATATGAAAATGGTTTCAAACACACCATCACTCCTTATCAGTACATAGTTGCACATATACTACCTACACATATACTACCTGGGTACTACCTACACATATGTACTACCTATACACATATACTACCTGGGTACTACCTACACAAATACACATGACTACCCTACACACATACACAATACTACCTGGTACTACCTACACACATACACATATACTACCTGGGTACTACCTACACAAATACACATGTACTACCTACACACATAACACATATACTACCTGGGTACTACCTACACACATACACATATACTACCTGGGTACTACCTACACATATGTACTACCTACACACATACACATATACTACCTGGGTACTACCACACACATACACATATACTACCTGGGTACTACATACACATATACTACCTGGGTACTAATACACATATCACATATACTACCTGGGTACTACCTACACATACACATATACTACTGGTACTACACACATATGTACTACATACACATATACTACCTGGGTACTACCTACACACATACACATATACTACCTGGGTACTACCTACACATATGTACTACCTACACACATACACATATACTACCTGGGTACTACTACAGTTCCTACACACATACACATATACTACCTGGGTACTATCTACACATATGTACTACCTACACATATGTACTACATACACATATACTACCTGGGTACTACCTACAGTCCTACACACATACACATATACTACCGGGTACTATCTACACATATGTACGACCTACACACATACACATATAACTACCTGGGTACTACCTACACATATGTACTACCTACACACATACACATATACTACCTGGATACGACCTACACATACGCAAAATTGGTAGAGATCGAGCCATCCCCATTTTTTCGATAATTTTCAGACGGACATACATACATACAGTGCTCAGCATAAATGAATACACCCCTTTGAAAAGTAAGATTTTAATCAATATCTCAATGAACACAAGAATAATTTCCAAAATTTTGACAAAATTGAGTTTTATAGAACATTTATTTAACTCATAACATGAAGTAAGGTAAATAATATAACTTAGATTACAATCTTCAGTTTTACTCAAATTAGTTGATGCAAAAATGAATACACCCCACAACAAAAACTACTACATCTCGTATTTTGTATGACCTCCATGATTTTGAAGGACAGCACCAAGTCTTCTAGGCATGGATGAACAAGTGGCGACATATTGCAACATCTATCTTTTTCCATTCTTCAAGAACGACCTGTTTTAGAGCCTGGATGCTGGATGGAGAGTGATGCTCAACTTGTCTCTTCAGAATTCCCCATAGTGGCTCGATTGGGTTCAGATCAGGAGACATACTTGGCCACTGAATCACTTTGACCCTGTTCTTCTTCAGAAATGCAACAGTGGCCTTAGATGTGTGTTTTGGATCATTGTCATGTTGGAAAAGTGCATGACGACAAGGGCACAGAGTGATGGTAGCATCTTCTCTTTCAATATAGAGCAGTACATCTGTGAATTCATGATACCGTCAATGAAATGCAGCTCCCCGACACCAGCAGCACTCGTGCAGCCCCACATAAGGACACTGCCACCACCATGTTTCACTGTAGGCACCATGAATTTTTCTTTGTACTCCTCACCTTTGCGAAGCCATCAGTTCCAAAAACATTTATCTTGCTCTCATCACTCCAGAGTATAGAGTCCAGTAGTCTTCATCTTTTTTTAGCATGGGCCCTGGCAAATCCTAGGTGGGCTTTTTTGTGCATGGGCTTTAGGAGAGGCTTCCTTCGTGGACGACACCCATGCATGCCATTCCTCTGCAGTGTACGCCGTATTGTGTCACGGGAAACAGTCACCCCAGTTTGGCTTTCTACTTCTTTAGCAAAGTGCAGAGAACTTGCATGGCGATTTTATTCAGCCCTTCTCATCAGAAGACGTCCTGTCGAGGTGTAACTTCCGTGGACGGCCTGTACGTCTCTGTGAGATGGTTGCAGTTCCATATTTGTTAAATTTTTGTATCACTTTTGCTACCGTATTCTGACTGATGAGTAAAGCTTTGCTGATCTTCTGTAGCCTTCACCTTCCTTGTGTAAAGAAATTATTTTCTTTCTCAGGTCTTGTGACATTTCTCTTCCATGTGGTGCCATTGCTGACAGCATGAAATGGGAAGGGGTTTTCTTTGTTAAGTAACACCCTTTTATAGTCAACTGTCTGCTGGACACCTGTTTAATGAATAATTGGACTCACCTGTGTTGAATTATTGTTAATTAGAATTTTGTAGTCTAAAATTTAGCTTTGCTCCTAAGACTTTCATTGGGGTGTACTCATTTTTGCAACATGGTCTTTAATGAATTTGTTAGAAAATTCCTTTTTTGTGTGTGCAAATTAATAAATCTTGTTTGCAATCAATGGCCCACATTTGTGGAGTATTTTGTGTAGTAGTATCCCATAGAAAATGTGGATTCTGAAAGGAAACTAAAGGTTTTCTGACAAATCTGTCGGGGTGTACTCATTTATGCTGAGCACTGTACATACATGCAGACAATTGCCTTATTTAATATACAGTAGTAGGATGATATAAGGCTCAGGGAGGAGCTGCTACACACACACACACACACACACACACACACACACACCACACCGATACAACATAAGACTGCGAGATGAGACAAACACAGACACTACGCTTGGGGGAACTTGGGGGGAAGTACCATAAGGTCTAGCCTGGTTTATATTTAAAAGTGGTAAATATTGTTTGGGGAAATATTGTCAAGTTTCCCATCAGTAAACCTTTTTTTCCATTTGATGAAATATGGATGATCTGATGCAGAGGAAAGTTACACCTTTGTAAGTTCTCATTTTGGCATTGGCATTAGCATATAACGACTGAAAATACATTTTTAAAAATATTACAATTTACCATGAGAGTTTTGCCGCTCAGCACCACAATCAGAACGGTTGCTATGGAGGATTTTGATGTAGTTGCATGAGAGCTATTGTGACAACCCATACTGAAAGATTTGGTGCTGTTGCGGAGGTTATTGGTGTGGGTCCTTGTGTCCACTTCAAAGTGGCAAATGTCCTGTTGCATCACATGGTCCTGCAGTTGGTCCAGTTTGACTTTTGTTGGGAACTTTAAGGCAGGGGTGACAAACTGCATGGCAGTTCAGTCTGTGCTGCATTATGCCTGAGGAGCAGCTGGGTTCACATTCCTCTAAATTTCATTACTGTAGCCTCATCACTTTTCCTGATATTATTTGCCTTCTGCTTGTTTATTTTCCTTCTCTGTGCAGTGATGAGTGGGGAAATGTGAACCTGCTCTTCAGGTCTCGTGCTGGACAAATTGAACTGCCATGCAGGTCAGCTTGGGCAGTGCTGCTGAGTTACTATAATGCTACAAACCGAAGGGAGAGGAGTTGAGTTGAGATGGTCGACATAGTAGAGATGGTGTAGAGAAGGAGGCTGGAGGTGTTGTGTGTCTCGGAGATCAAGTGGAAAGGAGATTGAGCGAGAAGGATACAAGCCATTTTACGCATGAGGAGATGGAAGAAGTAACGGATTTTGGATCTTAATATCGGAAGAGATCAGCAGGGAGGTGGTCAGAGTGGAGAGATGGGAGGGACAGATAATTATGGCATGGCTGATGATCCATCAACAACTGATGTGTGCTATGTCAGTGTATGGGTCACAGACAGGAAGTATTGAGGCAGGTAAACAGGAGTACAACTACACATTGGAGAGGTTGATGGGAATGGTTTTGCAGAAGGTGATGTTGTGCATTGCAGGTGATTTCAATGTGCATGTGGGAGTAGTGGGAACCAGGGTGAAGAGTGTGTTGTTAGATTCAGATGGGGAACAGTGAATAGAGAAGGTTGAGGTCTGGTGAATCTGGTGGTGAGAAACGGTCCAGCTGCAGCTAATTATTCGTTCTTCCCGAAGAGGGAGAGCGCCAAGATTACATGTAGGAGTGGACAACACAAGACATCATTGGATTTGATGATAGTTACGAAGCATCAGCTGTGGAGGATCAAGGACTGCAAGGCAGTGTTGGGGTAGCTTGTCACAACTCGGCACAAGCCTGTAGGAAGATGATCTATAAAATAGCTTGAGACAGGGATGAGGATGGTAGGATGTGATGGGGATGGGGTTGGGGGGGGGGGGTGGTGAGCTCGTGACTGATCGATGGAAACGAGAAGTTAGTGACAGAGTAGGGGGTGGTACTGAAAGTATGGGAAGGCTATTTCAAGTAGTTGCTGAATGAATGAGGAAGCAACAAAGAGCTGGAGTTGCTATGTAGAGAGGAAAATGGAAGTTATGGAGATTATGGAGGCAGAGGTGCAGTGTGAAAAAGCATGAAGAAAGTCGAGTGTTAGGCATTTATTCATTAATTTTGTATGCAGCCTGTGGTTGCTGATTGCATCATTGCTAGGTGTGCAGCTGGCCCACTAATGCAGTGCCCCCTGTAAGTCAGAGCAGGAAATTGGAATTTGTTCAGGGTGCCGGCATGCCGCACCGGGGGATCTTTAACGTCCACCAACTCATGCTGTCAGACAGTACGCCTAGTTTTACGTCCAACCGAGGGGGCACATTGATGAATCGCCCACCACCCATCCCCCCCCTCTTCTCCACGTGCTAGGATGACAGTTTATGGCTGTCCTTAGATTCAAACCCATGCGAGACGGCTCGGAAGCGAGTGTGCGTAACTCTATGTTCTAGACTCTAGAGTCTAGACCATCCTGCCAACCCACTGGTTGGTCTGAAAGATTGAAAATGAAGCATTTTGGGAGAAAAATAATTTGGGAAGTGAAAATGCTCTGATTGTAAGACTGAAGTTTGTTTTCCTTTTCTCAGTTTTACAATCTGTGCCACTTTTGTTTTTTTTTCAAATGTAATTTATAATTGATGGTTAGCTGTTCAAAACGCAATTTGGTTTAGCTGTTCTACAAAATTGCCCGATGCAATTTCCCCCTTTCGTTAAAAATAAGAGATAAACAGAATGAATCTTTCGAAGTAAGAATCTTTTCTTGCTCGTGAAAAGTTTTGTCATTGGGCTTGTTGAGTTAGCATTCAGGTGGTGCGCAAAAATAAATGCACTGCAAACATGTTTACTGTTGCTTTCCTATTATAAGTAATGGGCAGACATTAAAATAAAAATTGGAAGGATTGAGGTCAGATAAGAAGTGCATGCCAGCATAAGCACAATAATGGCTCTTTGCCCAATGCAATTTCCATATGCCATTATCAGCTCTCTGCTTTCTGGTATGGGTCAAGCAGCACTGTAAAAAAAAAAGCCCCGGCTGTCGTGCAACGTGTCCGCGCTCGACACCTTTAAAGAGAGTATAATTTATCTGTATTATTATTTATAGCAAATTTTCTGTAATTTTCTGTAATATATGCTTTCATCTTTCGAGCTAAACATTCCTCTGCATAATAATAATAACAATATTTTTTGCCAAGAGAAAAACTGATTACAAAACGTCCATGATGATGACCTGCACAAAATGTTTACTTAACAGGTATGATGTTTTTCTATTGCCTGGAAAAAATAAATCTATGTCATTATCTATGAACAATTCTGTTTTGTGATGCGATCGGGAAATCTCGGGGGTATTCTGCAAAATAGGATTGTGTGCATTTTGGAAGTTTAAATGTTTTTTTTTTTTAATTTGCTTGCATCTGATTCGGTGTTGAAATATTGTTATACAGTGCACGAATAGCTGGTGTTGGCTTAGCAGTTAAGGTGGCTGGCTTGGGACCTCAGCGTCCTGAGTTTGAGCCCCTGTCAGCTGTTGAATTAACACCAGGTAGGGTTGACTCAGCCTGTCATACTGCGGTGCGTGAAATGAGTACCAGTGTACTCGGGTAATAACCATTCGGGGTAACCTGCGTCGGAGTGGCGACCCGTCCAGGACTGTATTCCTTGCCAATGAAACGCCTCACAGCCCTATGTGCCTTTACGGTGCGAAAGGAATTGTATTATTATTATTATTATTATTTACAGTGCATTAATATTGAGCATAAACAATGGACGTTTCTTGTATTCTTCATATAATATACGGACGGACGCTAGCATCTTAAGTTGTCTTAGTGTTGTGTTTAATCTCCATTTTCTTCAATGTGGTTGGTCCACTGGCCTTTTGAGTTCGGCACAGGAGCCTTCCTGTCACCAGCAAAGTACAGATGTGTGACTGTGTTTCGCTCATCAGCTTAAATGCAATTTTTCATCGTTTGCTGATGAAACCTTGCGTCATCGGCCATGGAATAGAAACCAGGTGTGTTGGATGGAGGAAGTGTCATACTTCTGAGTCGTAAGTGAAATGTTCAAAGTGAGAAATGAGGGTTAAATGTGTCTGGAAAAGTTAACAAAGCTGGTCACAAATGAAACATGCGAAAGGACATGACAGGTGTCTGCATCGAGAGGAAGCAACCTTTGACTCATGTTCACCTGAGGAAAAGGTTTGTCATCCGTTGTGTATGTATGTGACCTAAACTGTGTAAAGAAGTGATAAGCTCTTCTGAATATTGCCATCCTTTTTCATGTCTGTCCCTCACTCGCCTGGCTATGGGGAATGAGAGAGAGAGGTTTGCTGCTGTCTCCCTATCTTGAGGATGAAAATGAATGTAAATTGCACCTATTTTCCCCCCAACCCCTCCCCCTAAACATCACCAGGATAAAATAACTGCAGGGAAAAAATATTTTGACTTGATGTTAAAACTACTGACTCGAGTAAAAATAAAGGAACACAAATATTTTCCAAGTCAAATATCTTTGCGATGAATCGTAGCATGACAGGTTTTGTTTTTCTCAATGTAAAGGTCTGTTGGGCATTCCCATTTGAATCCCTTTCTAATTATGCAAGAACCCCTCGTTCAAATCTCACGTGTGATGCAAATCTATATTTTTCTTCACTTACTGATGTCCTTGTCATTGTGTAAAAGTACATGGTGTGCTAATGGCTTTCTGCGGCGTGATCCACCATTATTTACAAGCTTCACCGTTGGCTCTAGATCATTGAAAATATCGTAATTGTTCCGTAATATAAATGTTTTTTTTTTTAAGTGTCAAGCATAGAAGAAGGGAAGGATCCATTGTCATTGAGAACGACCTCCATTAGCAAGGGAAGGGAATAAAAGTCAAACAAAATGAGGGGACAAGCAATACATGAAGACCAGACTAGGTGCGGCAGACACATTATCCGACCACAAAAGTCATGAATCCCACAGCTGGGCTTTCACTGACGATACCACAGTGACATAAGAGTTATGTTAAATCTAACTTGACCTCCTGAAGAATACAATCCAAATCCTTAATACTTGCTGCCTTCAGAGTTGGATTATGAAGTCACAATCTCCAGGATCCCAAACCAGTGTCCTCACCAATCGGCCACCACTGTACCCTTAACTAGCTCTTTTTATTATTATTATTATTATTACTATTATTATTATTATTATTATTATTTGCATGTCTCAGTGTGATTAACCAATTTAATGGCAATATTCCTCACTTTTATTAGTCTCACCCAAAAGGGTTTGCGAGACTACTGTAATGCCCATTACATGTCTGTTCCTGTCTGCCGATCTTTCTGTTTGTCTGTCTGTGTATCCTTGTGTGTCCACATCCATATATTTTCGCTTATTTTTTTTTTCCTCTGCAACCACTTCTCCGATCGATGCAAAACTTTAAACATCGGATAGACTCCCCATGGAGAATGTTTCATTGATAACTCTGACTTCATGGGTCACATGATATGGCAGCCATATTAGATGAAGGAAAAACTTTGGACATCATCTTCTCTGAAACCACGCAACAAAAATTAATTGTCATCAACTCCCCATGGGTTTTATGGGGTATATGGGGTGATAATGATGATGCCATTGGTGAAGTCTTATTCGTGCCGTAATTTGTTTAATTGAAATCCTTATCCGAAAAATCTGAAACTTCATATATCTGATATACGACCCGACGTGAGTGAAAAATTTAATTTTTGACATCATCGATCACGTGGTCTGGTGGCCATATTGGATTGAAAATAAAGATGTAAAAAGATTCTTCTCCAGAACCACTTAACAGAACAATGCGAAACTTCATATATATGATCGAATAGCCATGGGGAATATAGTTTGAATTTTTTTTTTCATATTCATCTTTATTGATGCAACTTTGCCTTCATGTGCAAAAAAATGGTCATTAAATATTCTAATCAGCAATTAATAAAGTTACGGATGATTGCAATGTATGTGACATAATAGGGTGCATTGACGATACAGATATATGGACCATAAAAGCAATGGGCCATAATAGTAGTGTGTTCAGTTAACAATGGTTAACCCTAACAGCCTGGGTCTTTAAAATAGACTCGAGTTTGCTCTGCTGAAGCCATCTGGGTCGGGGGCGAAGTGGTACACATGTACACACGGCATTTAATGTCGGGTTGCATTTATCGGGTTGGAAGGGCTTTGTTTTGGTTTAATATATTGTCGTGTCCAGGGGATTTAACCCTACCTGGATGGATGGCCAAGCTTCTCCATTGAAGGCCTACAGCCGAGACACAGAGATTAATGCACGCGTGGGAAGGGGGCGCAATGGCGGAGGGGCTGAGGAGCACAGCACAGGGGGGATTATACTCAAACCCCACTACAAATACACGGATACAGCTTCTTGAAAGGAACACATTTAATGAAAATAGACAAATATTTGAAGACCACAAGGGGAAAACCAGAGATGTCAGGATAAGTCAATTTTGAAGAAACTGAAAAACAAAGTTTCAAGCTTTGGTTGGACTGTTTAATAACTGTCATATAGATTTCTTTCCAGTACAAGGAAGAGTGATCATGGCCGATCAAATTAAGCATGTAGCATTGCCAAGCTTCTGTGTTATTTAATTTAAGAGCAAAGAACGAATCAATGTTGCAAACTGACATCACTGGTATTTCCCTGTTTAATAATGCCATGCAATTTAACCCAGGATGTGTAGCAAATTCATGCTTGTTGGTTATTAGCATACATTACATGACTTTTGTGATCACAGATTATTTTTTTCAACATTAAACGGTCATTGTTTTTTTGTTTGATTGGTGTTCAACGCCATACTCAAGGGTATTTCGCTTGTATGACGACTGATTCTCCATTTCTTACTCCGTACTACTTAATATGATGGAAAACCGGGAGGAAACCAAGGATAACCACCCCGCGATAGCCGAAGTCACCTCATGTGACTCCCTCATATACCTAAGCAGGTTGATTGGCAGTGGGTACATCGAATGAGGATGGGTATCAGACGTGCTAACCATTAAGCCACGGCGTGGGTCCCATAAAAGTCAATAAAGGTTGACCAGGCTTGAACCACGATATGCACCACACGGAGCCCATGATATAACCAAAATAAATAGCATTATAGTGCTCAGAGTTATGCTGTGAAAGTTTTACACCTTTCATTTTTTAGTTTCTCAACTCTGAATATTATGGTGGAACAGTTAACATGAATGAAAGGGAGATAACAGGAGTAAAGTACTGACAACTCTGGGTTTCTACTTGTTCAGCTTTGACAACACTTGTTTTTTTCATTGCAACGGCTAAACTTTATCCAATAAAATATAGTGACCCCCTGGTTATTTGTTAAAGTATATTGTGAGAGGAAACCTTATGTTGCCACTATTGGCAGGTGCAATAACCCTGAAATTTATAAAAAGTGACATCTCTGGTTTTCCCCTTGTGGTCTTCATTTACAAATGACAATAAATCAAAAGCTAATGATAATAATGAAGTAAATAAATCCTACAGTTGAGGCGCCTCTTCACACACTCAAATACAAAGGGAAATCACAATAAAAAGAAAACCCTTCCTTCCGAGTATTCTTGTACTTAGCTTGGCCCAGAGCTGGTCTTTGTGGAATTTCGAATCGAGGTGCTTCTATTCGCACATGCAGACGCGTGCAACAAAATGGTGCCTTGTTGCCCCTCACTTAGTGGGACAAACGCACGCCAGGCAATCCACACGTGGCACTCCGCACCAAGGCTCAGGGACCCAGTGCAACGGCTTTGTGCGCTGATCGTCCTCACCGACCCAACTAAGCACCAAAGGCCATCGTCTTGCTTCACCATGTGAGCCAAATCGCCTCAACATGAACATAAGGATCATGTCTTCCTCCTCGTGTGTGCACTCACCCTGAACTCCCGCTTCTGACTGTCTAATTTTTCCGAAACCACCGTTTCCTCCTTCAAACTCTCTCTCTCTCTCTCTCTCTCTCTCTCTCTCTCTCTCTCTCTCTCTCTCTCTCTCTCTCTCTCTCTCAGCTCTCAAAATGCGCAACCAACCCTTCCTCTTCGAGTCATGCCAAACAATCCTCCGCCTCCGGGGCGTGGCCCGCTCACCCAAAAACCCGGGAAGGCGGGGCTTTTGCCTGCTCGGCTAGTTGTTTTAGGGATGTGTTCCCCCACCTTTATTGCCAATCTTGAAATATTAAAATATAGGGAAAAATCACAGAGGGGCGATTACATACTGGGGAAACTTATTCTTACCTCCGAGCTACTTAACACTGCACCACACCCCGTGTGGTAACATGTAACACTTAAGCTCACAGTTTTCCAACTTGATTACATCGAGATTCCTCCGACATGCCCACGGACCAAACTACTCTATTCAGTGCTAAATTCCATATTTAATTCCTCCATCTACCCCCACAACCGTAACAATATATTAGAAGGGCTCTTTTTCTGAGGTCCCACCTTTGCCGGCGTCTCGGCTGTCATTTTCATTGTTTCATATTCATCTTCATTGATACAATTTAGCCTTAATTTGCACAAATTGGTTATTAAATATCCTAATAATCAATAAAGCTATGGATATGGCAATGGATGTGACGTAATAGGGTGCATGCAGGATACTTGTATATGGGCCATAATAGCAGTGGGCCATAATAGTAGCGTGTTCAGTTAACGATGGTATTTTTGTTCAGAATGAGTGTGCAACGTAAGACTACGGTATGCATGCTATACATGCTTCTAGTTACCAACGCCACCGAAGGTGGACAGAGGTTGTTTTCACCCGCCTGTCTGTTTGTCTGTGAGCAGGATATCTCAAAAACGTTGTGGACAAATTAGAACGAAACTTTGTGGACAGGTTGAGTGTGTGATAAGGCCAAATTAATTAGAGTTTGGTGAGGATCTGAATCCGGATCCGGATAAGAAAATGTTTTAATTTTAAGGTTATTTTTCACCATTGAGAGATGGGGCCAAAAATTATATATGGCATGATATTTCAAAGTTGTGGACGAGTTGTGACAAAACTTGGTGGATGAATTGGTTAGGTGACGCGAACGAGCCGATTAGATTTTGGTTCCTGTCCGGATCTAGATCCGGCCTATCGGTGGGATACAACATGTAAATTGTTTAGCCTGGCGGAGGTATGTGCTCTACCGAGTGCTGTTCTAGCTGCATATGAGATATAATGGGATACTTTTTCAATGTATTGACAAACTCACTCACCAGAGGCTTTTTAATGATCGTTGCATAACATAACACCATGACAGGGACTTGAATGGGGACTTGAAACTGTTTCAATGAAAATGGCAGACAACAACAAACATGAAACCCCAATAATGTAAGAGCAAGGTGA
Source organism: Eptatretus atami (assembly GCA_035128595.1). Taxonomy (NCBI): domain Eukaryota; kingdom Metazoa; phylum Chordata; class Myxini; order Myxiniformes; family Myxinidae; genus Eptatretus; species Eptatretus atami. The sequence continues at coordinate 83,301,199 of CM068963.1, read as the reverse complement.
CTCTGTATGTGAGAAGTTGGGGAAATCTCACTTCCAACCTATCAAAAATTAATATGGGATGTTAACGTAAGGGTCCGAGGTGAATACATTTCATTAAAGGAAGCAGCAGAAAGTATATGCAATCATTGTCATGCATAACTGAGTTGTATAACTCATTTGTACAAGAATCCATCCAACATCGGCGTTCGTGAGTGTAATGTTGCGTAACCGAGTTGCACGATCTCAAATGGGTTGCACAGGGTTCTTGAACATGCCACAGGACATGTTATAGTTATGCTTGTCATGTGTTTTTGTCACCCAACCAAATACCCCCCTCCCCCCCCCAACAACAACAACAACAAACAAATCCGATGACTTCCATTCACTTGAGTTTTATATTGAACTAGACGAGCCGTGAACCCGTTGGGTTCCCGTTGTGAGAGCGGTTGATGAAAAAAATCATTAAAAAACAAAATCACCCATTGGGAGATAGCTCCAGCGAACTATACCGCTGAGGTTGTTTGCATTGATCAAATTCTCCCGAAGAGTACTTGACTGAATCGGGAATTGATTTTTTAAATAATTTTTTCGTTGCCCGATTTGAATGAAACTTGATACTGCACACCGCAGACGAATGGTGAGTAAGGTGGCCCTAAAATTTTTGCGCTATCATGTACCGTTTTGGCTGTATTTCGGGAACATACATACATACAAACATATATACAAGATGAGAGTTTTAGTAATATAATAAGATGATGGTATCTTAATGTTGTTTTTTTCCTCATAATAATCACCTGCCATTCTGTGCACTCATGTGCTGACCTCTAATTCTGGTCAGTTTGACTTTTAATTGCCATATATTGTGCTGAACTCTTTAGTGTCTTCTATTTTCACGATTATCTTGATTGTGGCTGACGATTTGCCTCCCAGGTAATGTATGCAGTTGCACTATCACCCAATGTGTTCTCTCGATGTATCATTTATTCTGCTGTTTCTTCTTCTCCAAATTTTTACTTTTGTGATCCCAAATTGTTCTTGTGTAGTTTACAGGTTGATACTCGGTGAAGTATGTGTTGCACGAGTAAATGTACCTGTATACCTTACAGTAAGCCTGGTGTTGGGTTAGTGGTTAAGGTGGCTGGCTTGGGACCTTAGGGTACGAAGTTCAAGCCCCTGTTTTTTAACCGTTGAATTAACACCAGGTGGAGTTTACTCAGCCTGTCATCCTTCCAAGGTTGGCGAAATTAGTACCAGTGTACTGGGGTAATAACATTTGGGTAACTTCGTCAGAATGTGTCACCATCCAGGAACTGTACTCCTTGCCAATGAAACTGCCTCGGGTAATAACCATTTGGGGTAACCTTCGTCGGAGTGGTCACCCATCCAGGACTGTACTCCTTACCAATGAAACTGCCCGGGTATAACATTTGGTAACCTTCGTCGAGTGGTCACCCCCAGGAACTGTACTCCTTACCAATGAAACTGCCCGGTAATTAACCATTTGGGGTAACCTTCGTCGAGTGGTCACCCATCCAGGACTGTACTCCTTACCAATGAAAGCCTCGGGTATAACCATTTGGGGTAACCTTCGTCGGAGTGGCACCCCATCAGGACTGTACTCCTTACCAATGAAAACTCCTCGGGTATAACCATTTGGTAACCTTCGTCGGAGTGGTCACCCATCCAGGACTGTACTCCTTACCAATGAAACTGCCTCGGCAGTCATTTGTGCCTTCACAGCATGAAAGGAATGGTATACCACTATACCTTATAGGAGATAGAGATTAAGTAGGAGGAGATACTGCTGAAGCATCAGTACATATATTGAAATATACTTCACAGTTTAGCTATTCACAAAAAGCTTAACTTACCGAAAAGATTTTTCATATTTTTGCCTTTTCTACAACTTTTTATCATGTTGCAATTATGAGGCTCTGTCCTTTCCAGCAGCCATTGACACCTTTCATGCATTCAAAACTGTTGCTTCATCTCCTTTCTATTCAGATTATTTCTGCAGTTGCACTGATCTTTCAGTCACATTTTGAACATTCATTATGAACACCTTCCAGGGAATTGTGACATCTGTCCACTTAGGACGCCGTAGGACCTTCTGAGTATGCGTTTACAAGTTTAGTTGAGATCAGCCAAAAACTGCAGGAGAAGTTGGCCAACAAACAAACGCACAGATGGTTAACGCTTTATGGTGTCGATTAAGACTTGCCACATTACCTTTGGTACCAGGAAGTATTATAATATAGTAACTAAATAAAGTGCTTTAATAATTTTTTTCATATTTGTTGACTAGTTTTGAAAGTTTATTACTGTATAACAAAAAGCCAAATAACATGCTGTAAAAAGAAAAAAAATTGACACTTGAAAAGAAGCTCTCAACTTCTCCTTTTCTTTATGTCGCACATGGCTGCCAGTGCTTGGGAGCGTGACTGTGCAGCTGATGCAGTGCCTCCTGTCAGCTAAGACAGGTTTTTGGAATTTGGTCAGGGAGCCCGGCTGTAACTCACCTACTCTTCATCGAACGACACTGGGATTTTCAACAACCACCAAGTAATGCTAGCACATGGGGCCGAGCCGAATGTCTATTTGAGAGACGGTGCATTATGTGATGCAACACCTCGCCTGTGAATCACCGATCAGGGAATCAAACCCAGGTGAGACAGCTCAAAGGTAAGTGCTCTACCTCTGCACTGACGTATTTGCAGGAGCTGTCAACTGAACATTCCCAAGAATGGAACAACCCTTTGTTTCATTTTCTTGGTTTCAGCACCTGGGACATACCTCGTATGATTCACAAGTCATTATTGAGGGCTGTTTTCTTTTGAGATTATAAACAAGGCCTATTGCAGCACTTGCAATATTACGGAACTATCTATTTGCTGTTAAATTTTCAAGCCTTATTTCATCTCTAGCATTCAGTCTAATAAAGCACCTAAACAACGTGATTGCAAAATTCAATAGTAATAAAAACAATTCAACCAGGCACGCTCTATAAGGCAAATAATTATCCGAAAGCAGAGCATCACATTCTAATGAGGATGAGTCATGAGTGCTTCGCAGCTGAGAATAAAAGTCATTTTAATGCAGAGAGTTGTGGAAGCAGCCCTTCTCCAACGGTCAGGACTTTGATTGGCCAGGACTATTGAGCACATGATATCCAACTCTTTTTGAAGGTGGTACTCCTTTTTTTTAGATCCTCGTGGAGGATCTCTAAGTCTTACTCACGTTGTTGTTCTTGTGGACTTTTTTGTTTCACAGCCTACAGTTTTCATCGAAACTTCCTGAAACTTGGCGTATATATGTAAATACCTGCGCAGACAGTAACCATCTCCGATTTTGAAAATTCCTCCTAGAAAAAAAAAGTTATGACGTCAAAATATCTCCGCTAATGGAAATCGCCAAAAAAATTATCTCTGAACTAGGCAAGCTTTTTAATTCTGTTTGGGAATCGAACAGGGCATTAGCAGAGATGAATTACCGCACATATGATACATCACTATGACGTCATATCAATTTTTATGACGTCATTCCTATTTTTTGACATTTTTTTGTTTCACAACCCAGAGTTTTCATCGGATCTTCGTGAAACTTGCCATGTATATTCAGAAAGCCCACGCACAGGCAGTAACATCACGATTTGGAAATTCTTCCGAGAAAAAAGTTGACGTCATAATATCGCCGCTAATGGAAATCGCCTATACCATTATCTCCGAAACTAGGCAAGCTGTTTGAATGTTTGCGGAATCAAGCCGGGCATTAGCACGGATAATTTATCGCAACCTGAACATCACAATGATGTTGCATGATTCGTGTTTATGACGTCATTATTAAGAGGACGAGGATCTTAGCTCATTCGAGCTTGTTTTTCTTTGTTTTTTGTTTCAGGATCTAAGGCTCAGAGTGGAGCTGCCACAGACACATGCATCTCACAAACATGGACATACAGACGAAGACACAAGACTCAACATAGGACTGTTAGACAAGACAAACACAGCACTGATATTGTCAGAGGTGCCGTCACTTCCCGGGGTATTCTGGGTACCAGTGATGCCACAACAATGGCGCCACCTTTCTCACCACACTCAGCGGGGCATTTCCTAAGGAGGAATTTCCTCTTCCCCATGGATGCCAACCTATGGGATTGTTCCTGCTCTTATCCTTTTAAATGCTTAATGTCAAGAAAGAAAGCAGAACATACCATTTCAAAAGTCTTTGGTATGACTTGGCTTGGGTTTGAACCCCCAAACTCCCAGACTTAGAGTGGACACTCAAACCATTACACCACTGAGTGTGGTCTTTGTGCTGTGTAACTTGTTAACGTTTGCAAGCAAAGCAAACAGATGAGACAGCCGACTTTGTCTCCTCTGAGATGGTGACTTATTTATTGATGCCATAATTATTTTTTATTTCTTTTTATTTTTGGGGGCTTGGGAATTCATTAGGGAAGCTTATAGAATGTGGATATGAGATGGTGATGGGAGCTCACAATTTGAGAGAACAGATAAAACAATGCAGTACATCGTCACATTGAGCTCATGATAAATGAGATCCTGGGAACTTCCGATGCAACGACACATTCATGACAGCTGGGTGAAACTCTCTGGCACCTGTACACAGATCTCTGATTTGCATCCCTGTCTGACGCATCCCTATCGGGAGTTTTGGCATTACAGTACTTATATCATGAAACGCGAGAAACATTTTCAATATTGTTTGTTACCGCTGCATCTTCAGCACTTTTGTGCTGGGAATGTCCATTATGCTTTTTTGTTTTGTTTTTGAAAGCATACCACTGACTTAACGAAAGGGAACTTCTTTGGTGGAAAAAATCCACAACTGAAATGTTGAATGTTGTGTTCCAGGTGTGGATTTTTTTTTTCTTTTTCATTCGAGCATTTATTACGAAGACCTTGAAGGGTCTTTATCACGGCCAATTCATCACACACAGATCTGCGATCAGCTGCAAGAGACGTCGGTGATGAATGAAAGAGAGCATTGTACTTTGTCATAAAGTACTTCTTTCAAAAAGATACATCGAGGCAAGCATAATTTGTTTTTATTGCCGCACTCAATTATATGGCAAATCCTACGCAGGCTTAAACGTACACGAGCAGCTCAGTGGATATTCCTATTTATATGCATATATGTACCATAATAACCGTAAACCAGCCTATTTAAGTCCACCACAGGCCTCCATCCACTCGTGCCGAGGGGTGCTTAACATACTTGCCACGCTTGTCAAGCGCAGGTTAGTGAGAGTAAACAGCCATGGGAATCAAACCCATAACGGCCAGTGGAGAATGAAACAAGTATTTAACCACTCAACAACACAGCTGGCTCTTTTCCACAGATATCATTTGTTTCGGAAGATTAAAAAAAAATCTTGAAATGCATCGATATTAACAATAACACAAGAGAAAGGGGGGAAGTGAATTACTTTAAGAAGTTATTTTGAATTTTCTGACGGGGCCTGAATGGCATTCTCATCTGAAGATATTGGTTTTGATGTTGAGATTCCAGATTCAAATCTCATACACTGTTTTTATTTCCTTGTAATTCATGTAAAATGCACTTCTACTAATGTCCTTGTGCTGCATTCAAGGTTCACCATGAGCCTGGGCTAACAGGGTCACCTGGAGGTGCGCACATTCACCTCCATGCTGTTTGTCGTGGGTTTGAATCCCGACTCATCTATAAACTGCCATCCTTGTGTTTCACAGGCAGGGTGATTCATCAATATGTGTGCCGTCCCTCAGAAAGACGTTAAACGGATGGCCCATCTGCCAGCATTGGCTTGTGGACGTCAAAGATCCCATGGTGTCCATCGCGAAGAGTAGGCAAGCTATCACCGGCACCATGGCCAAATTCAAAATTCCTGCCCAAGCCAGCAGAGGGCAATGCATCAGGGGCATAGCCATGTCCTCTGCCAATGATGCTACCCTGCAGCTTTGTGCTGCATAGGGACGAAGAAGACATTGAGCCTAAGTTCTTAGTGCTGAGAAAAAGGAGCTTGAAAATATGCAAAATGAAATATTAGAAAAATATGAGATTAATAGACAAGAAGTGTGTGTGTGTGTGTGTGTGTGTGTGTGTGTGTGTGTGTGTGTGTGTGTGGTTTTGGAGGAGGGAGGCAAAAACATTTTGCACTTAAAATTATTTTGAGGCAAAACTATAATTTCATTTCAAAGGCATCACAGTCACCCACCACATAATAAATTAGAAGGGCACTCGGTGGAGCGCATACCTCTGCCACGTAATGCCTGATCCCCGAGAACATATTGGGCCCAATACATTTTTGAAATATCATGCCATACAGTACAATATCGTTTTTGGCCCTATCTCTCAATGGTGAAGAATCACTTCTAAAATTAAATAATTCTCAGATCCAGATCCGGATTTGGATGTTCACCAAAATCGAATCATTTCGTCCTTGCGACACACTGAACCTGTCCACCAAATTTCATCCGGATCCGTTCACAACTTTTTGAGATATCCTACACACAGACAAACAGACAGAAGGGTTGTGAAAACATAACCTCCTTCACCTTCGGTGTCGGAAGTAATGTTACAGTATAGAGTGGTTTTTATCTGTTACTATGGGATGATTGGTTTCACAGTATGTAGGGATATCTTGACCTGACGACATATTGTCACATATTCAGGAGGTCACTTCCATCCACAGGGCATAAACAGGTGACCAGGCCAAAGAAGGCAGCAACCACACTTTGAGTCACAGAGCCGATTACGGCCTGCATTGTGAGTAGTTTGAGAAAACAAGCTGTTTAACCAAATGTGAACGAAACAAGACTAGCGCCGCAGTGTTGCTAACAGAAAGCTAATTCTTTATTTACAATTTACAGACTTTACCCAAATGACCGAAAGCCTATGTGGATACACAAAAGCAACAATTCGCAAATATGTGTCGGCACAATCTCTAAGTTCTGAAACTATGGCAGCAGACAGTAGGTGGGCACAATGAGACATGATGGACATGATGGTGCAATGAGCGGTTGAGGTAGTTGTAACAAATTTACAACAAAGCAGTGTATGATAGACTTTATGGTGCATCGAGCAGCAGAGGCAGTTATGACCAATTTGTAATGAAGGGCATTGTGAACCAGATGTTGAAACAGAACAAGACGACGACATTGTAAGATCAATGCAGCACATTGTCACTGAAAAATGGTGTTTTGCAAAGCATACCACTTTAGATTGTCGGTGTGACACTTCTGTTGTGATGCAGATAAATGTTCAGAATGACTCGACAATAATAACATGCACATCAAGACATATACATGTACAGAATAAAACAAAAAGAGAAAAGCTCAACATCTCCCTGCTCACATATTTCTTCCTTTCTGGCGTTCTTCTGGCGTGCCTATTAGTATAGTGTGCTGACAAGCAGGTTTTGCGCTTGGCGGACTATCAGGTGTTGTGTGTGTGTGTGTGTGTGTGTGTGTGTGTGTGTTTGTGTGTATGTGTATATAGTGTATATATATATATGTAGATGTGTATATATATATATGTGTATATACAGTATATACATATATCAAACAAATACATATGTATATGTTCAAAAAGTATCCAACCTTAATTTTTCGTGCGTAAACAAATGAAGCTAGGGAGGCGTGGTTTGGTTCCCGTATGTAGGCGATCCTAATCCGTTGCGTGAATATTTTCCCGCCTGCAGAAGCTGTCAGTCGCCGACAGACCGCCGATGAGTGAGGAAGTGTAAGTGAGCGCCGTCGGATTTCGTTTTTTTTACAAAATAACGGATCACTGTGGTCTCATCGCCAGTGATCACTGTTTGAAGAAGTTGGGATCGCTGTTCACAGTCTCCAGCATGTCCTGTGCGATCTCCAAACGGATTGCTTCTGCTCATCGTTAGCAGCTTTGGCACGAACTTCGCTGAGATTCTCCTAAGCCCAAATCCTCAGTCACAATGGAATGACGGATCAATGCTGACGCCCGCCTGTCTGCAAGTTCTCTGATCGTGATTCTACGATCCTGCATCAGCAGGGTCCTCACTTGGTCAATGACGATCTCATTTCGGGATGTTGACCTACCAGAACGTGCTTCACTTTCCACTGATGTGCGACCATCTTAAGCGGTTGTACCACTCTTTTATCTGTGTGGTGCCCATTGCTTCGTTCCCGAAGGCCTGTTGAATCTTGCGGATCGTTTCCACTTGGGAATCGCCAAGCTTTACACAAAATTTGATGCAGTAGCGTTGTTCAAGTTTTTCCGTCATTTTGTCAAAAACGAAAATCCGACGGCGCTCACTTACACTTCCTCACTCATCGGTGGTCTGTCAGCGACTGACAGCTTCTGCAGGCGGGAAAATATTCACGCATACGGATTAGGATCGCCTACATACTGCACCAAACCACGCCTCCCTAGCTTCATTTGTTACGCACGAAAAATTAAGGTTGGATACTTTTTGAACACACCTCTATGTATATATATATATATATATATATATATATATATATATATATATATATATATATATATACACTAGATGACCCGTGAACCCGTTGGTTCCCTTGTGACAGCGGTTGATGAAAAAAATCATTTCAAGAAAAGTGAACTTATACCGCTGAGGTTGTTTGCATTGATCAAATTCTCCCGAAGAGTATTTGACTGAATCGGGAATTGATTTCTTAATAATTTTTTTCGTTGCCCGATTTGAACAAAACTTGATACTGTACACCACAGGCGAATGCTGAGTAAGGTGGCCCTGAAATTTTTGTGCTATCGAGTACCGTTTTGGCTGTATTTCGGGAACACACATACATACCATACAAGATTAGTTTAGTAATATACTAGATGACCCATGATCCGAGTTGGGTTCCGTAACAATGTAATGAAACCCAACAAGAATGCTGCTCAAAAAAGTGATTCTGCCATTGGTCAGCACCTCCTGAACAATCCCGAATGTGCCCAGGACTATCACGCAACGGTTCCAGATTGTGGCACGTGCACGTACTGAAGCACATTTATGTGTTCTTGAAGTCACATTTATATACACACGAGCTCCTGGTCTTGCAAACAAGAAGAGTAGGTGCAAACACTGCATCTCTTGACTTGGGATCGATTGAAAAATGGGAGGTCACGGGTTCCCTCGGTGCCTCAAGGCCATGATGTATATATCAGTATTCGTGTCAGCACTGTTCGTGTCAGCAACAGTCCAAAGAACCAATCCCCAAAGTCTGAACAAACACGTTTAATTTTGTGTCTGCCATAGCTGGTATTCTGCGTGTGTTCTGACGAGCCTGCAAGACGAAAAGCTTTGACAATGTCTGTTTTTTTACTGCTATTTTTCAAAATATGTTATATTATATATATATATATATATATATATATATTATATATATTATATATGTATATATACTAGATGACCCGTGAACCCGTTGGGTTCCCGTTGTGACAGCGGTTGATAAAAAAAAAGATAGCTCCAGCGAACTATAACCGCTGAGGTTGTTTGCATTGATCAATACTCCCGAAGAGTACTTGGCTGAAATCGAGAATTGATTTTTTAATTTCCGGAATCCTTCGGATTTCGGCAATTATGTTGGTCGGTTGTGTGTGTCATTCTGTGTGTGTGTCTGTTTGTTTGTTTGTGTGTTTGTTTACCCTGTAGCAGCCAACCGTTTCAGCGATCTTGACCAAACTGGGTACAGACGTCGGCGATGGTCCAATTTAGAACTTGAGGTTTTTGGTGAATTAGGTCAAAGGTCAAGGTCAAGGTCACCGAAAACCGAAATTCTTATTTTCACAATAAAATCCGTTAAATGGTCGTATTCGACTTCAAACCAAATCCAAAATGTGCATCTTCCAATTCTGCATCCAACCATACGTCTCATTGGGGTGTCACACCAACACCCTTCTTAGCGGTCGGGGTCGAATGTCAGGGGGCTCGGTCAAAACTTTCAAAAATGCGATAAAATGCCATTTCAAGTCCATTGACTTCCAAGTTATGATCATGACCAAACTAAGTGCTATAAACTCATTAACAGTAGCACTCTCGACTTATAAAGACCAAAATTGATTTCCAGGTTTTTGTTTTTTCCAGAGATCAAGGAATGTGACAAAGTTAATTCCAGCAATTCCTTGCTCAACGAGCAATTCATTTAATAAGTTTTTTTCGTTGCCCGATTTGAACGAAACTTGATACTCGCACACCGCAAGCGAATGGTGAGTAAGGTGGCCCTAATTTTTTTACGCTATCATGTACCGTTTTGGCTGTATTTCGGGAACGTACATTCATACATACATACAATACATACATACAAGATAAGAGTTTAGTAATATGTATGTGTATATATATGTATATTGATTGACAAGTAGCTTAACTACAGCTGATAAAAGAAGATGATTAAAAAGAAAAAAAAAGTCTGTTATGAGTTGTATATTGTACAGTATTTGGAAATCCTATTTCACAAGCATTTAGTTGAAAATCATCTTTCTCTTGTAATGGTATTTAGAACACATGATCAGTCACATTTTGTGTTCATAATGCAAAGCCTGGCAGTGCTCCTAGAAGGGACCAGAACCACAGCAACAGAGTAATTGTTGAGTAATTGATTTCATTTTGTTTCCAAGGAGCTTTGCAGTCGACTCCAGTCATATAATTAAAGGCATTTATCTGAGGATCGTTTAGTAATAACCTCCTTTTTTGGTTATAAGTCTTGCGTTATGACTCAAACACACATCCATATCAATATTTTTTGTGTGTTTTTTTTACAATCCTAATGGTAAGGTGGTCTGTGTAGACGACATCACAATAGTTGACAAATAATGATCTTGTATATGAGGAAGAAGAATGTCTAGGAGGAGACTGTGGGATTTGAAGGAAGAAACAGGAAATGAGGGATTTAACAATTCGTACGCCGTTCTTCACCATTGATCATGAAATTGAGCAATTCTTCAGATTATGTAATGGAAGTTTGAGGGAAGGTTTCTGGTGAAGACTTGGTGAGGAAGGACTGGAAACTTGTGCCATCAGTCACTTTAGTCTGTGTCTTGATTGAGTTTTTTTTTGTCTGAAGAATAATTCAGATGTTCTCTCTGAGCATTTATTTCATATAAAGGGCTATATAAAGGCAATAAGTATATATTATTGTTCTGATTCATCACAAGCAATCCTACTGTTTTCTCTGCCATACTTACTTACATTTATGTGCATATTGGGTTGATGATATGAGATGTGCCATATTCTTTTACAAAGCATTGGTGCTTGCCAAAGGAGTTCAGTCAAGGCAGAATGTGGAATTTGGTCAGGGCACTACAGGATAGCTCATCTACACTTGGTGAAGAACACCGTAGAAATCGTTAATGTCACCAACTAATTCCGGCAGATGGATGTCCATCCGAGAATGGGCACACATATTGATGCCTCACCTTTCCTGCAAAATACCAGGATGACAATTTTAGCTCGGCCAAATTCAAACCCAGGCAGTTAGCTTGGAAGCGTGTGTGCGTACCTCTTTGCTGGTCTGACTATTTTTGTGAACATTAAGTTCGTAAATTTAAATATCAGAATTTTTTTTTGTTTCGTTTCTTTTCATTTTGTGTGATTTAGGACGGTGCTAACTTTTTGGTTTGTAGCTAACCTTTCGGTGCATGTCTCAAGTTATCCTGAAGACATTAAGGGTAAACTGAAGTGTATTGATTGCCGTTCTTGTCTACATCCGACCATGCTGTGCAAGCACATGACCCCCTACCTGGGTCATTGATAAGGTAGCTCGGTTTCAACCAACAATCCAATAGCAGCAGACACGTAATTTCTTAGGAAATTGGCTGGTGGGTTTCTCACAAAATGGGGAAATGAAATCCTTAATGGTGCTACCTTCATCAAGAGTTAGAACCATAACCTCTGCCAATCAAATGTCACCACGGGTCATGATTGTTCCAATATGGACAAACAAAACACCTCTGACCCAGAAGTCGTATTTTTTTCCCCTTCAAATACTACCATAAAAATCAAAATTTGAGGCAGTGAAGTCGAGCGTTCTCTTGGATTTCAAGATCTGACTCTTATCCAGATGTTTTAAGGTGCTTCCTTCGAGGTTTTAGTTGATTCATTGGTTTACTTGTCAATTTTTTTTATAACTGGAGTCCAGCTTTAGTTCTTGTTCTACCAGCAATATTAATGCGGCTGGAACAGGTGAAGTAGTGTAAATACAGTTTGTTGTATTACTCTTGTTTATTATTAGAATACCGACATAATAACATTATTTAACAATGATTTGTTTCTGTCCTTACTTCTGTTTACTTCTCGATTCAATCGTGGTGCACAACTCATCTTACGTAAATACTTCAAGCCTTTGGGATTTGCAGATTGCTTCAGTGAACTCTTACAGCGGCCTCCTTGCGCTGTCTATGTATAACTGTAGTTCTGATGACGATTTGAAATAAAGGTGGCGTTGCTAGGTAATCAAAGTGCTCATTTCATTGCCAGTGTGCTTTGTAATTACTTTGAATTCCCTCTATGCTGGCAGGCCTAGCAATGCGGCTAGCAACGTTTGTACTATTTTATTTTGAGCATTAAATGAATAAGGGTGCGATGTTCCTCATAGTTTCACATCACCTTAATAAACAGTGGTCGACCCAATATGGGGGGCATGGCGTATCATGTATTAACGCTGTCATAATCTGAGACATGAACTGTAAAGTAGGAACACTCTGCACGAACATGTGAATGATGGAATCTCAGTAATAGGGCAATAGGTCTAAATGCAGCCCATCGATCTCTGTAAAAGGCTAAAGCTGTCAGGTATTTATCTCCACGGACTATGGCAATTTCCCTATCGTTTGTAAGCTGCATAAAGAATGCTGAGAGTCTGAGCATCTCTCAGTTAATTGCTTACAAGGAAATTGTTGAACAGGAAGATGCATCAAAATGAGTTGGAGCAGTTTTTCATTTCATTGTTGCTTGTTTGTAAAGACTGTGGAATTGCTGACGTTGAAGACAAAGGCTGGTGGTGTTCCTTGGTGTCATTCAAAGTTGCCTGGATGCTGGTGCAGAACATTGCTTGAAAAGTCACGTCACTCACTCACTCTATCCCATTTATTTATTGAAAAGTCACTCACACTCTCTGAACTTTTGCCGGAGTGGTTCTGGAATTGAAGGGTCGAAAGCTCGATGATGGACGGTTCCGAGTTCCATGTTACAGACCGTGCCCGCTGGATCAGACAGTCAGCAAAGCTGAATAATTTCTTCAGATCTTTCTCTCGGTTGTCATTACACAAGGATCCTCGAGGAACTTTGATGCAGGAGGAGGTCATTTGGCCCATCAAGTTGACACTACGTCAACACCAAATTAAGTCATCCAATGTTTTTTTTTTCACCTAATTCACTGGGTAGGGAGGGGTGAGGAGTGGAATGGAAATGAGAACATTGTGGAAGGGACAGGCATCACCAGGGTTTATAAATAAATATAAATATATATACATACATACATACATACATATAATATGTTATATGTCTCCCAGATATACCGGGCGTAGTGGCGTGCGCCTGTAATCCGGCTACTCGGAGGCTTGGGTTGGAGGATCGCTTGAGGACGGGAGCTCTGCGCTGGGCCGCGCTATGAGAGGGTGTAGGGCAGCGGAATCATGGCGAAACCCAATTCTTATCCCTGTGTCGTAAAGAGGTGATCAGGGTTGCGTCAGAGGGCATCCGGCGTAAAACGTGCCAAATCAGTTATGCGGATCATAACGGATGATCTGCTGTGGCGACCCCTAACGGGAGCAGCCGAAAGACGAACAACACAATGTGTCTCCAGATAGTTCAGCATTTCCCGCTTTTTAATCTTGCGAGTCGTGTTAAAACTACAATGATAATCACCCATTTCAAAACAAACAT
>CM068963.1:83269751-83287313 GCA_035128595.1 Eptatretus atami | reverse complement strand
TTGCCAGTATATATTGCCACTTGAATCTTCTAGTCACATTATTGAACATTCATTATGAACACCTTCCAGGGAATTGTGATCATCTGTCCACCTTAGGACGCCGAGGACCTTCTGAGTATGCGTTTACAAGATTTAGTTGAGATCAGCCAAAAAACTGCAGGGAAGAAATAAGTTGGCCAACAAACAAAGCAGCAGATGGTTATAACGCGATTTAGTTGTCGATTAAGAACTTGCCACATTACCTTTGGTACCAGGAAGTATGTATAATATAGTAACTTAAATAAAAGTGCTTTAGATAATTTTTTTCATATTTGTTGACTAGTTTTTTGAAAAGTTTATTACTGTATAAAAAAGCCAATAACATGCTGTAAAAGAAAAAAAAATTGACACTTGAAAAGAACTGCTCTCAACTTCTCCTTTCTTTATGTCGCACATTTGGCTGCCAGTGCTTGGGAGCGTGACTGTGCAGCTGATGCAGTCCTCCTGTCAGCTAAGACAGTTTTGGTGAATTGGTCAGGGAGCCCGGCCCTGTAACTCACCTACTCCTTCATTCGAACGACCACTGGGATTTTCCAACAACACCAAGTATGCTAAGCACATGGGGCCGACCCGAATGTCTATTTGAAGAGACGGTGCATTATGTGATGGCAACACTCTCGCCTGTGAAGCACCGTCAGAGAGGGAATCAAACCCAGGTGAGAAACTGCTCAAAGGTAAGTGCTCTACTCTGCAACTGACGTATTGTTGCCAGGAGCTGTCAACTGAAATTCCAACGGAATGGAAAACCCTTTGTTTCATTTTCTTGGGTTTTCAGCACCTGGGACATACCTCGTATTGATTTCACAAGTCATTATTGAGGGCTGTTTCTTTTGAGATTATAAACAGGCCTATTGCCAGCACTTGCAAATATTACGGAACTATCTATTTGCTGTTAAATTTCAAAGGCCTTCATTTCATCACTAGCATATCAGGTTCTAATAAAGGCACCTAAACAACGTGATTGCAAAATTCAATAGTAATAAAAACAATTCAACCAGGCACAGCTTCTATAAGGCAAAATTATTCCGAAAGCAAGAGCATCACATTCTAATGAGGATGGAGTCATGAAGTGCTTTCGCAGCTGAGAAAATAAAAGTCATTTTAATGCAGAGAGTTTGTGGAAGCAGCCCTTACTCCAAGGTAGGACTTTGGAATTGGCCAGACTATGTAGCAAACATGATATCCCTCTTTTTGAAAGGTGGTACTTTTCCTTTTTTTTAGATTCCTCGTGGAGGACTCTAAGTCTTACTCACGTTGTGTCTGTTGGACTTTTTTTGTTTCACAGCCTAACAGTTTCATCGAAACTTCCTGAAACTTGGCGTATATATGTAAAATACCTGCACAGACAGGTAACCATCTCCGATTTTGAAAAATTCCTCCTAGAAAAAAAAGTATGACTCAAAATATCTCCGCTATATGAAATCCCAAAAAAAATATCTCTGAAACTAGCAAGCTTTTTGTTAATTCTGTTTTGGGAAGAATCGAACAGGGCATTAAAGCAGAGACGAATACCGAACACATAATGCATACATCGACTATGACGTCATATCAATTTTATGACGTCATTCCTATTTTTTGAATTTTTTTGTTTCCACACCCAGAGTTTTCATCGGATCTTCGCGTGAAACTTGCATGTGATTTCAGAAAGCCCACGCGACAGGCAGTAAACCACTTCCGATTTTGGAAAATTCTTCCGAAGAAAAAAAGTTGACGTCATATATCGGCCGCTAATGGAAATCGCCTATTACCATACTACGCGAAACTAGGCAAGTGTTGAATTTTGTTTGCGGGAATCAAGCCTGGGCATAGCACGGATAATTTATCGCAACCACACCCTGATCATCACAATGACGTCATTATTCGTTTTAATGACTCATTATTAAGAGGACGCAGGATGCTTAGCTCATTCGAGCTTGTTTTTCTTTGTTTTTGTTTCAGTGAATCTAAGGCTCAGAGTGGAGCTTGCCCACAGATCAATGCATCCTCACAAACATGGGACATACAGACGAATGACACAAGACGTCAACATAGGACTGTTTAGACAAGAAAACACAGCACTGATATTGTACAGGAATGGTGCCGGTCACTTCCGGTGTTACTTCTGTACCAGTGATGCCACAACATGGGCGCACCTTTCTCACCACGCTCAGCGGGGCATTTCCTAAGGAGGAATTTCCTCTTCCCCATGGATGCCAACTATGGGAATTGTTCTGCTCTTATCTTTTAAATGCTAATGTCAAAGAATAGAAAGCAGAACATACCACTCAAAGTCTTTGTATGAACTTGGCTTTAGGGGTTTGAAACCCCCGCAAACTCCCAGCTTAGACGAGTGGGACACTCAAACCATTTACACCACTTGAGCTGTGGTCTTTGTGCTTGTGTTACTTGTATTACGTTTGCAAAAGGCCAAAAAGGGCAAACAGATGAGACAGCCGACTTTGTCTCCTCTGATGAGGTGACTTAATTTATTGATGCCATAATTATTTTTGTATATTCTTTTTATTTTTGGGGCTTTGGGAATTCATTAGGGAAAGCTTATAGAATGTGGATATGAGATGGTGATGGGAGCTCACAATTTGAGAAGAACAGATAAAACAATGCAGTACATCGTCCACATTGAGCTCATGATAATGAGATCCTGGGACTTCTCCATGCAACTGACCACATTCATGACAGCTGGGTTGAAACTCTCTGGCACCTGTACAAGCATCTCTGATTTGCATCCCTGTCTGACGCATCCCTATCGGGAGTTTGGCATTACAGTACTTATATCCATGAAAGCAGCAGAAACATTTTCAATATTGGTTTGTTTACCGCTGCCATCTTCCAGCACTTTTTGTGCTGGGAATTGTCCATTATGCTTTTTGTTTTGTTTTTGAAAGGCATACCACTGACAACGAAAGGGAACTTCTTTGGTGGAAAAAATCCACAACTGAAAATGTTGAATGTTGTGTTCCGGTGTGATTTTTTTTTCTTTTTCATTCGAGCATTATTATCGAAGACCTTCGAAGGTCTTTATCACGGCCAATTCATCACACAACAGATCTGCTATCCAGCTGCAAGAGACGTCGTGAATGAATGAAAGAGAGCAATTGCTACTTTGTGTCATAAAGTACTTCTTTTCAAAAAGATACATCAGGCAAGCATAATTGTTTTTAATTGCCGCACTCAAATTATATGGCAATCCTACGCAGGCTTAAACGTACACGACAGGCCTCAGTGCATATTTCCTATTTATGCATATATGTTACCATAATAACCGTAAACTGCAGCCTATTAAGTCCATCACCACAGGCTCCATCACTCGTCCGAGGGGTGCTTAACATACTTGCCTACGCTTGTCCAACGCAGGTTAGTGAGAGTTAAACAGCCATGCGGAATCAAAACCATAACGAGCCAGTGGAGAATGAAACAAGTATTTAACCACTCGACACAACACAGCTGGCTCTTTTCCACAGAATATGCATTTGTTTCCGAAGATTAAAAAAAAAATCTGAAATTGCAATCGATATTAACAATAACACAAGAGAAAGGGGGGAAGGAATTACTTTAACGAAGTATTTTGAATTTTCTTGACGGGGGCCTGCATATTGGCATCTCATCTGAAGATATTGGTTTTGATGTTGAGATTCCAGAATCAAATCTCATAGCACTGTTTTTTATTTCCTTGTAATTCATGTAAAATGCAACTTCTACTAATGTCCTGTGCTGCACATTCAAGGTTTCACCATGAGCCTGGGCTAACAGGGTCACCTGGAGGTTGCGCACAATTCACCTTCCATAGCTGTTTGTCGTGGGTTTGTAATCCCGACTCATCTATAAAACTGCCATCCTTGTGTTTCAAACAGGCAGGGGGACATCAATATGTGTGCCGTCCCTCAGAAAGACGTTAAAGGATGGCCCATCTGCCAGCATTGGCTTGTGGACGTCAAAGATCCCATGGTGTCCATCGCAGAAGGAGTAGGCAAGCTATCACCGGCACCATGGCCAATTCAAAATTCCTGCCCAACCAGCAAGGCAATGCCATGCAGGGGCATAGCCATTGGTCCTCTGCCAATGATGCTACCGCTGAGCTTTGTGGCTGCATAGGGACGAAGAAGACACATTGAGCACTAAGTTCTTAGTGTGAGAAAAAGGAAGCTTGAAAATATGCAATAATGAAATATTAGGAAAAATATGAGATTAATAGACAGCAATTGAGTGATGTGTGTGTGTGTGCTGATGTGTGTGTGTGTGTGTGTTGTGTGTGTGTGTGTGTGTGTGTGTGTGTGTGTTGTGTGTGTAGTGTGATGTGTGGACTAGTGTGTGGTGTGGTTTTGGAGGAGAGGGCAAAAACATTTTGCACTTAAAATTATTTTGAGGGCAAAACTATAATTTCATTTCAAAGGCAATCACCAGTCAACCCCCACATAAATAAATTATGAAGGGCACTCGGTGGAGCGGCGCATACCTCTGCACGTAATGCCTGATTCCCGAGAACATAATTGGGCCCAATACATTTTTGAAATATCATGCCATACGAGTTACATATCGTTTTGCCGCTATGTCTCAATGGTGAAGAATCTACTCAAAATTAAACTAATTCTCAGATCCAGCATCCGGTTTGGATGTTACCAAAATCGAAATCATTTCGTCCTTGCCGACACACTGAACCTGTCCACCAAATTTCATCCGGTATCCGTTCAACAACTTTTTTTTGAGATATCCTACACACAGGACAAACAGACAGAAGGGTTGTGAAACATTAACCTCCTTCAACTTCGGTGTCGGAAGTAATGTGTTACAGTATAGAGGTTTTTAATCTCGTTTACTGATGGGAATGATTGGGTTTCACACAGTATTGTAGGGATATCTTGACCCTGACGACATATTGTCACATATTCAGAAGGTCACTTCCATTCCACAGGGCATAAACAGGTGACCAAGGCCAAAGAAGGCAGCAACCACACTTTGAGTCACAGAGCCGATTACGGCCTGCATTGTGAGTAGTTTGAGAAAACAAGCTGTTTTAACAAATGTGACGGAAACAAGACCAGCGCCGCAGTTTGCTTAACAGAAAGCTAAATTCTTTATTTACAATTTACAGATTTACCAATGACCGAAAGCCTGATTGTGGAATACACAAAAAGCAACAATTCGCAAAATTATGTGTCGGCACAATCTCTAAGTTCTGAAACTATGGCAGCAACAGTAGTGGCCAATGGAGACATGCATGGACATGAATGGGTGCAATGAAGCGGTTTATGAGGGTAGTTGTAACAAATTTACAAACAAAGCAGTGTATGATAGGACTTTTATGTGGAATGCATCGAGGCAGCAAGAGGCAGTTTATGACCAATTTTGTAATGAAGGGCAATTGTGAACCAGATGTTTGAAACAGAACAAGACGACGGAACATTGTAATTAAGATGCAAGCAACATTGTCACTGAAATAATGGTTTGTTTGCAAAGCATACCACTTTAGATTGTCGGCGCGTATATCTGTGACCACCTTCTGTTGTGATGCAGATTAATGTTTCAGAATGACTCGACAGATAATAACATGCACATCAAGACATATACATGTACAGAATAAACACAAAAGAGAAAAGCTCAACATCTCCCTGGCTCACATATTTTTCCTTCTGGCGTTCTTCTGGCGTGCCATTATAGTATAGTGTGCTGACAAGCAGGTTTTTGCGCTTGCGCGGACTATCAGGTGCTCGTGTGTGTGATGGTGTGAATCGTTGTGTGTGTGTGTGATTGTGTGTAGTGTGTATAGTAGTGTATATAGTAATAATCATGTAGATGTCGTATATATATATATATGTGTATATTACAGTATATACATATATTACAAACATACATATGTATATGTTCAAAAAGTATCCAACCTTAATTTTTCGTGCGTAAACAAATGAAGCTAGGGAGGCGTGGTTTGGTTCCCGTATGTAGGCGATCCTAATCCGTTGCGTGAATATTTTCCCGCCTGCAGAAGCTGTCAGTCTGCCGACAGACCGCCGATGAGTGAGGAAGTGTAAGTGAGCGCCGTCCGGATTCGTTTTTTTTACAAAATAACGGATCACTGTGGTCTCATCGCCAGTGATCACTGTTTGAAGAAGTTGGGATCGCTGTTCACAGTCTCCAGCACTGTCCTGTGCGATCTCCAAACGGATTGTTGCTTCTGCCTCATCGTTAGCAGCTTTGGCACGAAACTTCGCTGAAGATTCTCCTTAAGCCCAAATCCTCAGTCACAATGGAATGACGGATCAATGCTGACGCCCGCCTGTCTGCAAGTTCCTCTGATCGTGATTCTACGATCCTGCCATTCAGCAGGGTTCCTCACTTGTCAATGACGATCTCATTTCGGGATGTTGACCTACCAGAACGTGCTTCACTTTCACTGATGTGCGACCATCTTAAGCGGTTGTACCACTCTTTTATCTGTGTGGTGCCCATTTGCTTCGTTCCGCGAAGAAGGCTGTTGAATCTTGCGGATCGGTTTCCACTTGGGAATCGCCAAAGCTTTACACAAAATTTTGATGCAGTAGCGTTGTTCAAGTTTTTCCGTCATTTTGTCAAAAAACGAAAATCCGACGGCGCTCACATACACTTCCTCACTCATCGGTGGTCTGTCAGCGACTGACAGCTTCTGCAGGCGGGTAAAATATTCACCGCAAACGGATTAGGATCGCCTACATACTGCACCAAACCACGCCTCCCTAGCTTCATTTGTTTACGCACGAAAAAATTAAGGTTGGATACTTTTTGAACACACCTCGTATATATATATATTTATATATATATTATATATATATATATATATATATATATATACACTAGATGACCCGTGAACCGTTGGGTTCCCTTGTGACAGCGGTTGATGAAAAAAAATCATTTCAGAAAAGTGAACTTATACCGCTGAGGTTGTTTGCATTGATCAAAATCTCCCGAAGAGTATTTGACTGAATCGGGAATTGATTTCTTAATAAATTTTTTTCGTTGCCGAATTTGAACAAAACTTGATACTGCTACACCACAGGCGAATGCTGAAATAAGGTGGCCCTGAAATTTTGTGCTAATCGAGTACCGTTTGGCTGTATTTTAAGGGAAACAACTATTACATACAAGATGAGCTTTTAGTAATAGTACTAGAATGACCTGGATCCCGATTGGGTTTCCCGTTTGAACCCAACATGTACATGTCAAGACCCAAACCCAACAAGAATGCCTGCTCAAAAAAGTGATTCTGCCATTGGTCAGCACCTCCTGAACAATCCCGAATGTGCCCAGGACTATCACGCCAAAAGGTTCCAGATTGTGGCACGTGCACGTACTGAAGCACATTTATGTGTTCTTGAAGTCACATTTATATACACACGAGCTCCTGGTCTTTGCAAACAAGAAGAGTAGGTGCAAACACTGCATCTCTTCTGACCTGGATCGATTGAAAAATGGGAGGTCACGGGTTCCCTCGGTGCCTCAAGGCCATGATGTATATATCATGTATTCGTGTCAGCAACTGTTCGTGTCAGCAACAGTCCAAAGAACCAATCCCCAACAGTCTGAACAAACACGTTTAATTTTGTGTCTGCATAGCTGGTATTCTTGCGTGTGTTCTGACGAGCTGCAAGACGAAAAGCTTTGACAATGTCTGTTCTTTTTTACTGCTATTTTCAAATATATATATATATATATATATATATATATATATGTATATATATATATATATACATACATGTATATATACTAGATGACCCGTGAACCCGTTGGGTTCCCGTTGTGACAGCGGTTGATAAAAAAAAAAAAGATAGCTCCAGCGAACTATACCGCTGAGGTTGTTTGCATTGATCAAATACTCCCGAAGAGTACTTGGCTGAATCGAGAATTGATTTTTAATTTCCGGAATCCTTCGGATTTCGGCAATTATGTTGGTCGGTTGTGTGTGTCATTCTGTGTGTGTGTCTGTTTGTTTTGGTGTGTTTGTTTAACCCTGTAGCAGCCCACCGTTCAGCGATCATGACCAACTGGGTACAGACGTCCGGCGATTGGTACCAACTTAGAACTTGAGGTTTTTGGTGAATATAGGTCAAAGGTCAAGGTCAAGGTCACCGAAAAAACCGAAAATTCTTATTTTCAAATAACATCCCGTTAAATGGTCGCTTATTCGACTTCAAACCAAATCCAAAATGTGCATCTTCCAATTCTGCATTCCAAACCATACGTCTCATCTGGGGTGGTCACACCAACAACCCCTTCTTAGCGGGTCGGGGTCTCGAATGTCAGGGGGCTTCGGGTCAAAACTTTCAAATTGCGATAAAAATGCCCATTTCAAAAGTCCAATTGACTTACCAAGTTATGATCATGACCAAACTTAATGCTATAACTCATTAAACAGTAGCACTCTCGACTTATAAGAACCAAATTGATTTCCAGGTTTTTGTTTTTCCAGAGATCAAGGAGATGTGACAAAGTTATTCCAGCAATTCCTTGCTCAACGAGCAATTTCATTTAATAAGTTTTTGACATTAAGGTACGAAGTTCAAGCCCCTGTTATTTAAACCGTATGAATTTAACACCAGGTGGAAGTTTTACTAGCCTGTCATCCTCCAAGTTGAGCGAAATTAGTACCTAGTGTACTGGAAGTAATAACCATTGGGGTAACCTTCGTCAGAAGTAGTGTCACCCATCCAGGAACTGTACTCCTTACCAATGAAACTGCCCTCGGGTAATACATTTGGGGTACCTTCCGTCGAGAGTGGTCACCTCATGCCAGGACTGTACTCCTTACCCAATGAACTGCCTCTCGCAGTCATTTGTGCTTCACAGCATGAAAGGAATGGTATACCACTAAATAACCTTATAGAGAATAGAGATTAAGTTAGGAGGAGAAATACTGCTTGAAGCATCAGTACATATATTGAAATAATACTAGCAGTTTAGCTATTCACAAAAAAGCTTAAACTTACCTGAAAAGATTTTTCATAATTATTTGCCTTTTCTACAACTTTATCATGTTGCAATTAATGAGGCTCTGTCCTTTCCAGCAGCCATTGAACACTTTCAATGCATTCAAAACTGTTGCTTCATCTCCTTTCTATTCAGATTATTTCTGCAGTTGCACTGATCTTTCAGTGCACATTTGAACATTCATTATGAAACACTTCCAGGGAATTGTGACATCTGTCCACTTAGGACGCCGTAGGACCTTCTAGTATGCGTTTTACAAGTTTAGTTGAATCAGCCAAAACTGCAGGAGAATGTGGCCAACAAACAAACGCACAGATGGTTTAACGCTTTATGTGTCGATTAGACTTGCCACATTACCTTTGGTACCGGAAGTATTAAATAATAGTAACTAAATAAAGTGCTTTAATAATTTTTTTCATATTTTGTTGACTAGTTTGAAAGTTTATTACTGTATAAAAAAAGCCAAATAACATGCTGTAAAAAGAAAAAAATTGACACTTGAAAAGAAAGCTCTCAACTTCTCCTTTCTTTATGTCGCACATGGCGCCAGTGCTTGGGAGCGTGACTGTGCAGCTGATGCAGTGCCTCCTGTCAGCTAAGACAGGTTTTGAATTGGTCAGGGAGCCCGGCGTAACTCACCTACTCTTCATCGAACGACACTGGGATTTTCAACAACCACCAAGTAATGCTAGCACATGGGGCCGAGCCGAATGTCTATTTGAGAGAACGGTGCATTAGTGATGGCAACACCTCGCCTGTGAATCACCGACAGGAATCAAACCCAGGTGAGACAGCTCAAAGGTAAGTGCTCTAACTCTGCACTGACGTTTTGCAGGAGCTGTCAACTGAACATTCCCAGAATGGAACAAACCGTTTGTTTCATTTCTTGGTTCAGCACCTGGGACATGACCTCGTATGATTCACAAGTCATTATTGAGGGCTGTTTTCTTTTGAGATTATAGAACAGGCCTATTGCAGCACTTGCAAATATTACGGAATATCTAATTTGCTGTTAATTTCAAGCCTTATTTCATCCTAGCATTCAGTCTAATAAAGCACCTAACAACGTGATTGAAAATCAATAGTAATAAAAACAATTCAACCAGGCACGCTCTATAAGGCAAATATTATCCGAAAGCAAGAGCATCACATTCTAATGAGGATGAGTCATGAGTGCTTCGCAGCTGAGAAAATAAAAGTCATTTAATGCAGAGAGTTGTGGAAGCAGCCCTTCTCCAAGGTAGGACTTTGGAATTTGGCCAGACTATGAGCAATGATATCCAACTTTTTGAAAGGTGGTACTTTTCCTTTTTTTTTAGATCCTCGTGGAGGACTTAAGTCTTACTCACGTGTTGTTCTTGGTGGACTTTTTTTGTTTCACGCCCTAACAGTTTTCATCGAAACTTCCTGAAACGTTGGCGTATATAATGTAAAATACCCCTGCGCAGACAGTAACCATCTCCGATTTTGAAAATTCCTCCTAGAAAAAAAAGTTATGACGTCAAAATATCTCCGCTAATGAAATCGCCAAAAAAAAAAATTATCTCTGAAACTAGCAAAGCTTTTTTAATTCTGTTTGGGGAATCGAACAGGGCATTAGCAGAGATGAATACCGCACATAATGATACATCACTATGACGTCATATCAATTTTTATGACGTCATTCTATTTTTTGACATTTTTGTTTCACAACCCAGAGTTTTCATCGGATCTTCGTGAAACTTGCCATGTATTCAGAAAGCCCACGCACAGGCAGTAAACCATCACCAGATTTTGGAATTCTTCCGAGAAAAAAAGTTGACGTCAATATCGGCCGCTAATGGAAATCGCTATACATTATCTCCGAAACTAGGCAAGCTGTTTGAATTTTGTTTGCGGGAATCAAGCCGGGCATAGCACGGATAATTATCGCAAACCTGATACATACAATGACGTCATATTCGTTTTATGACGTCATTATTAAGAGGACGAGGATCTAGCTCATTCGAGCTGTTTTTCTTTGTTTTTGTTTCAGGATCTAAGGCTCAGAGTGGAGCTGCCACAGACAATGCATCTCACAAAACATGGACATACAGACGAAGACACAAGACTCAACATAGGACTGTTAGACAAGAAAACACAGCACTGATATTGTCAAGTGCCGGTCCACTTCCCGGGGTATTCTGGGTACCAGTGATGCCACAACATGGCGCACCTTTCTCACCACACTCAGCGGGGCATTTCCTAAGGAGGAATTTCCTCTTCCCATGGATGCGAACTATGGGAAATTGTTCTGCTCTTATCCCTTTTAAATGCTTAATGTCAAAGAAAGAAAGCAGAACATACATTCAAAAGTCTTTGTATAACTTGGCTTGGGTTTGAACACCCGCAAACCTCCCAGACTTAGAGAGTGGACACTCAAACCATTACACCACTTGAGTGTGGTCTTTGTGCTGTGTAACTTGTTTAACGTTTGCAAGCAAAGCAAACAGATGAGACAGCCGACTTTGTCTCCTCTGAGAGGTGACTTATTTTATGATGCCATAATTATTTTTTATTCTTTTTATTTTTGGGGCTTGGGAATTCATTAGGGAAGCTTATAGAATGTGATATGAGATGGTGATGGGAGCTCACAATTTGAGAAGAACAGATAAAACAATGCAGTACATCGTCCACATTGAGCTGATGATAATGAGATCCTGGGACTTCCGATGCAACGACACATTCATGACAGCTGGTGAAACTCTCTGGCATGTACAAGATCTTCTGATTTGCATCCCTGTCTGACGCATCCTATCGGGAGTTTTGGCATTACAGTACTTATATCCATGAAAACAGCGAGAAACATTTTCATATTGTTTGTTACCGTGCCATCTTCAGCACTTTTTTGTGCTGGGAATGTCCATTATGCTTTTTGTTTTGTTTTTGAAGCTAATACACTGACTAACGAAAGGGAACTTCTTTGGTGAAAAATCCAACTGAAAATGTTGAATGTTGTGGTTCCAGGTGTGGATTTTTTTTTTCTTTTTCATTCGAGCATTTATTATCGAAGACCTTGAAGGGTCTTTATCACGGCCAATTCATCACACACAGAATCTGCGATCAGCTGCAAGACTCGTGAATGAATGAAAGAGAGCATTGACTTTTGTCATAAAGTACTTCTTTCAAAAAGATACATCGAGGCAAGCATATTTTGTTTTTAATTCCGCACTCAAATTATATGGCAAATCCAACGCGGGCTTAAACGTACACGACAGCTCAGTGATATTCTCCTATTTAATGCATATATGTACCATAATAACCGTAAACGCAGCCTATTTAAGTCCACCACAGGCCTCCATCACTCGTGCCGAGGGGTGCTTAACATACTTGCCGACGCTGTCCATCGCAGGTTAGTGAGAGTAAAACAGCCATGGGAATCAAACCATAACGGCCAGTGGAGAATGAAACAAGTATTTAACATCCACAAACAGCTGGCTGCTTTTCCACAGATATCATTTGTTTCGGAAGATTAAAAAAAATCTGAAAATGCATCGATATTAAAATAACAACAAGAGAAAGGGGGAAGGAATTACTTTAAGAAGTTATTTTGAATTTTCTGACAGGGGCCTGAATGGCAATCTCTCCTAATAGATATTGGTTTTTGATGTTGAGATTCCCAGATTCAAATCTCAATAGCACGTTTTTTTATTTCTTGTAATTCATGTAAAATGCACTTCTACTAATGTCCTTGTGCTGCATTCAAGGTTTCACCATGAGCCTGGGCTAACAGGGTCACCTGGAGGTGCGCACATTCACCTCCATAGCTGTTTGTCGTGGGTTTGAATCCCGACTCATCTATAAACTGCCATCCTTGTGTTCAACAGCAGGGTGAATCATCAATATGTGTGCGTCCTAGAAAAGACTTAAATCGGATGGCCTCTGCCAGCATTGGCTTGTGGACGTCAAGATCCCATGGTGTCCATCGCGAAGAGTGGCAAGCTATCACGCACCATGGCCAATTCAAATTCCTGCCCAACCAGCAAGGGCAATCCATGCAGGGGCATAGCCATGTCCTCTGCCATGATGCTACCGTGCAAGCTTTGTGGCTGCATAGGGACGAAGAAGACATTGAGCCTAAGTTCTAGTGCTGAGAAAAAAGGAGCTTGAAAATATGCAAAATGAAATATTAGAAAAATATGAGATTAATAGACAAGAAGTGTGTGTGTGTGTGTGTGTGTGTGTGTGGTGGTGTGTGTGTGTGTGTGTGTGTGTGTGTGTTGTGTGTGTGTGTGATGTGTGTGTGTGGAGGTGTGGTTTTGGAGGAGGCAAAAACATTTTGCCATTAAATTATTTTGAGGGCAAAACTATAATTTCATTTCAAAGGCAATCACAGTCACCACCACAATAAATAAATTAGAAGGGCACTCGGTGGAGCCGCATACCTCTGCACGTAATGCCTGAATTCCCCGATGAACATATTGGGCCCAATACATTTGAAATATCATGCCATACAGTACAATATCGTTTTTGCGCTAATTCCTCAATGGTGAAGAATCACTCTAAAATTAAATAATCTCAGATCAGATCCGATTGGATGTCACCAAAATCGAAATCATTTCGTCCTTGGCGACACACTGAACCTGTCCACCAAATTTCATCGGATCCGTTCACAACTATTTGAGATATCTACACACAGACAAACAGACAGAAGGGTTGTGAAAATTAACCTCCTTCACTTCGGTGTCGGAAGTAATGTTACAGTATAGAGTGTTTTTTATCTGTTACTATGGGATGAATTGGTTTCACAGTAGTAGGGATATCTTGACCTGACGACATATGTCACATATTCAGAGGTCACTTCCATCCACAGGGCATAAACGAGTGACCAGGCCAAAGAAGGCAGCAACCACACTTTGAGTCACAGAGCATTACGGCCTGCATTGTGAGTAGTTTGAGGAAAACAAGCTGTTTAACCAAATGTGAACGAAACAAGACTAGGGCCGCAGTGGTTGCTAACAGAAAGCTAATTCTTTATTTACAATTACAGATTTACCCAAATGACCGAAGCCTATGTGATACACAAAAGCAACAATCGCAAATATGTGTCGGACAATCTCTAAAGTCTGAACTATGGCAGCAGACAGTAGTGGCCAATGAGAACATGATGGACATGATGTGCAATGAAGCGGTTTTGAGGTAGTTGTAACAAATTTACAACAAAGCAGTGTATGATAGACTTAGGTGCATCGAGCAGCAAGAGGCAGTTATGACAATTTGTAATGAAGGGCATTGTGAACCAGATGTTTGAAACAGAACAAGACGACGAATTGTAAGATAATGCAGCACATTGTCACGAAAAATGGTGTTTGCAAAGCATACCACTTTAGATTGATCGTGTGACACTGTCTGTTGTGATCAGATAATTTTCAGAATGATCGACAATAATAACATGCACATCAAGACAATACATGTACAGAATAAAACAAAAGAGAAGCTCAACATCTCCTGCTCACATATTTATTCCTTTCTGGGTTCCTCTGGGTGCCTAATGTATAGTGGTGCTGACAAGCAGGTTTTTGCGCTTGGCGGACTATCAGGTGTGTGTGTGTGTGTGTGTGTGTGTGTGTGGTTTTGGTTATATGTGTAGTGTATAATGTAATAAATATGTAGATGTGTATATATATATATGTGTATATAAGTATAACATATATACAAACAACATATTGTAATATTCAAAAAGAGTATCCAACCTTAATTTTTCGTGCGTAAACAAATGAAGCTAGGGAGGCGTGGTTTGGTTCCCGTAGTAGGCGATCCTAATCCGTATGCGTGAATATTTCCACGCCTGCAGAAGCTGTCAGTCGCCGACAGACCGCCGATGAGTGAGGAAGTGTAAGTGAGCGCCGTCGGATTTTCGTTTTTTACAAAATAGACGGATCACTGTGGTCTCATCGCCAGTGATCACTGTGTGAAGAAGTTGGGATCGCTGTTCACAGTCTCCAGCATGTCCTGTGCGATCTCCAAACGGAGTTGCTTCTGCTCGAATCGTTAGCAGCTTTGGCACGAACTTCGCTAAGATTTCTCCTGAAGCCCAAATCCTCAGTCACAATGGAATGAACGGATCAATGCTGACGCCCGCCTAGTCTGCAAGTTCTCTGATCGTGATTTCTACGATCCTGCATCAGCAGGTCCTCATTGTCAAGACGATCTCATTTCGGGATGTTGAGGGCCTACCAGAACGTGCTTCACTTTCACTGATGTGCGACCATCTTTGAAGCGTTTGTACCACTCTTTTATCTGTGTGGTGCCATTGCTTCGTTCCCGAGCTGTTGAATCTTGCGGATCGTTTCCACTTGGGAATCGCCAAGCTTTACACAAAATTTATGCAGTAGCGTTGTTCAAGTTTTTCCGTCATTTTGTCAAAAAACGAAAATCCGACGGCGCTCACTTTACACTTCCTCACTAATCGGTGGTCTGTCAGCGACTGACAGCTTCTGCAGGCGGGAAATATTCACGCATACGGATTAGGATCGCCTAATACATGCACCAAACCACGCCTCCCTAGCTTCATTTTGTTTACGCACGAAAAGTTAAGGTTGGATACTTTTTGAACACACCTCGTATGTATATATATATATATATAATATATATATATATATATATATTATAAATATATATATAATATATACACTAGATGACCCGTGAGCCGTTGGGTTCCGTTTGTGACAGCGTTGATGAAAAAAAATCATTTCAAAAAAGTGAACTATCCGCTGAGGTGTTTGCATTGATCAAATTCTCCCGAAGAGTATTTGACTGAATCGGGAATTGATTCTAATAATTTTTTTCGTTGCCGATTTGAACAAAACTTGATACTGTACACCACAGGCGAATGCTGAGTAAGGTGGCCCTGAAATTTTTGTGCTATCGAGTACCGTTTTGGCTGTATTTTGGGAAACAACATATCATACATACAAGATAGAGTTTAGTAATATACTAGATGACCGTGAATCCCGTTGGGTTCCCGTTGAACCAACAAGAATGCCTGCTCAAAAAAGTGATTCTGCCATTGGTCAGCACCTCCTGAACATCCCGAATGTGCCCAGGACTATCACGCAAAAGGTTCCAGATTGTGGCACGTGCAGTACTGAAGCACATTTATGTGTTCTTGAAGTCACATTTATATACACACGAGCTCCTGGTCTTTGCAAACAAGAGAGTAGGTGCAAACACTGCATCTCTTCTTGACCTGGATCGATTGAAAAATGGGAGGTCACGGGTTCCCCTCGGTGCTCAAGGCCATGATGTATATATTCATGTATTCGTGTCAGCAACTGTTCGTGTCAGCAACAGTCCAAAGAACCAATCCACAGGTCTGAACAAACACGTTTAATTTTGTGTCTGCATAGCTGGTATTCTTGCGTGTGTTTGACGAGCTGCAAGACGAAAAGCTTTGACAATGTCTGTTCTTTTTAACTGCTATTTTCAAATATATTATAATATATATATATATAATATAATATATATGTATATATATATATTATACATACATGTATATATACTAGATGACCCGTGAACCCGTTGGGTTCCCGTTGTGACAGCGGTTGATAAAAAAAAAAAAAGATAGCTCCAGCGAACTATACCGCTGAGGTTGTTTGCATTGATCAAATACTCCCGAAGAGTACTTGGCTGAATCGAGAATTGATTTTAATTTCCGGAATCCTTCGGATTTCGGCAATTATGTTGTGGTTGTGTGTGTCATTCTGTGTTGTGTCTGTTTGTTTGTTTGTGTGTTTGTTTACCCTGTAGCAGCCCACCGTTTCAGCGATCATGACCAAACTGGGTACAGACGTCGGCGATGGTCCAACTTAGAAACTTGAGGTTTTTGGTGAATATAGGTCAAAGGTCAAGGTCAAGGTCACCGAAAAACCGAAATTCTTATTTTCACAATAAACATCCGTTAAAATGGTCGTATCGACTTCAAACCAAATCCAAAATGTGCATCTTCAATTCTGCATCCAACATCAACGTCTCATTGGGGTGTCACACAACAACCCCTTCTTAGCGGTCGGGGTCGAATGTCAGGGGGCTCGGGTCAAAACTTTCAAATTGCGATAAAAATGCCATTTCAAGTCCAATTGACTTCCAAGTTATGATCATGACCAAACTAAGTGCTATAAACTCATTAAACAGTAGCACTCTCGACTTATAAGAACCAAATTGATTTCCAGGTTTTTGTTTTTCCAGAGATCAAGGAGATGTGACAAAGTTATTCCAGCAATTCCTTGCTCAACGAGCAATTTCATTTAATAAGTTTTTTTCGTTGCCCGATTTGAACGAAATTGATACTGCACACCGCAAGCGAATGGTGAGTAAGGTGGCCCTAAATTTTTTACGCTATCATGTACCGTTTTGGCTGTATTTCGGGAACGTACATACATACATACATACAATACATACATACAAGATAAGAGTTTTAGTAATATGTATGTATATATATGTATATATGATTGAACAAGTAGCTTAAACTCAGCTGATAAAAGAGATGATTAAAAAGAAAAAAAAAAGTCTGTTATGAGTTGTATATTGTACAGTATTTGGAAATCCTACTTCACA
>CM068963.1:83257543-83269726 GCA_035128595.1 Eptatretus atami | reverse complement strand
TCACAAGCATTTAGTTGAAAATCATCTTTCTCTTTGTTAATGGGTATTTAGAACACATGATCAGTCACATTTTGTGTTCATAATGCAAAGCCTGGCAGTGCTCCTAGAAGGGACCAGAACCACAGCAACAGAGTAATTGTTGAGTAATTGATTTCATTTTTGTTTCCAAGGAGCTTTGCAGTCGACTCCAGTCATATAATTAAAGGCATTTATCTGAGGATCGTTTAGTAATAACCTCCTTTTTTGGTTATAAGTCTTGCGTTATGACTCAAACACACATCCATATCAATATTTTTTGTGTGTTTTTTTTACAATCCTAATGGTAAGGTGGTCTGTGTAGACGACAAATCACAATAGTTGAACCAAATAATGATGCTTGTATAGAGGAAGAAGATGTCTAGGAGGACTGTGGGGATTTGAAGGAAGAAACAGGAAATGAGGGATTTCACAATTCGTACGCCGTTCTTCCACCATTGATCATGAAATTGAGCAATTCTTCAGATTATGTAATGGAAGTTTGAGGGAAGGTTTCTGGTGAAGACTTGGTGAGGAAGGACTGGAAACTTGTGCCATCAGTCACTTTAGTCTGTGTCTTGATTGAGGTTTTTTTTGTCTGAAGAATAAATTCAGATGTTCTCTCTGAGCATTTATTTCATATAAAGGGCTATATAAAAGCAATAAGTATATATTATTGTTCCTGATTCATCACAAGCAATCCTACTGTTTTCTCTGCCATACCTTACTTACATTTATGTGCATATTGGGTTGATGATATGAGATGTGCCATATTCTTTACAAAGCATTGGTGCTGCCAAAGGAGTTTCTTGGCAAGGTTTGTGCCGGTTGATTTGTCATTGCCTTCCCAGCAGTCAGTCAAGGCAGAATGTGGAATTTGGTCAGGGCACTAGCGATAGCTCATCTACACTTGGTGAAGAACACCGTAGAATCGTTAATGTCCACCAACTAATTCCGGCAGATGGGATGTCCATCCGAGGAATGGCACACATATTGATGCCTCACCTTTCCTGCAAAATACCAGGATGACAATTTCTAGCTCGGCCAACATTCAAACCCAGGCAAGTTAGCTTGGAAGCGTGTGTGCGTACCTCTTTGTCTGGTCTGACTATTTTGTGAACATTACGTTCGTAAATTTAAATATCAGAATTTTTTTTGTTTGTTTCTTTTCATTTTGTGTGATTTAGGACGGTGCTAACCTTTTGGTTTGTAGCTAACCTTTCGGTGCATGTCTCAAGTTATCCTGAAGACATTAAGGGTAAACTGAAGTGTATTGATTGCCGTCTTGTCTACATCCGACCATGCTGTGCAAGCACATGACCCCCCTACCTGGGTCATTGATAAGGTAGCTCGGTTTCAACCAACAATCCAATAGCAGCATGACACGTAATTCTTAGGAAATTGGCTGGTGGAGTTTCTCACAAAATGGGGAAATGAAATCCTTAATAGTGCTACCTTCATCAAGAGTAGAACCCATAACCTCTGCCAATCAAATGTCACCACAAGGTCATGATTGTTCCAATATGGACAAACAAAAACACCTCTGACACAGAAGTCGTATTTTTTTCCCCTTCAAATACTAACCATAAAAAAATCAAAATTTGAGGCAGTGAAGTCGAGCGCTTCATCTTGGATTTCAAGATCTGACTCTTATCCAGATGTTTTAAGGTGCTTCCTTCGAGGTTTTAGTTGATTCATTGGTTTACCTTGTCAATTTTTTTTATAACTGGAGTCCAGCTTTAGTTCTTGTTCTACAGCAATATTTATGCTGCTGGAACAGGTGAAGTAGTGTAAATACAGTTGTTGTAATTACTCTTGTTTATTATTAGAAATAGCGACATAATAACATTATTTAACAATGATTTGTTTCTGTCCTTACCTCTGTTTACTTCTCGATTCAATCGTGGTTGCACAACTCATCTTAACGTAAATACATCACAGCCTTTGGGATTTGCAGATGCTTCAGTGAACCTCTACAGCGGCCTCCCTTGCGCTGTCTATGTATACTGTAGTTCTGATGACGATTTGAATAAAGGTGGCGTTGCTAGGTAATCAAAGTGCTCATTTCATTGCCAGTGTGCTTTGTAATTACTTTGAATTCCTCATGCTGGCAGGCCTAGCAATGCGGCTCAGCAACGTTTGTAGCTATTTTATTTTGAGCATTAAATGAATAAGGGGTCGATGTTCCTCATAGTTTCACATCACCTTAATAAACAGTGGTCGACCAATATGGGGCCATGGCGTATCATGTGTTAACGCTGTCATAATCTGAGACATGAACTGTAAAGTAGGACACTTCGCACGAACATGTGAATGATGGAATCTCAGTAATAGGGCATAGGTCTAAATGCAGCCCATCGATCTCTGTAAAAGGCTAAAGCTGTCAGGTATTTATCTCCACGGATATGGCATTTCACCTATCGTTTGTAAGCTGCATAAAGAATGCTGAGAGTCTGAGCATCTCTCAGTTAATTGCTTACAAAGGAAATTGTTGAACAAGGAAGATGCATCAAATGAGTTGGAGCAGTTTTTCATTTCATTGTTGCTTGCTTTGTAAAGACTGTGGAATTGCTGACGTGAAGACAAAGGCTGGTGGTGTCCTTGGTGTCATTCAAAGTTGCCTGGATTGCTGGTGCAGAACATTGCTTGAAAAGTCACGTCACTCACTCACTCTATCCCATTTATTTATTGAAAAGTCACTCACACTCTCTTGAACTCTTGCCGGAGTGGTTCTGGAATTGAAGGGTCGAAAGCTCGATGATGGACGGTTCCGAGTTCATGTTACACCGATGCCCGCTGGATCAGACAGTCAGCAAGCTGAATAATTTCTTCAGATCTTTCTCTCGGTTGTCATTACACAAGGATACTCGAGGAACTTTGATGCAGGAGGAGGTCATTTGGCCCAATCCAGCTGAACACTACGTCAACACCAAAATTAAGTCAATCCAATGTTTTTTTTTTCACCTTAAATTCACTGGGTAGGGAGGGGTGAGGAGTGGAATGGAAATGAGAACATTGTGGAAGGAACAGGCATCACCAGGGTTTATAAATAAAATATATTATATACATACATACATACATAATATATATATGTAGTCTCCAGATATACCGGGCGTAGTGGCGTGCGCCTGTAATCCGGCTACTCGGAGGCTTTGGGTGGGAGGATCGCTTGAGGACGGGAGCTCTGCGCTGGGCCGCGCTATGAGAGGGTGTAGGGCAGCCGGAATCATGGCGAAACCCAATTCTTATCCCTGTGTCGTAAAGAGGTGATCAGGGTTGCGTCAGGAAGGGCATCCGGCGTAAAACCTGTGCCAAATCAGTATGCGGATCATAACGGATGATCTGCTGTGGCGACCCCCTAACGGGAGCAGCCGAAAGACGAACAACACATATGTGTCTCCAGATAGTTCACGTTTCCCGCTTTTAATCTTGCGAGTCGTGTTAAAACTACAATGATAATCACCCATTTCAAAGACCCCTGCTGGATCCTCGCGTCTAAAGTCACATTACTCTGCAGGTTGGGGAACCCCAAATCGGGCGATCGTCGCGCTGATGGACTGTCATGTGATGGATCTTATTCCTTGACCGAGCAACCGAGTCACGTGACATGAGCTTCTGGTGGTACGGAGACCACG
The DNA here is from genome assembly GCA_035128595.1 of Eptatretus atami. NCBI lineage: Eukaryota > Metazoa > Chordata > Myxini > Myxiniformes > Myxinidae > Eptatretus > Eptatretus atami. The sequence goes on along the minus strand of CM068963.1, from coordinate 83,266,076 downwards.
ACCAATTTACCTTTAACAGGATTTATTAAACCACCAGATGAAAATGCCAGAACAAACAGGATTCACCCAGAGACCAAGTCAGGTTTGTAATTTGTATTTCTGTAACAATAACAAAAGACTTGGGAATATACAATAAGCAAAACAGTGCAAATACATATGTAATAAGTGAACACCCTACCCTCTACCCAGTGCCGGATTAAGCCTCGGCTGGCCCTAAGGCACATTTTGAAATTTTAGAGAATGGCCTGAAAATTTTAAATTATATCTCGGGCTCATGGAAATGGACCCCAGACAAAAGATGAACTGATTCAAGAACAAAATATTTAATACAAAAAAAGACAAATATTTAATGTGAAAAGAATTTTTTGCCCGAATTTTTGGCTGGCCCTAAGGCACATGCCTTGTCTGCCTAATGGTTAATCCAGCACTGCCTCTACCCAATACATGCCCTCAAACCAACGAATGACCGCAACAATTTTAATTACCCAAGTCCTTCAGGCCTGCACTCATACAACAGGAGGAAGACATGGGGAGGTCACAATACAAGAAGAGAGTTAACTGCAAACCCGTGGTGTTGTTTCAGGGTCGCCTGCTCGGGTCAGTCTATAGTCCCGGCCTAGGTGGAAGGAGGAAGGAATGACCTGGCGGAGTGGGTTGGACGAGGCATTGCATCGGCGGAATGGGTGTGGATTTCTCTCTCATGAAGCTCCAATTTTACCAGCCTTCCTCCATGGTGTCCACCAGGTTCTCTGTCCCGATTCTAATTGAGCCCACTTTTAATAACCTCCCCACTGATATCATTGGTGACTACTCATGCCGCTGCCTTCCCTCTCACCATTGGCTGTTACTCGTCTGATGGGCGAGGCGATCACCTTCCTTGACCTTTCACCTGCTTTGCTGAGCTCCAAGCCCCCTGGAAAAGTATACAGAGTTCTTCCACCTAAACTTGAGGCCTGGTGGCCTTCCCAGACACTGAAGGCACTTTTCGAGGAAATAAAAAAAAGTTAAGGATATGAAATGAGTAAGGGTCAAACAGGATATCGATTTTTAGAGGCGCACACTGGGGTGGGTACGCAGGATCTGTCGACCACAAAACGATGCATATCTAAGATCACGTTTAATTACTTCTACGCTTATGCTAAACACTCAATATGGATATAACTATGCTATAATAAGCATTTATTAACCCTTAGGAATAATTTCTGCAACACATATATTGTTACAGACCAGCATATTCATTTAATTGTGCTTTGACAGGTTATATTGGCTGTTAAATTTCCTGATGAGTCCCAACAACAACAACAATGACAACACTTGGAAAAAGGGAAGGAGTTTTATTTGAGAACAGAAGTGGAAGGAGATAAGGAATGAGGAGAGAAGTCATGGACACGCTCTCTTGAGCTGCTATGTTCTGTTTCAAGTGGTGCATATCATTGTAACACTGACATCCTCGGTGAAGGAGGAATCGGGGGTCTTATGTTTGTGAACCTGGGTATGTTCAGTGACTCACCTATTCCCTCACCATGATGGATCAACTTCAACCCGCTGTGTGTTGGTCTGTGGAGATTAAGCTTTGCTTCTTATATCATACCCTGTGAGATATTCTTTGCTGAACTCTCTCCACTCATGGAATCTACCTGTCGGACATTGTACTGCTGTTATACCGGTGATGATTTCAAAGCTGCTTGTTGAATACACTCGTTGGCATCGTTTTGAGTGATGTACGCGCTGTTTTCGAGAAGGCACTCGGATGGTTGACTGGTGCCCACTTTCAGAGCTTATTCATCTCTCCAACCTCCCTATCCTTCATGTAACACAAAGTACTTTACAGCTTGGAGTTCCTGTCTTCATCATCTGTGATACAACTTTACCTGTGGACTCAGGTTCTTCTCCATGATTCGGTGATATGAGCACTTCACCTTCTGAGGACCTACAAAACACGACTGTCCAGTTGGCTTCATCCTGTGTGCACCCTCTGGACTAGATCCTTTCGACCATACTCACCACCAACTTTTCACCCATTTATAATCTGCTGGGGTTTACTGCACGAACTGCTTGCTTGAGCTCGGTTGCCACATCGAGAGTCTTGAGTTAACTTATAGCTGCATTGTCATCTGTGACGTTTGTACTGATTTAATTTGGGGATTCTTATGAAAGTCATTAAGTGTTACATTTAATTTGTATTATTGTGCTTAAGGTAGACAGGGATTCATAAATATTTCTTCCCAGAAAAGGTACCTGGTGTTGCCTGGCAATGCCGAGTCCCTCCTCCCACCCTTTCCCCTCCCTCCTCCCACCCCATCCCCTGCCTCCTATCACCCCATCCCCTCCCTCCTCCCACCGCCACCCTTTCCCTCTCTTCTCCCACAAAGCTAGTTGGCATTGCCTGGGATCTAATGTACATCTATTGGACGACCACAATTAAGTATATACTTCGAGACAATCATCACTTGTCACTTCGCTGATGGGAATATGAAGAGAGAAAGAGGGAGGAAGGGGATGGGAGGGGAGCAAGAGAAGGGGGAGGGGAGAGAGAGGAGGTGGATGGGAAGGACATAGAGGAGGTGGATGGGAGGAGAGAGAGGAGGTGGATCTGAGGAGAGAAAGAGGAGGTGGATGGGGGAGAGGAGAGAGGAAGGGTGGAATATGGGGGGGGGAGAAAGGGCGGGAGGAAGGGGGAGAGAGCAAGGAAGGAGGGAGGGTGAAGAATGGGGTAGGGAGAGCGATGCTTCACCATACGTCGCTAAACACTGGGAGGGAGGGGTGCGAGGACGGTGGTGGGAGTGAGAGAGGAGAGCTGGAGGAATGAGGTTGGGGGTTAGAGTGAGGAGAGGAGAGGCGGAACAGAGAGGGTAAGAGGAGGGATGGAGAGAGGGGAGAGCGAGGAGGGGTGGTGGAGCAAGGAAGGGGGGCGGTGCGATTCCTCACCACACATCGCTATGCACTCCAGGAGGGAGGAGGTGCGATTAGGGAGTGGGAGCAAGAAAGAGAGAGAGAGAGGAGGGAATGAGGAGGGGGGAGGGGGGTTATGAAGAGGAAGAGCGACACCGACACCACACGTCGCGCGATGCTCTTTAGGAGGGAGGAGGAGGAGGTGCGAGGAAGGGATGGAGAGAAAGGAGGGGTAAGAAGAGGACAGCCACGCCTTATCCCCATTGTTATACTCTTCAGGAGGGAAGGGGTGTTAAGAGGGGCAGGAGTGAGAGAGAGAAGAGAGAGGAGAGAGAGAGAGAGAGAGAGAGAGAGAGAGAGAGAGGAGGGTTGCAAGGAAAAGGGGGAGGGGGGTGGGAGAGCGACCCTTCATAAATTGAGTGGAAAAATTTCAAAGGTTACATGAATTAAAATATTATTACAATATTTTTGAAATTCTCTCTTGAACTCGTCGCCCACTTGTCCCATTGCTTTACTCATTCTATTCCTCCTGTTATGTTAATTGTTCTTTTAATTCGATCTTTAATTCAACTTATTTGGTTCACTGCTCACCTCCACTCATTCGTTGCTCTTTTTCCCCACCTGTGGAACCAACCTCCACATTCTCTTCAATCTCATTCTTCCATTCAGGTCTTCAAGACAGCTGTTCACCACAATCTGAGATTATCCCTAATCCAAAACCATTCAGTCTTTCTACCCTTGTTAACCCTCCACCCCACCTCAAGCCCTCCCTCTTCCAGGTTTCCAGTCCACCCCCTGGAATTTCCTTCTGTATCCATCTTATCTACCCCATGCTTCCTTTTCTGCCCCATTCTTCCCCACACCCATTGTTTGTTCAAGTCTCCCCCTTCAACTCCACTGTTAGTGCCCCCCTCTCTCTCTACTGTTCCTTTTGTCCTGTTATGTCCTGGTATGTTCAGTGCACTAGCTCTTCCACAAGACTTGACACTGCAGAAAAAAAAACAAACGGGGCAAACAGGCTCTCGCGGTAGCTTCCGATACATTAGCCATCTGACAACGCGTATCTTCCATTCTCACCTTGCTCAAGCCTCATCAAATTCTAACCCAAAATGAAGCCAATGCCATTTGTGTCCTTAAAGCTGATTTGGCAATTGTTATTTTGCCAGCTGATAAGGACTGAGCTACTGTAGTTATGGACAAGACATAATACTTACAGAAAGTGAATCAACTTCTGAATTACAAAGTTTACGTTTTACTGCAGCGATATCCGATGAAAACTTTCACCGAAAAAATACAAGGGCAATAACCGTTGTTGTTGAAGCATCGAATCACCAAATTGAAGCATCTGAGGGCAATAACCGTTGGTGACTGGCAACAGATGAAGCCAACCGATGCAGCGGTGGTACTCTTTTATGGTGTACCGAAAATTCATCAGCCAAGCGTCCTTCTTAGGCCAATTGTTTCACTCAGATGGATTCCAACTTATTGTTTGGCGAAGTGGTTATCCTGAAAACTGAAGCACCTCATCGAGGGAGCTCCAACAGCAGTCAAGTCTGCGGAGCAATTTCTTGAAATATTGAAAGATGTCCAGCTTTTACCAGACAAGGTGATGGTGTCATTTGATGTAACTTCATTATTTACCTCAATCTCATTACAACTGGTGAAAGAAACAATGGAAAGTTTACTGAATTCCTGTTACATCAAAATCAATTAGGCCCTGAAAATTACACACCTAATGGAGCTGCTTGTTTTGTTTTTGCCTGAATACGTACTTTATATTCAACGGAAAAGATTACTTGCAAATAGAAGGCATGCCGACGGGGTCACCAGTATTGGGGATGATGGTGGAAGTTGTACTGCAATGACTAGAATTGTAGGTGTTGACTATCTACTGACCGATGTTGTGGGTTCAATATGTTGACGATACTTTTGTCATCATACACGGGATATGATAAGTGCTTTCAAAGAACAACTCGATGCTGTATTTCCCAACATTAAATTCACAATGGAAGAAGAAGCAGATCAACTGCTGGCAATCTTGGATGTTTTAGTTTCCAGGCAAATCGGGGAGCTGTGGACAACCGTGTACAGGAAGGCAGCTAATACAAGCCAGATTCTACATTATGGTTGTAACATCCCATGGCTCATGAACTAAGCTGCGCGTGACACACTTTTCTGACTGGTCGAAACACACTGCAGCAATTCTAAAGTCAAAAAAGAGAGAAAAAATGAACTTTCTACAACGGTTGCTCCATTTAAAAGGTTACCCAAAGAGTTTGGTGAACAATTGTATGTGGAGGAGAAGAGGCAGAGAGTCCACACAACCCAAAACAAAGCTTTGGCGTGCCCTCCCGTACATCTATATATTACTAAAACTCTCATCTTGTGTATGTATATGTATGTATGCATGTATGTATGTATGTATGTTCCCGAAATACAGCCAAAACGGTACACGATAGCACAAAAAATTTCGGCCCACCTTACTCACCATTCGCCTGCGATGTTCAGTATCAAGTTTCGTTAAAATCGGGCAACGGAAAAATGATTAAAAAATCAATTCCGGATTCAGTCAAGTACTCTTTGGGAGTATTTGATCAATGCAAACAACCTCAGCGGTATAGTTCGCTGGAGCTATCTTTATTTTTTTAATGATTTTTTGTATCAACCGCTGTCACAACGGGTTCACGGGTCGTCTAGTAACTAATATATCGGAAGCTACCATTCTCCTGTTAGTCCAAGTTTGAAGTTGGCATCACACACAAACATGAGGCAACAATTAAATGCAGGATTATGCAACTGAAAGAGCAATTGAATCAGGAGGACAAATCGTCCATTATCGATAAAATAAATTGCAGCAATTGTGCAGCCCATTACATTGGAGAGACTTCAAAGTGACTGAAAACAAGGCTGCATGAAAACCAGTTAGCCCAACGCAGAAAGGACACCCCCTCTCTCTCAGATTGCAATGCACAGCATCGGGCAAGGCCACCGATTCATGGTTGCTGAGGCCGAGACGATTGGACAAGCAGACAACCGAACATACAGACAGTTATAAGAGGCCTGGTATTCAAAAGACAATTCAATCAATGGCTATGTCGAGTTACATCTGGCATAACAGGTATTACGACACCAGCTCAAACACTAATAAATAGGTTGAACATTGTCAAAAACCGAACACTTTCAAAGCACAAATCAATGAAATAACTAGAACGACACTTGGTGGAGTGTCTACCTCTGCCAGGCTGAACAGTTTATGTTTTGTATCCCACTTATAGGCTGGATCTGGATCCAGACCTGAACCCAAATCGAACCGGCTTGTTCTTGTCACCAACCCAACTTGTCAACCAACTTTTGTCATAATCTGTGCATAACTTGTTGAAATATCATGCTATACAGGGTGTCTCAAAAGTCTGGACTTGTTGGGAAATATATAGGCTTTATATTCTTAAAGTTAAACAAACACATTTCTCATGTCGGTTTTACTTATTCCAGGAATTAACATACCCCAAATGGCTGATTATCATTTGTGCAAGAATTGATTTGTGTTTGGCTTTTAATGGCATGCAATTTTAATAATTAATGAATTAAATGTAAATTGTATCTTTTTTCCCTCCGAGTCGAGACTTCTGAGACACCCTGTATATCGTGTTTGGCCTTATCTCTCAATGGTGAAGAATCACTTGAAAAATTAAAAAAAACCATCGTGTCTGGATGTTCACCAAAATTGAATAATCTGTCCTCGTCAAACACCCACCTGTCCAAATTTCGTCCGAATCCGTCCATTTCTTTTTTGAGATATCGTGGTATTTATCGTTTTTGGCACTGTCACTCAATGGTGAACAATCATTAAAAAAAATTTATCGAATCCGCATCCAGATTGTCTCGCAACTCTTGACAATTCATCCTTCCTACACACCCTCCTTGTCCACCAAATTTCATCTGAATCCATCCATAACTTTTTGAGATATCCTGCCCACAGTCAAACAAACAAACAGGCACAGTCAGACAGACAGAAAGGGGTGAAATGAAGTCTAGATTCGGTGGCACAGGTAATTAGGAGCAATTAGTTAATCGGCAAAGTGATAAATCAGGTGCCAACAATCAAGATGATTAACCTTCTCACTGTGTAGAAATGCCATGTATGTACTAGTGTTTTTTAATTCTGTCTTTGACAATGGCATCGACTGAGAGCTAGAAAGGTTATACGAACACATCTTCCATTCCAGTGATTGAATTTATTTTACCTTCAAATATGGCATGTGGGATGCGAATGTGAATGCATGAGTGAGTGAGTGAGTGTGTGTCAAAACATATGGAGTGCGACGAGCACTCCCCGATCTCCATTGGACATAGTCCGACACCAAAGCATCACCTCCAACTCAGAGGCCTCGGCCCAGCGACTCTGTTAAACAGACAAAGATTACATGGTCAACATCAGTTAAACATCAAACGGAGCCACCTATCCAGTTTTCAGGCTTATTTGCCCTCATCAGGATGGCATACCGATAAATATCGAACCAATAATGACCACATTCGTCGTTTATACATCAGACGCACCTCCTGACTGTTATGGTGTACATCGCTGTGGATTATGTTTCACATGGTAAAACCGCATGTGTATATGTGTAATATATATCTATATCTATCTATCTATCTATATTTACATATATATGTATATATATATATATATATATATATATATATATATATATTGTTGCGGTTCTAGGAACTATATACATACAAACATACAGTTGTCCCGAAGTCAGTTATTCCGTTAAGTATATGTGTAGATAGATCCCTCCTTGTGTGTAGTGGGAAGACACTGGGGTGCGTTGCGATGTTTTTTTAAGTTAGATTAATAAATCATTATATCCCATCCATGACGACCCACGGTACCCTCTGCCTGCTCGCACCTTCATCTCACTTGCTACTTTCGCATGGGCTGAACGGGCGCGTGTTCGCCTACTCGCCTAATAGTACTGCAGCATAGCAAACCAATTGTTCGACTTTTCATAAAAGCACCAAAATTGGTACATATGTTGACCAATGTATTCTGAACAATTCTGGATATGGAGCCACTCGAGATTTTGCCTTGGTCAGCTTTGGCACCAAAATGGCCCCATTCTACTTTAACAACATGGGATATCTGTCATTGTTATTCTCTTTGTAGGTTTCTCAGAGGTGATAAATACTCCATGTGATGTGCATTTACAAAGGAAAACAATACAAATGTAATTTGTGTTGATTTATTATATTTCCAACCATTGTATTGGGAAAAATGGTCATTTTATCGGAAAATCCATTTTCGCACACAGCATCAGTGACAGGTTCAGAAGTATTTTGTTGTGGTGGTGGTGATGGAAGTGGTGTTGTAATTGGTAATATTTGGTGGAGCTGGTAGTCACTGATGATGAAGCAGTCATTCTGCCTTCCAAGGCAGGAAGATCAAAGCTCTCTGGCTCCATGCGGTCAAGAAGAGGCAGACACTCGCATCATGCCTACATGTGGCCCATGCTGCAGAACATGACCACCGTCGGATTCAAGTTCGAACCGTAGACACCGGCGTCGTCCTCTTGGCGGTGATGGTAGCCCAGGCACTACCATGCATGGATGAACTCTGGATTGCCTTTGGGACGGGCAA
>CM068963.1:83233128-83255313 GCA_035128595.1 Eptatretus atami | reverse complement strand
GTGGGGTGGGAGGAGGGAAGGTAAAGGGAAGTTTGAGAGAGGGAGGGGAAGGGGTGGGGTAGGATGAGGAGATGGGGTAGGAGGAGGTGGGAGGAAGGAGGGGAAAGGGTGGGTGGGAGTCCAGAGGGAGAGGAAGAAAACGATGTCTCAGGCGTCATTTCAGAATATCCCACAAATGTTCGAATGGGTTCAGATCTGGTAACTGAGAAGGTCATGACATGTGGATAACATCAGTGTCATGCTCATCAAACCATTCGGTGACCATAAGGGCTCTGTGGATGGGGCATTGGGGGGGGGGGTTCCTCTTTCAGCCATGCTTGCCATAATTACAAGCAACCAGCGCGTGTGGCAGCATTTTATACATGACCCAAAGCATGCTGGGATGTTATTTGTATAATTAGCACATGAGCCACACACCTGTGTGGAAGCCATTGCTCGGTGTCCCTTACTTACCCAGGTGTTTCCTTTTTCATCCACTACTGTACATATATATATATATATATTATTATATATATATATATATATATATATATATATATTATATATATATGTTACGGCTGTGGAAATTCGCAACACACCATCCAGGTCCCATAGGTGAGATATATTTCTTAAGTACATGTGTAGTTAGCCCAAACCCATTGTATAGAGGGAATTAATGTGATTCATTCGGGCTGCGATCCTTTGGAGTTAGGCGTTTTTCTGTTCTACCTTTGTTTTGATACAACAACAAACAACGCCAGCAGCCAAAACCTACCTTCACCACTCGCTATCCGCAAACCTCACATCACCGCCATTCCAACAGCACCATGGCCATCGAACACCGCCGAAAACCCTCCCCCACCTTCTCCTACTGGCGCCATTCCCGCACCACCTGTGGACGCCGAGCGTCGAGCTGTCTTCAGCGAGACACGCGAGAACGCGAGTGCAGATGCGGGTTTTCTGAGGAGAATTCGGATCACAGGAATGCTCACAACGCCCACATCTGATCCACCAATCAGGAAGCGCGGGGCGGCTTGGCCCCGCCTCCAGACGCGCCTGACGAAAATCGGCATATGCAAATTTGAGGATCAGGAAGATACACGCCCCCTTTTTCTCCGTCCAATCGGCGAGCGTGGCTCGCCCTGAGGTCGTTTGGATCCGAGAATTTGCATATGGTGGGTTCCCGAAGCCGATAAAAAGCGCGAGCGCAGTGAGTCAGGAAGTCAGTTGGGCTGGGTCGTTGGAGACGGAGCTCGAGCAGATCGGAGACCAGTATCGTGGAGTGAGTCGAGTTGGCGAGATCGGTGAGAGTGTCCGGTGGGGGGGGTCGTTGGAGACGGAGCTCGAAGCAGAGGTGGGGCAGACGGCTGCGGAGGCGAACGGCAGCGGAGGGCGATCGGCTGAGGAGGACCTGGAGGCTTGGGACGACGAGGTCGCGTTGAGTCGAGCAAGCCAGCCATACTCCCTCCCCAGAGGCATCAACAATTCCCCTTTCCCCCCGCGCTGAGAGAGTGCGACAAGGGGCCCCGTTCCCACTTACACCCAGCAGGTGCCACGGAACCGCCGTGCAGCGACATTCTGCGGCTCGCCACGAGGGCGCGGGTAGGACCCTTCGGTCTCGTGGGCTGGCCGCTCATCCAGGTTCCACGCGCATTAGGCCCACAGGGGCCCAGTCTGACTCCCTTGCCTTTGAGGGGGTCTTTTCTTTGCTTCGGTGTGAATGCGTGTTGTGGCGCCGTGTCTTGTAAGGTAGTAACTGTATAAGTGGTCCGTGTGTCGTGTAGTCGGTTTTAACTCCTTTATATGTGCATTCTTTTGTTCAATTGTGATAATAGTGATGCTTCGCTCAACATGTGTGCTGTAAGTGTTAAATACGTGCTATAGGTGTGCTCCGTGTGCCACGGAATAAATGTGCATTGTGTAACTGTTTTCCGTTTCGCTCGTCTTTTCTTCATTGAACCTCCATCTTGCTTCACGTAAAAGGGTTCGTAGTGGGTGCAAAACGCCCGCTAAATAATCTGAACCGTCGAGGTCGACGATAACACGCTCGGTTATCCCGATAGTACGGAACGGCCCGCCAAGCGGCTCGTGTCCGGAGTCGACCTGCGGCGAGGTACGATCGCCCGGTTTACCATCCGCGTGGGTACTTAGGTAGGTCGAGTTTGGCGAACAACCCTATCTACGCGGGTGGCCGATTGGCACGATTGTGGTGAGGTCGAAAGGCCCACCCGTGACTGGATCCCGGCGTTAGCCGGGAGGGTCACGACTGAATTGTCCGTCCGGTGGGCGAGGCGGTCGCGGTTCGAGTCGCGTGGCCGATCGCACGCCGACGGGCGCGAATTCGCAACACTGGTGTACAGAGTGTGATTCAAATCCCTCCCGTCTCCAAGCTAAATTCATAGGGAATCGGTCCAGAGGAGCGACCCCGATTCCCTCTAAATTACGAGCGATTAAATTAACCCATTACGTGGAATAGATGGCGTCTCAAGGCGAGCGGGAGCCGGGGTAGTAGGAATGTATATGTGTAGTAATGTAGGATCCATGGCCCAGGATGGAAACCCCGAGCAGGGACATTAATGTGCAGGAGCAATTCCCCCCACGAACAAACTCAGAGCCCGAAATGGGCGCGGCCGCGGTGAATGACACCCCCACACCCCTCCTCGTCAAAACCCTTCCCGGCCCCCAGCGAAACGCGACCGGATAATAGCGGATCGGTCCTGCCAGGGCAGGTGACAATGCGGCAGATTATTGAACTCGCGCAAAGCATGATCAACAAAATGGATGGAAACGCACGCGAAATAAAGGAGTGAACAAGCAGATGGAAACAAACACAAACGAAATGAAATCGAATATGCAACAAATGATGGACAAAATGGATGCGCACACACAGGCATTCGTAAGCGATATGCGAACCCTGCGGGTGAAACGCAGCAAATGGGCGGAGCCTGCAGGCGGGCATGAAAGCAACAGCGAAGTGCGTAATGGCGACGCACGTGTGGGAGCGAACGAGCTGGGAGGGGGTGCAACGGTTGTCAGGCCCGCGGTGAAGGCGGGTGAGAAAAAAATAATTCGGGAGACGTGTTGGGCGAGAAGTGTGGAGGTGACGGGAAAAAGTGACGGTGACCGAGAGGGAAAAATTAATGGGTGACGGAGTCGTGCACGAAGGAAATAAAAATAGTGGAGTGTGAGAAAAGACTTCAAGACATGACGAAGAGAGTTGATAAGCTGGGACGGGAGGTAAAACGGAGACAGAGGAACTGGGAAGGGTAGACAAACACAAGGGGAAGCCGAAGAACAGTTAGAAGCCAAAGCAAGGTCGGAGTGTGCGGAGATGAGAAAGGAATTAGAAAAGAAAACTGAGTTACAGAAACACCAAAACAAAGAGAAGGAATTACAAGATGAGCTGGGAACGTTGAAAAAGGAATTAGAAAAGAAAGCTTCTGAGTTACAGAAACCCGAAAACAAAGAAAGAGGATTACAAGACGAACTGAAGATGTTAAAAGAGGAAAGGAAGAGAACGGAGAATGAAACGTTAAGGAACCACGCTGTACAGATCAAACAGTTGGAAGCAAAGGCCAGATTAAAGAATGAGATGCAAGAAAGAGTAATGATGGAAGAACGAATGAGACAGAAGAAGGAAATCGATCAATGGAAGGAAACCACGAGATTGCAGAATGAGGAACAAGAAAGAGTACTGGGAGAACAAGGAATGAGACAGGAGAAAGAAATCAGTCAGTTGAAAGAAATGACGAGATTACAGAATGAAAACAAGAAAGACAGTGGATAAAAAACTGAAAGAGTATGATTTGAAATTGAACGACAAAACGAAAAACATAGGTTGGAATACGAGGAGAAGTTGAAGGAGCAAGGAATGAAGCAGGAAGGAGAAATCAGGAGATTGAAGGACACAACGAGATTGGAGAGGGAAGAACGAGAGGAACAATGGGATAGAAACAAAAGAACATGAAGCCGAGGTTGACCAATTGAAAGAAAAGGCAAGGCTGGAGTGCGAAGAGGTAGACAAAGAACAGCGAATGAAACACAAAAGGAAATTAACCACATGAAGAAACCATGAAACTGCAGAAGGAAAGAAGAGAAGAAACAAGGAAGAGTAATGAGACAGCAGCAACTGAACACAAGAAGGAGATTAACCAAATGAAGCAAACCATGAACTGGAGAAGGAAGGACAGGAGAGGAAACAAGGAAGGGTAATGAGAAAACAGCGAATGAAGCACAAAAGGAAATGGGCCAATTGAAAGAAACGATGAGATTGGAAAATGAGGAGCATGAGGAAGAGTGGGAGAGAAAACAAAAACTATACGAGTTTGAAATAATGAACTGAAGGAGAGAGTAAAATTGAAATCCAGAGAGATGGAAAAACTCCAGAAAGAAACAGAAACTAATAGATGTATAGAGACCAGGGAGATAGAGAAAATAGAGGAGAGACTGCATGATAATGACGGGGTTAAAGGAACAGAACACACACACACCAGAGGTAGTGGAGGAATAATGGGGGTGAGCTCGCGGACTGGGTAGAGACCCGGTTGTGAGCAGCTGGATGCCGCCTCCAGGAACGAGGGAGGAAGTATGCCCCCTTGAGGCGAATCACGACCAGGTAGGTTCGCTCGTGCCAAGCGGAGTTGAGGGACGAGTGCTGTGGATAGGTGCACGTGCAGCTTGGGGGGTATAGAGGCCCCGGGAACCCTTGTGGGGACACGAATCCCAGTGTGGTTGGTCGGGGTGTGCATTAGCGAGTGTGCGGAGATGCGTGCTTTCCGGCACGCATGGTGTGAGTGAGACCCCCTGTGCAAGTGGAAGATTGGGTGTGAGTGAGGGTCCGTGTGAGAGGACAGTGTGTGTGAGGTCTCTGTGTGTGAGGGAGATGACGGTCGGCATGCGGGAGCATGCAGCCGTGTCTCCCAATGTGAATGTTGTTGAGTGGAGTCTGTGCGTCGTAACACGCAGGGTGCGTGGGTGGAACGGAGACGACGGCGACAGAGGGACAGAAGCCGGGTAGCGGCCGTAGCTGTTGTGGGGACCGTGCCGGGTTCACCAGCAGCGAGCGCGCGGTCCGTGCTGTGCAACGCACGAGACCCCACGTGCTCGCTTGCGGGAGTGAAGCCCCGGTCCGGAAACGCACGCGGTGGATTTGCCGATCCCGCGGACGGACAAAGGTAGGCAGGATTACGGACTTGGACCGGATGGGTTCTCCACGCGAGCGTGTGTTTAAGCTCCAACGGGCAGAGCACATGTGTTCGCGTGGGGAGCCCTCGGAGTGCGAGGTTTGTTTTTGGGGGTGCGCAGGGTGACGTATGGCTGCACGTGGGTTGGAATCCGGCAGGAGGGGTATCCCTGCCGAGTGGTACCGTCCAAGAGGGACGAGGTGCACGTGCAGCTGCATGACGTCATGGGCAAGGTGCAAGAGCGCAGGCTGTGAGTTGCCGCGCTGGGCTGCGCATAATTGGAAATACCAAATTAACGAAAGCAAGCCTCGCTTTCGGGTGAACAGGATTCCCTGGGCAAGGGGTGAAAGACCCCCTTAACCCTGGCACAGGATGGAACTAGCTAGGGGGAAGGGTTAGCTTAGCTAGACCGGCTTCATGGGGCAGGGGTAAGTCCTCATGGGGCCCGTGGAATGGATAGGTAGAGGGATTTTAGTGAGCTTTAGGTGGGAAAATGATTTTTGATGATTTGGAGACAGTGACAGACTGTGGATGTGAAGTGGGGACGTAGATTAGCTACGTAGTGTTAAAAGGAAACGTGCTGTAGTGTAAGGGACGACGTGGGAGCACGAGTTAGGTAGGGGATTTAGATAGAAGGATGCAGGATTCAGCGATGGTGTGTGTTGGTGAGTTGCGTGAGTACGTGTTGTGTGAGTGAGGCCAGCGGTCTGTCTGAGTGGAGCGAATGTGGAATGCATGGTGGGATGAGTGATTGGGGGGAGGAGTGACCCTCCCGCCAAGGGACACCGGGGTCAGTGTGAGACGAGTTAGCTGGGTTAGTTAATTGACAAAATGGAGGTCGTTTTGCTGTTGGTGGGAGTGTAGGCTCGAACCCATTTTGGAGGGGTGCAGGAGCCCTGTTGACGGCTGGGAGGTGGCTGCGAAAGGTGAGTATCGCTGAGTGGCCCCGGGCACCAGGGCTAGTCGCCGTGGTAGGCCAAGGGCCCAATGGGGGGCCGGGTTAGCGTAGTGGGCACGGGTGGCCCCGCTTGGTGCGGGGGCCCGGAGCGCCGTTAGCCGCGTGGGCAGTGTCGTGGCACGGGTGACCCTCGGAAAGGGGCCCGGGGCGCCAGCCTGCCACGTGTGCGTTTTCAGGGGAGTTGCCATGGGCGGGCACTCCCCGGTGTTTAGGGAGCTGGTAGGCTCGGAGGCAGTGTAGTGCCCGGGGTGCCATCGTTGGGAATCGGCAGAGGGTCGTGCCTGCCAAAGGGACCACGCGTCCCAGCCACGAAACCGTGCAAGGCACGAGTGAAAATTAGAGGGCGAGGCCCGAAATTGTGAGGACACCAACACAGGCGACGGAATCTGGGTTTTTAGAACCAGTAAGATTAAGCGAGAGGGCGCTTGTTGAAAAGCCCGGGGTAGTTTTAACAGTTAAATGGTTAGGGTAGATTAGGAAGTGTACCCCTCCGCACCATCCATCCCTTCGCTCTCGTTGTGGGCGCTGGACCCACTTTGGGTTAGAGATCGCTGAGATCTGGGGAGGCCATCCTGAGGCTTTGGTTGGGCCTCGACGCAGGACGCTAGCTCCCCCTTATTCCCCTCCGGAGGGAACGTAGGGGTTGGGAGTAGGCTAGGGGACGATAGGTTAGCCGAACAGAGACGTAAAGGGGGTTAGGGGACGATTTATAGTGGGGAAGTAGGGAAGTGAAAGTAAAGATAAAACAAACAAACAAAAAAATTAATTGGGGCTAAATTGGTTTTTGACAAATTAAGGGGGTGGGTGTGGACAGTGACAGGCAAAGGCGATAGGTGGGAGGGAGACCGTAGGGTAGGTCCGAGCCCGCCTTCTGCGAGTGGCCAGCACCACCGTACTCCCTCCACCAACCTGCACTGCACGGCAGAGGCCGGCCAACTTCATCGGCAGCTGTTGTTTTGCTGCAAGGCCTGTGCCGGCCGGATCGTCCGAGCGGCTGTTTTTCTGCAAGGCCTGTGCCGGCCACTTTGTTTGCTGCTGGTTTTGCCTACAACGGCCTTTTCTGCAGGCTGTGTTTGCCTGCTCACCTTTGCCATGCCCATGCCACTGCCCATGTCATCCAGCCCCGTTCAGTTTTGCTTTGCCCCCCTTGTTCATGCCATGTGCGCCAGGATCAAGCTGCAGGAACTGTCCTGTTGGCAGCTGCACACGGGCCTGCAGTGCGGCCCGTGCACCGTTTTCTTTGACTCTCTCACCTTTTTTTCTGCAGAGTCCATTGATCCTGGGCCATGGTTAGTGTAAAATTTATAAAGTTAAGGTGTTAAGTGTGTATTGTAAATTTGAGTGGCGCCCGGATGTCTGTCTAGCGCCGCAATTTTATTTTAAGTCGTCTGTGTGAGTGAGTTTGTTTAGTTAGTTACTCAGCCCTCAGGTTATTTATTTGGGGACACGAATACCATGAATGTCGCACTCAGGATCCGTAGGTAAAACGTACTAGGGGAGAACTACACATGATGGCACACGATAATTTGACGACTCGGGACGAGTCTGTAAAAGAGGGGAGGGGTAGTGTTACGGCTGTGGAAATTCGCAAACACCATCAGGTCCCATAGGTGAGATATATTTCTTAAGTACATGTGTAGTTAGCCCGCCACTCCACCCCTCCACCCCTTCCCAACAACAGGTGGTGACTCATGTGTTTGTACGTTGTGAATTGCGAGAAAATCACTGTTTAAAGCCCCCTCTTAATGTATATTTTGGTTAAAAAAAATGTAATCCTATAAAGTGTCCTGATTCACCTTGAGAGCTCACAGGAGTAAAGTCAAAAACAAACAATGTCTCATTCGCTTTGATATAGAAGAAAATAAGTGTTGCTATAATAATATTACTCTGTTATAGCAAACCAACTCACCTTATTGTGTGTGAGGTGGTTGTGGATGTTTACAAGTGGGCATGTGGCATTTAGAGATGGCAGCATGTGGGTTGCTTTTCGCAGGGTGTAATATTTGGAGAAGTTAGTTAAGGTGGTAACCTTTTTTTCTAACAAACTTTCTTTCACCCTTGAGAGTTATGTTGTTAGTTGAGCCTTTAAATTATCTTTTAAATTGATGCATCAGTTGTGTTTCTAAACATGTGGCTCTCAACGGAATTATTTCTTCTCCTCTCCCTGTCAAGGCCGGAGTACACTCAAGGCAGTGTTTGAGACCCCATCCTTTTCCTAATTTTCATCAATGATCTCATCTTTCTGACAGACAGGAAATAGCCTTACCCTTTTCTTCAGACTATGATAAAATCACCAACTGTTCAAAATCTTGGAACATGTCTTTTAACCCTGAGAAATCCCTGTGTCTCTCTGTGTCTCTGTCTCTGTCTCTGTCTCTGTCTCTGTCTCTGTCTCTCTCTTGTCTCTCTCTCTCTCTCTCTCTCTCTCTCTCTCTTCTCTCTCTCTGTCCCTCTCTCTAAAACGATCAGACCACAAACCCTCCCATCTACTTTCTCAACTACCCTCTCAAAGAAGTTCAATCACTCAAGCTTTTGGGTCTCACTCTGAGCCATCATCTCTCTTGTGCAAGTCACATTTCAAAGTTGGCCTCCAAAGCCAGATGCCGACTGGGCATCCTCTGCCATACAAGGTCCTTCCTGGGCACATCTGAACTCCTATCCACCTATCCACCTGCAAGGCCTTCATACGCAGCTTGATTGATGAAGTACTGCTCTCCCTTGCCTCACACCTTGCTCAGCTTGATGCCATGGAAACCAAGGCCTTCAAGATCATTGGAATATCTCTTGATGAAGCTGGGCCTATGGGCCTATCACTTCGGTAGGTATACGACTTCTGTATCCATATATACATACGGTAGATATGAATATGAGCAAACAATTAGTCGACGTTTCTTTCAGCAACGTGTAAAGCCATACATCAACTGACCTTTCTCAAGAGTACACAAATAACTAAATCCCCCTTATGTCAATGCGAAAAAGGGGTTGGGCACAGCCGGACCCACCAATCAACGCTGGACCCACCAATTCTGGAACTAGACCCGTGACCTTCATATTTTGGTTTGTTAAATCAAATCAAACTAAATCAAACCCACTGCAAAACAATTCAACTAAATCGATGTAACGTAAAGAAACACAAATGCATCCCTTGCTTCAGGTGATGGTTGTAATGTGAAACAATTAAGTTAAACTGGTGGTACTGTAATACAAACAACTCCAAACTGGATACTATGTAATATGCTGGGTAATACGGGTTGATGACAGTGGAGTATCTTTGGTGCTTTTCCGCATGAGTGGGCCAAACACGAGTGGCAAGTCAACCATCTCCCTCCTGTCATGATGTAACGGCTACTCGCTATCCCTCCCTGCTTTGTCCCCCCCTAGGTTTCTGCAAGACTCACATGTTCCACCATCAACCCCTTCTGGTGAAACTACCGAAATCCAGGCTCACTTTCACCTTCACTCATTTGTTCCTCTTTTTCCACTCTTTTTCCCACGTAATCAATTTCCACATCCTTTTCAATCCCATTCTTCCTCCAGCTCTTCAAGACAGCTGTTCACCACCATCTCAGATCATCCCCATTCCAATACCTTGATCTTTTCGACCCTCGCTATAACCCCACCCCCCAACTTCAATCTCCTTCCTCCTTCCAAATTTCCAGTCTTGAGAGTTCCCATCTTGTCCACCCATGCCTCCTTCCCTGCCACCCACTCTCCTGCCCCACACCCATTGTTTGTCTGCTTCCATGTCTTGGCCTGGCTCTGTTGTTGGTGTTTCCCCCTCTCTTGCGTTCTTTATGTTTCCCTGTTGCCTCCTGATCCATTCAGTGTACTAGTACTAGCTCTTTCACGAGCATCGACTATGTATACAACAAAAGAAAAATCTGTTTGACCTTGCTCTTCCTGCCCTCTCCTACCTCTGTCCTTCCCTAGCCACTCCCAAGTCGCACACAATCCTCTAGAAATGCTCACCTTCCCAAAGTCCAAACTGGTTGGTTCACCTACATTCATTTGTCCCCTTATTCTCCTGATTGTGCAATTGTCTTCCCGTGTCCATTTTCTCATTTTCCTCACCACTTTTTCAAATGCACTGCTTATCACTACCTCATGCACTCACCAATCCACACCCAGGAGCTCTTCTAAACATGCTAATTATTTCCCATTCTGTTCCTCTCTGGGTCATTGTTGCTTGTTTTTGTCATTCTTCTTTTCCTCCTTGTGTATGTCACCCCTCATCCCTCACTACCATCTCCACACAATACCTTTCAATAGTTTGTAAACCCGTTACCCTTTATCGTTCAGCTTCTTCTTGATGCCTACTCTTGCTTAAAAAAAACAAACATTTTATTCGTACAACAAAATTTGAATATGCATTTCAATAAAACAGACATTATCAAAGCCTTTTGGCTTGCACTCCTCAGGATAAAACCACAAGCAGATGGAGAAGAAGCACTAAACTCTAGTTTATAAAGTTACAATGTAATGTCAACGTTTATTGGATGAGAGAAAGAAAGGATGGGATTACCTGGTTGGTGGAACCATAGAGCATCATGAATAATGAGTAGGCAGAAATGAACCATCATGAATAATGATTCCGCGGAGATGAATCGCCAAAGTACCGGTGGAGACATAATGCTAGTTAGCTGAGGGCTAGTTGGGGGGAGGGGGGGGCAAGGTGGTGGTTTTCATGATGACTCACTGTTGACTGTGGTAGAGTTGTCACACAGTCAAGCCATCATAGTTAGAACAAGTCTGAAGACGACAATGGTTCACGAGCGGTATTTGACGATGTAGATTGTCAGAGCACAACTTCGTGGGATGGTACCGGATTTGCGATAAACTTCCGAAATAGGATGTTATATCGATATTGCTCTTTGTCTCTGCTATGGCGTCCCACGCCCATTGTAATTTTTCTGCAACTATCTTAGCTCTACCCTACTTAACTGTCATCCCGGCCGCAAATTCTCATATAAACCCTATCTTCCGCAAAAATCTGACCGCCGAAATCAAAACTGTGATTTTTATATTTGTACAATGTGCCAGTGTCGCCCACAATTTCCTCGATGCGGAATTTATTAAAAAATCGAGAAAAAATAGAAAAAAATCCCCATAAAATACAAGTGGGGTCGTGCTCCGCCCACAAGTGACTGGGGAATCGCACGCTCACAGACCCCAAAACTAGGCCATTGACAAGCGGGAGCGACGATTGTTACCGGATGCGGTATTGACGAATCGTAGATGTTTCCAGACAGTCAAGGATGAGACTAACTGGTATAATTGTTTTGACCATCTATAAATAACTGAGTCAACCCTGATTGGTTACGTAGTGACGGTTATTTAGCTGCAAAAGTCGGAGAAACCCCGTTTCCGTTCAACAAACTTTAAAAATTTACATTTGCATAAGACGCTTTAAAAAAGGTCACAAAACATGTTGTGGACATAAAATAAAGGATAACACGGATACGTGGCTAATAGCTTATTGGGTAGTTCATTTGAAACGAAGTCGAAAAACCCCCCGTTCAGATCCCCAACCTTTGACCTTTTGTGTCTTTAAAGTCAAAGGCAAGACTATGACCTTTGGTGCACAAACTTCTTCTGGAACATCCAGAACATAGTAACTTCAATATAGGCTATATGGCATTTCGCACAACCTCGATTATCCATAACTTTATGAAAATCGAGCCGTAGAAAACCAAACTGTAAGGATCCCAAGTCGGGCAAGTGTTCGAGACATAGAATGCAAAAATGGTTATAAGTATCTTTTTCTGATGATAGTTTTCAAGACTTAGGTGGGATGAACCTAAGATTAGCAATAAATAAATATTGTCATCCACGCTAGCTCTCAAAGTTGGGGGTGCGTATGATTTTTTATGGTCAGAACATTCCGCATATTTCTAAAGTTTTCTGAGCTTGTGGCCGTTGGTTGCCTTGGGCACGAAAATTAAAATCGGAACAACGACAAGTTTAGATAATTCATATTTGGCTATTCAATCATACCGAAGAACCCCATTCTCCATCTAGTCAATCCCTTGAAAATCAGGATTTTAATTGTCCGACATACCCCAAAAAATGGTATTTTTTGGGTGTGGCTCTCAATCCACAATGGCGGCACGTAGCCACGGCCCTCAATCCAGAAAACCACAACTAACGATTGATACGAACACATAACCAAGTTCATACCTCAAGATCGGATCAAAGTCACGGAGTTTATGCTCTGGACAGACACGAAACAGAGAGACAGGCAACAGCATATAATATATTCCATCTTGTCCCTGGCTGGCGCGTGGTGTACAACCAATTAATGTGTCCCATTCGTTTTGCTACACTACTGGGGGCCTTCCCGTGAAACTCGAAAACCAGCAATGCTCCGGTAACACCCCGCAAGTACATAGTTCCGATCGTTTCAGAAAACGAGACCCCAAGTTCCGGCGTTTGGATTGTCAGGTTCTCCAAAGTCATGAACTCGAAGTCAGGTTCAAAAATCAGAAAAAGAGTTCAGAAAAAATCAGGAAACCAAAACCCCAGCAAATGTCAGGAACTATCTCATATGTGCTATTAATATATAGATCTTTCTTTTTGAAGCAAAACGCCGGCACAGCGGCGTGTGAAGATTGGAAGCCGGTAATAATTAATATATCTGTTAGGCACGGTTAATTCCTTTCGATCCAGATAACACCGGCAACGCTCTTTGTTCTCACCAATTGTATTACATGCCACAGAGTTTTCAACTGAAATACGCCGCGCGAACCCATCCTGCGCCGTTCCCTGGGGGGGGGCGGGCGTGGCTTGTCTCAATCTTAGCGCTGCCTACCTCAAGCTATCCTGTCCACCTGCCCATCTTCTTCCAAACCTATCCTCCTCCCTCTAAATTGACCGGAATCAAACCTGAATTTGTTAATAGTTGGTACAATGGCCCACTGGTGCACATTTCCTCCGATGTGGAATTCCGTAGTTAAAAAATCGAGGAAAAAAAAGTATGGAAAAAACCCAAAAAATTACAGTGGCGTAGCTCCCGCTCTCACAATGGGCGCTCGGGACGCCCATTCGCCAGTGAATGACAAAACTGGGCATGATACAACCATCCAAGTATTAAAGTTTCATTCCCAAATCCCGCATGCACATCCCACGAAGTGTGCCTCTGACAGAGCAAACCAGACATCCACATGAACAGACGTACATCAGACCCATTAACGTATAAGTATGTCACTCTGCTGGCGCCTCGTCGACCAATAGACAACAGTTCGGACCAATTCTGCGGCTACACAGAATGGGGAATTCGTTGACCTGAGATGTGCGCCCCCATTGCATGAACGTGAGCCAAAACGTCGCGCCTCTAGCTCCCGAGGAGTAACAACGCCACATCCACGACAATACTTGCCCGCCCCGTGCACACTGAGCATTATTCCTTAATATGTGTACGCAAAGTGGCCAGGAGGCATACAGTGTGTGCAAGTAGTTGGTCGAACTTGTGTACCCAATCTTTCACAGCCTAAGTTGTGTTGTCTTCTGTTCGAAAACTGACCTCCTTCTGAGTCCCCGCGCAAAGGGACGTGTGTTCAAGCGATCACACCTTCACAAATCTCAAAAGATCGCCGGGCCGCACATACCTACATGGCACCCACAGATTGCTGGCACTGGAAATCGTAACTAATTTTAGCTTGTAGGAAGAGTCGTTAGGAAACAATCTTTTTGGCCTACGAAGAAACTGTAGTTACTAATGAGAAAATCATGGTTGTGGTTTGATACCGCATAGGTAAGAATGGACATGCTGTCTTTTGATCCGGGTTTCACCTGTGAGACGAGACTTGCCTTCCAAGTAGCGAACGGTGATAGCAGAATAGCAGGGTCCGATGATGGTCTTTGTGCGTTCCACGGAATTTGTGTAATAATATTTATACAGTAAATATATAATATATAAATATCTATAATATTGTATAGAATATATATATTATATAAGTATATATATATAATATACAATAAATCGTTACGGTGTGAAATTCGCATTAAACACACATAAAGGGCCTCATGGTGAGATTATGATCGTAAGTTTCATGTGTAGGTAGCGCCAAACTCGCGTTGTTTAAGTGAAGTATGATTGAGCTGCCTTCGTGTGGTGCTTGCGAGTACTGCAGGTAGGGTGGCCGTTTTCTGTTGGCGGACTGTATCCGGTTGGTTCTTGCACCAAAATTACAGTCGCCGCAACCAACATCTGGTGGCTTGCGGCGGGCTCAGTATCACCGTTGGCCATCAGCTACAAGGCGAGGCAAGGTGCGTCTGGCTGTGTGTGGGCACTCCACAACCTCGCTAAGGCTGGACATATACTTCGCCCATGCTGTGCGCTTTCGCGGCAGACCGTGCGGGGTGTTGGTCGCGTGGCAAGAACAAAAACCGCAACAACGCCTGTGGGTTTTCCCCGGCGCCTCAAATTCCCGGACGACGAGCTTTCTCGCTTGAAATCCCCTGCCACCTTGGTGACGCTTGTGGAACGTGGGAGGGTGCGCGAGCGTCGCTCAGCCGATTGTGATCCACGGCGTGAGCGGGCGTAGTGGGGCGCGCCCCCCGGCTTCGATTGAGCTTCTGAAACGCCTCGAAGGGAGTGAAGCAGACAATGGGGCGGGGCAGATGGGGCGGAGCCGCCCCCTACAAATGCTGGGGCGTGGAGAGGCTCGCGTGCCAGGAAGGCTCTTGGTTCGGTTCAAATCGATTCTGACAAAGAGGCGTGGGACGTGAAGTCGAGCGAGTAACGTCTGCGTTCCCTTTCCTGTCCCCTTTGTCGCCTGAATGGAATTGGTGGAGAGCTTTGGTGATCGTTCCCTGAGCGTAGTTCTTTCTGTCGTGCGCGAAGGCTGTGGCGAGCGATGCCACACACGGCGCGCGCAGCGAGAATCGCCAGGACCCAGCAGCCGGAAGGTGACTGCAAGGGGTTACTGGTCGCGCAAGGGACTCGGACACGCTCATGGGAATCGCGACTTCCCATTTATTTTGGCGCGTTTTGTGTAAAATGTGTGTGGTGCGCGAGTCTCTTGGAAAAGTAGCAACTTGTTTAAGTTGTAATCAATGTATTTTCGCGTGTAGCTCTGCATCGTGTGTCCTCGCTTTTATATGTGCATCGACTGTAGGCGTGAATATGTGCTTGTCTGCTGTTGTAAGTAAGGCTTGCTTGTTGAACTGTTTTCCCGTCATCGTTGCGGGTCCTTTCCTTGTTGAAAAAGTTCCAATCTTGCAATTCACGTACAGGATGATGTGGTGTTTAAAAACACCCGGTAAATATCTTGACCCGCGAGGGTCGACGAACAAAATCGGCCGCCGGTTTATCCTGCCAGCACGGAACGAGCCGCTAAGGCGTTCGTGCTCTGGGAAGTCGACCTGCGGCCCGAGGTAACGTTCGCGTCTATAATTACCGTCGACAACTCGCGGCAGGTAACTGTAGGAGCTCGAATTTGGCGAGCAACCGTATCCTTGCGCGGGTGGTCAATTGGCACGATCGTTTGCGGTGAGGTAACCCCCGCACCCGTGAACCTGCGCTCTGGCGGTAGTTTCCCGATGGGGTTACGACTGAAATGTCCATAGTCCCGGTGGGGCGAAGCGGCCAGCTAATTCGTTGCTACAACGCGTGTCGTCCCACAGCCGACGCGCCAGGAAGCGCAACGAGATGATAGTTATAATAATATAGTATATATATATTATAATATAGTATATATCTATATAGTAATATGATATGATATATAATAGTAATAGGACAATACCAGTACTATTTTGAAGAGCTTGAGCGCAGAAAAAGGAAGACCACAAAGCCTTTTGTTTATGCTCCCCATCAGGTGAAAATTCACACAAAGTGAATTGAAGTTAATGAAGAACAGCGTATTAACACCTACAAACCACTAAAACGCAAGCTAAAAAAAGAAATATATATATGCTTTCCAATATATTACTGAAAACTCTCATCAGTATGTATGCTATGTAATGGTATGTAGTTTCCCTGAAATTACAGCGAAAACGACACGATAGTCATCAAACAATTTGCACTTATATACATATAATTTTGCTAATAATATATCCAGTATCAGTATATGTTAAAAACCCCACTGTATGTATTATAAAGTATATATATTGTAATACAGCATACATTTGTTACATAGATAATATAGATTATTTATATATACATGACAGTTAATTGTACAACACTATTATTGTATATAAATAAGTATATAAGTATAATAACATACGGTACATATATAATACGATATATTTATAGTATAATATATATATATCACATACAGTATATGAAATCACGTATGTATTTATAATAATACTATAATATAATGTATACATAATATCGGTGTTTACGATCTATAATATATATATATATATACCATACAGTATCATTGTTAGAACACTATGGGTATGTATATAGTGAATGATATATATAATATATATATGTATAGTATACATAGCGGTGTTACTATATACTATATATAATATATATATATATATATATATATTCAGCATACAGAATATGTAAACACTGTATGTATTGTATATTAATATAGATATTTATATATTAAAAATATTATTATATATACATACGTGTGTTACAAATATATAATATATAGTAATTATATACATACAGTATTATGTAACACTGTATGTATGTATAGTAATATATATATAAATATAATATATATAGTATATATACATACGCGTGTTACAAAAAAAAAATATACAAAAAAAACTCGGAGACCCCAATCAAAAGCCTCCTCCCTTCTCACCTGGACAAGGAAACGCCGCCGCCTTCTCAAACCTCCAGTCTCTCCTTCTCATTCCTCCTCTCGTGCCAATTCCCTCTCTCTTCTCTCGCCTCTCTCGTCATCTCGTCTCTAATCTCTCCAGGGACATTACAAAGAGGTTTGTACATATGAGTCCCTACCTTAAAGCTATTTAATTATACCGAATGCCACTATCACTCCGACGGTCATCATTCAAGACCATAAAACCAATCTTGGATTGCTCAACAGTTTCCCCAATTATTATATCGATATGTTACTACTCCTACACGCAGACATACAGCTCTGTAACATTTTATAGTCTTATTAAATAATCCACCCACAAGCGAACAGTAGTCCCGTCTATTGAGACAGAGACCCGTATGATAACTCAGATGGATTTTCTTTTGTCTGTCAATCGATACCGAAGTTGTCTTTTCACTTGGACACAATCAAGGTAAGCCGCGCGAAGTAACCGTGAACTTTGAACCAGATCAATACCTGCGGTTCAAAGTTCAAACGTGATGTCTATTCTGAAGATGAAGCAAAATAAATTTACATTCTCCCAACCCGTCGAATCGACAAAATTGTTGAGTCGTCACTGTTGAAATAGAATTTTTAAAATGTTATGTTTTGATGCTTGCTGGCTAGACGGATGGAATGCGTATAGAAATGTAAGAATTTAGAACGTACAATAATTAGTTCTCATCATATTAGTTTGTCGAATGCTGAAAAGGTATTTGTGTATATTAATCAAGAAAAGTGGAGCAAACGGAATTAGGTTATAGATCAACTGTATAAAAATGCACTATGATGCACCTAACGCCTAAGCCCGACGATCGGCCGCTAACCCCAAACACCACACCTGACTGGACCTGCGACGCCCCAGGCACGACAAGAAAGTCATGCATCGACAGTCTTGAACCTTGAAGAGCATCGACAGCTGTGTATTAGTCTCTTGGAGGGCGAGGGGGTATGCCTGAATGAGCTGTCTAGTTAACAGGACGATGAAAATCAAGTGAAGAGCGGACAGATGAGCGCTTGAATAGAAACTAGAGGGAGCAGAATAAAGTAGACGGAGACAAGGTGAAGTCACTAGGATCTGCAGGCCTGTTCGTGCTGTGTGGGAGTTAGGTAGGCTGTACAGATTAGTTTCTTTAATGATGTTCGCATAATCTAAAATAATCAATAAAGAAGCTTGTGTGGCTGTAATTATGTTGCCAATATTCAACTCGTTGAATCTGCACCGGCACTGACCAATTGGGGTTGCTCAGTTTTCCAAAGTCTTCTGTGGTGTTTTGTAAGGGTTCTAGAGGGCATTCCAGCTTGGAGCCAAACCACTTAAGAATGAAAATAATTGAAACTAGTGATATACGAAACAATATATATGAACATTTTCTTTTGTGTGTCCATTGGGCGCGTTTGTGTGAGCAGACAACGTCAGCACAGATAGATATCCACAAGAGTATGTTCAAGCTGATGTAATCACATGGAGTATATTGTCAAAAATGACAAAAATTAATAAAGTGCAATTTCCAAGAATGTTCGCAGCACATTGCCGCACACGACAGGTGGCGAGAAAGGTCCTTTCCGCATTGTCGGAGTACCCGCTAGTAAAGCCCATAATTGAGGTAATCATAAACCCAAAGTACAGTCATCCCATGGAGGTAAGCTTTTTGACGTTACCGGGTGTCATGTCAAGCCATTGCACCGTCCCAAAAATAAATACTTTAGATATGTCAAGTGTATTAAACTTCTGGGTTGTTAAATTGACCTGTCCTCGCGATATGTGTATGAGGTTTAACTTGTCCAATGACGACAAAATGCCTCGCCCAACTGTCGGAGTAACCCATTAACGTTTGAGCCACTTGTGTAACGGACATGAATGTAGGGGAAATCGCCTGACTATTAGGCTTTTGGCTTCAATGTGTCTATTGATTGTTGCAAATGAAAACAAAAATCACAAGTGTTCGTTGTATTATGCGAGCAAAATGAACAATATTGGCCATCTCAAAGTTCAAGAATCTCCGTTTATCAAAGCAAATCATTAAAGATCTTAATACCTTCGCACATCAGCATGCCCGCAATAAAGCCAATTCCATGTAATATAACGTTAAAGAATGAGGAAGTTGCACAGCCGGGGTGCAATAACGTTTCCTCATCAATATTCTCTGTTCTATAATACGCCTGATAATTTTAACTTATATCTATCATCACGGCAAAATGAATATAATCATTGCTAGAAAGCAATGAAAGTGATTACCGAACTTCCTGCTACTGAATTAACCCTCAAAAATGTCACAGTTACAATTTTGTTTTTTTAAACATAATATTATATTTTTCCGTTGCATTCTGATGAAAACAAGAGGCATATAAAACTTCCTAGAATGAGATATTCCGTCAAAATTCCAAAGAAACATCAACTCTCATTTCAATAATAGTCAGTAGAAGTTAATGCATAAACATTGACAATGAAAAAATTTTCCTACTAAATTATAAGTACTTTGTAGATGAATCGATGATAAACTGGTGTTGTTGACTTTTGTGAGTATCGTTCGCCAGAGACCTTTTGAACACCACAAGTGTGCACTAAGTAGAAGTGCTTCGATATGTCTGCCTCCAGAACCCTAACTGGGAAAAAGAAACATACACATTCCATGTCGCAACAATATATTTACTCTGCGTGCATCGCACAAACGCAGCCCAGGGGGTGATTGGGAAGGGCAGGGGGTAAAGCAATCGACTTCGCTTGCGTGATTTGTGGTGTTCTTTTCTCTAATCTGCTGTATCGTCTGTCAGCTGAAAGAGAACTTCATTGAATTCTTATTAATTCAAAACACGTAAACACGATCGGTGCTTGTTTTCACTTCCCAAAAACCGTGCAGTTTAGCAGTAACCATTACATGCACATTGACAAGACGGTGGCCGTTGTCCATGCGCGTACAGGCACAACATGGGTAAAAACGATTACTTCATCTGTCTGGCAGTTGCGAAATCATTTCCAACAGAAAACTTACTGTTTCAGGGCAAAACAAAGGACACAAACAACAGGCCAAAGAAGTAATTTAACGTGTGAAGAGTGAGTAAAAACGGTGTTCAAATAACTTCAAGACGGTAAACTTCTGATTCAAGTGGGTGTTTTTTCCGACAACCATTAAATCTTTTTTAAATTCCATGAATCATAGTAATTGAACACCGTACAAAACAATTGCCTCGTGGCACTTCCAAAACTTTCAGTTTTGCATCCACTTGGGGACCTGTAAGGTAATTACACAATCTCGATTAGAAGTGCTCGTGTGCTTAATGAGGCAGAGGAACAGCGAATTCGGAGCGAAAGGCCACGCTTAGCAATGAAACTACGAGCTAACTTCGCAAAAAAATCGTCGGTTAGTGCATCTTTTTTAAGCCTGGTGTTGGCTTAGTGGTTAGGGTGGTGCTGTGGCCTAGGTCCTGAGTTCAAGCACCGTTGCCACTGAATAAGTACACCCCAGGAGTGACCTCCAGCCTGGTCACCTTCCAAAGTCACAAAATGAGCACGCAGCAGAGCATAAGACAGTGTCCCAACGCAATGATGCAACCAGCACCAAGCCAGCCACAGGCGCACCATAGAGAGAGGTGCATCTTTTTGTAAAGTCGTTCCCAAACGTCAATTTCTCTCGAGAAAGAAGTTGGCAGGAAGGTTTGAGTACGCACATGATATGGATAAAATGCAATAATGAAAATGAACAAGCATCTCAAGCGGAGCACCTCACCCCTGGACTTTTGTGTTTGACCAACGCTTCCGTACGGTTACCCAATCGCACCTGTTATTCAAGGTTATCACAAACAAATCAAAAATCAAGCTTCGATAACATAAGCGCTAAGAGTTGAAAAGACCCATTCGCCACGTACTGTTTCTCAAAGACTGCTGAGTAAGGTTCATTGAATCTCGGGTTATTAATTAATTAAAATGCCTGTTTAACGGTATCCGCCATATTATGATCTTTCTTCCACTATGTTTTCAAACTCATCATACATAAAGTAGAATCAGTTGTAAGATATATTTGACAAAAGAACACTGAGATTATGTGATATAAAGTTGGTTCATCTTGACTACTACCTATTTAAAACGACCCCAAATTATGCCATCTGTGGGTTGACCAGCGGAGTTTGTGCAAGTCTCTTCACTAACTGGCGGTCGACAGTCCGGTGTTCCACTAACGGTGCAGGAATTGGGAATTGTGTTCAGGTGCCAGTTTAGCCTCACCTACTCTTGTACTCGCGTGAAGAAGACACCCTGGCATCTTTAATCGTCCACCAGAACTAATACCCTACAGATGAACACGCCCAGCTTTAACATTCACTGAGGGAGAACACGTGGTGCGAAATCTCCTGCCTGCGAAGCAACCGATCAGACAATTTACGAGCCGGTTGGAAATCAAACCCAAGCGCGACAACTCACCAGGTAAATGCGCTACCTGCCAGTGCAGTCTATGAATATAGTTAAGATAGTTGACATAAAATCATTATCAAGTAATTTTAACCTGATGAACAAATTTGCTTTGAATGGAATCTATTTAATTTCTTCTTAATCAAGATTTGGTATATTAAAGGAATGCTCCGCCTATGTAAAATAGTGTCTCCATTTGTCATGATGCGGATGTAAGACTCAATGTTTGTGAATTCCCTCGCTGCAATTGTCTTCTGCTTTCTACTTGAATCTATGTAACGGTAATTTCTTATTTCCTGCATTATATGGGACGCAAACTGCTTGGACACCATTTTGTTCCAATCCCAAGTTCTATGAGACAATGTGCGGTTTTATTCTTAACATCTATTGGAGAGTTCACTGCGATGATCTTTGTGAAGGATTCCAGATGTTATCAACACGTCGTCATTTGTTGATTTATCCTCCCTTTTTTCATGAGAGTGGCCAATCTATTATTACCCGTCCACTCACAAGGTAAGGCAGTTTATCGTCACCCATCCGTCTTTTTTGTTTTGTCTTCTTGTTGTTTTGTGCATACGATTTGGGACAGATCGGATGAAAACTTAGGAGCCAGTTGCGGGAAAAGAATAATGATTCCGATTTTTGGATGAAAGATCAAATTCGACTGATGCGAGAATATTAATTTTTATAGTGATTCTCACCAAATGGAGAGATGGGGCCAAAAACGACTAAAAGGAAAAAAAAAAACCTAGTATAAGCATGAAATTTCAAAATGTATTGGGCTTGATATGTTATTCGTGGATCAGGCATGACATGGCAGCCCGTAGCCAGGCTCAGTATTAAGGGGGGCATAGAACTGGATGGGCACATGTTATA
>CM068963.1:83208873-83229887 GCA_035128595.1 Eptatretus atami | reverse complement strand
ATATTCGGTTGTAGCTCTGCATTGTGTCCTTGCTTTTATATGTGCATCACTGTATGGCTGTGAATATGTGCTTGTCTGTGTGTTTGTAATAAAGTGCTTGCTTGTTGAACTGTTTCCCGTCTCGTTGCGTCCTTTCCTTTGTTGAAAGTTCCATCTTGCATCACGTAAGGGATTGATGGTGGGTTTAAAACACCCGTAAATATCTGAACCGTCGAGGTCGACGATAACTCCCGCTCGGTTATCCCTGCAGCACGGAACGAGCCGCTTAAGCGGTTCGTGTCTGAATCGACCTGCGGCGAGGTACGTTCGCCCGGTCGACCACTCGCGCAGGTACTAGGTAGGTCGAATTTGGCGAGCAACCCTATCCTGCGCGGGTGGGCAATTGGCACGATCGTGTGAGGTTAACCCCCACCCGTGACTGGCTCCTGCGGGTATTCCCGAGGGTCACGACTGAATTGTCCATTCCGGTGGGCGAAGCGGCCGCTATTGCTACACGCGTCGTCCGCACGCCGGACGGCCAAATTCGCAACAATATATATATAATATTATATATATATATATATATATATATATATATATATATATATATATAATATATATATATAGACAAACAGACATTTTGAAGGACTTACCAGAAAAGAAACCACAAAGCCTTTTGTTACTCTCATCAGGTGAAATTCACACAAAGTGAATGAGTAATGAAGAACAGTCTATAGACACCTATCAACCACTAAACAAACAAAAAAAAAAAATATATATATCTTCCATATATTACTAAAACTCTCATCATGTATGTATGTATGTATGTATGTATGTTCCCGAAATACAGCGAAAACGGTACACGATAGCACAAACATTTGCATATATATACATATATTTGCATATATATATATCCATACAGTATATGTAAACACTGTATAGTATATTATATATATATGTATAATATACATACAGTGTTTACATATAATATATATATATATATATATATATACATACAATGTAAACACTATGTATGTATATAATATATATATATGTATATATACATACGGGTTTTACATATATATATATATATTATATATATATAATATATATATACACATACAGTATAGGTAAACACTGTATGTATGTATTAAATATATATATATAATGTATACATACATACGGTGTTTACATCTATATATATATATATATATACATACAGATATAAACACTATGTATGTATATAATATAATATTTATATATATATATTATGTATATATACATCGTGTTTACTATATATATATATAATATATAATATATATATATATACATACAGTATATGTAAACACTGTATGTATGTATATAATATATATATTATATAATATAATATATATGTATATATACATACTTTACATATATATATATATATATATATAATACATACAGTATATGTAAACACCGTATGTATGTATATAATTATATATATTAATAATAAAATATATGTATAAATACATACGGTGTTTACAAAAAAAATATACAAAAAATACTCGGGAGACAATCAAAGCTCCTCCCCTCTCACCTGGACAACGCCCCCCTTCAAACACTCTCTCCTCTCTCTCTCTCTCTCTCTCTCTCTCTCTCCAGGGACATTACAAGAGGTTGTACATATGAGTTCCTTAACCTTAAAGCCTATTTAATTATTACCATGCACTATCCTCCGTACGGTTCACATTCAAATAAAACAATCCTTATGCTAACATTTCCCAAATTAATTATATCGATATTGGTTGACTACTCCTACACAGACCATACTACTCTGTACATTTATATCTGTATTAAATAATACCCCCACAAACGTAACAGTATTCGTCTATTGACAGAGACGTATGATAATCTCAGATGGTATTTTTCTTTTTGTCTGTCAATGATACGAAGTTGTCTTTTTCACTTGGACGACAAGTTTAAGGTAAGGCGCAAGTAACGTGAACTTTGACCTCAAACCTGCGGTTCAAAATTCAAACTGTGATGTCATTCTGAGAGATGAAGAAAATAAATTTACATTCTCCACCGTCGATGACAAAATTTGTTGATGTCATGGAAATGAGAATTTTAAAATTTATTTTTGATGTGTTGCTATGATGGATTGGAATGCTTATAATAATGTAAGAATTTAGAACGTACAATTATTATTTTCTCATCATATAGTTGTCGAATGCTGAACAATATTTGTGATATTAATCAAGAAAAGTGGACAAACGTGAATTAGGTTTATAATCACTGTAAAAATGCACTATGATGCACCTACGCCTAAGCCCACGATGGACCTAAGCCCCAAAACACCAAGCCTAAAAATGGACCTGAGCCCAGGCAGACAGAAAAGCATGCATCGACAGTCTTGACCTTGAAGAGCATCGACAGCTGTGTGATTAGTTCTTGAGGGGCGAGGGGTATGCCTGAACTACTCGGCATGTAAGGACGATGATATCAATGAAACACAGATGACGTTGATAGAACTAGAGGGGGAGCAGATAAAGTAGAGGAGACAATGGTGAAGTCACTAGGATCGCATTGCTGTTGTGCTTGTGGGTGGGAGTAGGAGGCTTGTACAACGATTAGTTTCTTTAATGATTTGTCGCATAATCTACAATAATCAATAGAGCTTGTGTGGCTGTAATTATGTTGCCAATATTCACTCGTTGATTGGTCACGGCACTGACCAATTGGGTGTGCTCGTTTTTCCCAAAGTCGTTCTTTGTGTCTTTGTAGGTGGTTCTAGATGGGCACTCCAGCTTGGAGACAAACCATTAAGAATGAAAATAATTAAATATGATATACGATAAAATGTATAATGAACATTTTTTTTTTGTGTGTCCATTGGCGCCGTTTGTGTGAGCAGAAAACGTCATCACAATAGATATCACAAGAGTATGTTGCAAGCTTTGAATGTGATCACATGGAGTATATTTCAAAAATGACAAAAATTATAAAGTGCATTTCCAAGAATGTGTCGCAGCACATTGCCCACCGAAGGTGGGCCGAGAAGGGTCCTCCCGCATTGTCGGGAGTGCCCGCTAGTAAACCATAATTGAGTAACCAAGTTACAGTCTATCCATGGGAGAGGTAGGTTTTTGACGTTACCTGTCATGTCAGCCATTGCACCTGTCCAAATATACATACTTTGATGTATGTCAAGTTTATTAAACTTCTGGGTTGTTAAATTGACCTGTCCTTCGCATATGTTTATTGAGGTTTTAACTTGTCCAATGGACAAAATTTCCTGTCCCAGACTGTCGGATAACCATTAACGTTGAGCCAGCTGTGTAACGGACATGAATGAGGGTGATCTGCCTGACTATTTTAGGCTTTGTGGCTTCATGTGTTCTATGTGATTGTTTGCAAAGAAACAAAATCCCACATGTTCGTTGTTAATTATGCGAGCAAAAATGAACAATATTGGGCCATCTCAAGTCAGAAGAATCTCGGTTTTTATCAAACAAATCATTAAAGATCTTTATTACCTCTGCAATCAGCATGCAGCAATAAATGCCAATTTCCATGTAATATAACTTTAAGAGATGAGGAAGTGCACAGCCGGGGTGCAATAACGTTTCCTCATTCAAGTATTCTCTGTTTATAATTAGCCTGATAATTTCTAACTTATTCTATTTCATCACGGCATGAATATAAATTTCATGTTAGGAATGCATGAAATTTGATTACCGAACTGTCCTGCTACTGAATTAACCCTCAAATGTCACAGTTACAATTTTGTTTTTTTTAAAAAATAATTATTATATTTTTTTCGTTGCCATTTCTTGATGAAAACAAGAGGCATCTAAAACTTTCCTAGAATGAGATACCGTCAATAGTCCAAGAAACATCAACTCTATTTTTCAATATACAGTAGAAGTATGCATAATTGACAATGAAATAATTTTTCTTACTAATTATAAGTACTTGTAGATTGAACGATGAATAAAACGTGGTGTTTGTTGGACTATTTGTGAGTATTTCGTTCTGAGAACCTTTTTGAACACCACAAGTGTGCACTAAGTTAGAATGTGCTTCGATATTCTGCCTCCACTAACCCTGACTGTGGAAAAAGAAACATACACATTTCCATTGCAACAATATATTTACTCTGCGTGCATCGCACAAAGCAGCCAGGGGGGATTGGGAAGGGGCAGGGGTTAAGCAATCGGTTCGCTTTGCGTGTTTTTGTGTGTTCTTTTTCTCTCTAATTCTGGCTGTACGTCTGTCAGTCTATGATCGAGGAACTTCAATTGAATTTCTTATTTTCAACACTGTAAACACGAATCGGCTTGTTTGCACTTCCAAAAACCTGCAGTTTAGCAGTACCATACTTTGGCTCTGAATTTGGAAACATTGCACGGTGCCTTGTCCTGCGCGTACATGCACACATTGGGGTAAAACGATTACTTCAGTCTGTCTGGCAGTTGGAAATCATTCCAAACAGGAAACTTACTGTTTTCAGGGGCATTACAAAGGACACAAACAACAGGCAGGAAGAAGTAATTTAACGTGTTAAGGTGATGTAAAACACGTGTGTTTTCCAAATACTTCAATGACGGTAAACTTCTGATTCAGTGGGGGTGTTTTTTTTTCCGACAACCTTTAAATCTTTTTTTAATTTCCATTTGAATCATATAATTTTGAACACCACAGAACACAAATTGCCTTGTTTGCACTTCCACAAACTTTCAGTTTTGCATCACTTGGGAAAAGTGTACACAATCTCGATTTATGAATGTTGCTGTGTGCTATGAGGGCAGAGGAACAGCGACATTCGACGAAATGGCACCGCTTAGCAATGAAACTACTGAGCTAACTTCGTCAAAAAAATCTGTCGGTTTAGTGCATCTTTTTTTAAGCCTGGTGTTGGCTTAGTGGTTAGGGTGGTGGCTTGGGTCCTAGGGTCCTGAGTTCAAGCCCCGTTGGCCACTGAATTAATACACCAGGAGGTTGACTAAGCCTGTCATCCTCCAAGGTCAGCAAAATGAGCACCAGCAGCATAGACCTGTCCAACCAATGATGCAACCAGCAACCAGCAGCCACAGGCTGCACTCGATAGAGAGAGTGCATCTTTTTTGTTAAAGATCGTTCCAAAATCGTCAGTTTCTCCGAGAAGAGTTGGCAGAAGGTTTGTGATTACGCACATGCATGGATAAACTTCAATAATGATGAACAATGCATCTCAGCGGAGCATCCTCACCTCTGGACTGTTGTGTTTGACCAATCGGCTTCGTACGGTTACCATCGCACCTGTTATTCAAAGTTCACAAACAAATCTAATACAGATCATGCTCGGAAACATAAGGCAAGAGTTGAAAGACCATTCCCACGTCCTTTTCTCAAGACTGCGTGGAGTAAGGTGTTCTATGAATGCTCTGGTTTTATTATTTAATTGCTGGTTTTAATCGGTATCTGCCATGATTATTATCTTTCTTTCCACTATGTTTTCAAACTCATCATACATAAAAGTAGAATAGTTGGTAAAATATTTTTGACAAAAAGAACACTGCAGGATTATGTGATATTAAGTTGGTTCATCTTGATCTACTACCTATTTAACGACCCCAATTATTGCCAGGTTCTTGTGGGGTTGACCAGGGAGTTTTTGGTGCAAGTCTTTCACTAACTGGCTGGTCAGTCCTGGTGTTCCACTAACGGTGGCAGGAATTTGGAATTTGTTCAGGGTGCCAGTTTAGGCTCACCTACTCTTCGCTTGAAGACACCCTGGCATCTTTAATGTCCACCAGATAATGCTAGCAGATGGGACACCCAGCTTAACATTCATCTGAGGGGAGAAGACATCGTGGTGCATCTCCTGCCTGCGAAGCACCGATCAGACAATTTAGAGCCAGGTTGGAAATCAAACCCAAGCTCGACAACTCACAGGGTAAGTGCGCTACCTCAGTGCCATTCTATGAGATATATTAAGATAGTTGACATAATTATTTCATTATTCAAGTTATATTTTTAACCTGATGAAAAATTTGCTTTGAATTGGAATTCTTATTTTAATTTCTTCTTTTAATCAAGATGTTTGTATATTTAAAGGAATTGCTCCTATGTAATAGTGTGCTCCATTTGTCATGATGGCTGTGTATGAAATCAATGTTTTGTGAATTCCCTTCGGCTGCAGTTGTCTTCTGCTTTCTACTTGAATCTTTGTACTTTATTTCTTTATTTCCTTGCATTATATGGGCGGCACTGCTTGTGGACACCATTTTGTGTCCATCCCAAGTTGTCTTGAGACAATTGTGCGGTTTTTTTTCTTTAAACTTCTTTGGGGATGGTTCACCTGCGGTGATTCTTTGTGGGGAATTCCAGGATGTTTATCACACATGTTTGTTTGGTTTATTCTCCTTTTTTCATTGAGATATTGGCCAATCCTGATTGATTTTACCTCCACCACCAAAGGTGAAGGAGGTTATGTTTTCACCCATTTCTGTCTGTTTTTGTTTGTTTGTCTGTCTGTTTGTTTGTTTGTTGTGCAGGATATCTCAAAAAGTTTTGGACAGATTCGGATGAAACTTAGTGGACCAGTTGGGTGTGGGACAAGGATGAATTGATTCGATTTTGGTGAAGATACAAATTCGGATCTGGATGCGAGAATTATTTAATTTTTATAGTGATTCTTCACCATTGAGAGATGGGGCCAAAAACGACATAGGACTGTATAGCATGATGTTTCAAAAATGTATTGGGCTTGATATGTTTTCGTGGATCAGGCATGACATGCAGGCCCGTAGCCAGGGCTCAGTATTAAGGGGGGCATATGAACTGGATGGGGGGGCACAATTGTTTATATTTAATATTTTTGATAACCCGGTATACTATTGTATTCATGCAGCATTGACACATCTATACTGAGGTTGCCGTCGCATACTAACCAAATTGATCTCAGCTAATTTAATATGTTCCGATGTTTTTGGCCTAAAATTATTATTCGAATGCAGGAGAGCCGCAACAAACTGGCACATTCACAATGCAATATTCAATGATTAGACAATTGGCACCAATTCAGGTGAACTTATACAAGGTGTTGTGAAGAATTGGCATTAGAAAATTAATATACCAGAGATACAATGACTAAACGGGGGAGGTTGGCACCAGAATCAGTGCACTTTGAAATAGAATACAGTGGCTATGACCTGCGATCATCACGTTAAACTACCAACAGCAAATACGACCAGCCTGAAGATACACAAAGTCCGCATTTAAAGCAGTCAATTACACAGAGGTAAGGTTATGCAAAAGCACAGATATGGGATATGCAAAGCACCAAACACAACATTTAACTTAAACATCAGAAGTACAAAGCAGCCAACCACGGCGGATGCTGACCACAACCACACTGCAACCACAACCACACACGCATCACCAGCAGTCACACACACAATCTGAACTCCTCGTATAGTTTTTATCCCTGTACTCGCTGTCAGAGAGCTGCAGGCGACTGTCTCGGTGTGGAATCTTCTGAGGACCTTCTCCTTCCATTCATTCAGGCATTTACGTGTGAGGTCTCTCTCGAAGACCAGCCGTACCAGTTGTGCCTTGCGTGCATGGTGCATGGACCGTCGATGGTCAGTGAAGACATTCCTCAATGTTGAGAATGAGTTTTCACACATGGCAGTGGACGCACCAAATGTTAGTCCAAGTCTCATAGCAGTCACTACACTTGGCATGGCTTCCAGCGTTTTGTGGTATGTTGAGAGGAGTTTTTGTGTTGTCCATCTTCGTTTGGCTGCTTTTCTGTCTGTGAGCGAATAAACTGCTTTGCAACCACACACTCTGTTTCACTGATGGTTGACTTTGTTAATGTCATGATGTGCTGGAGCAAGTGGGGATCCAAAAACGTGCCATTTTCGGGATTCAAGGCAGCGAGTGAACGGGCGAGTTGTGTGTTGCGCTCACTGAAGCGCTGAGCGATCTCCCAAGCACAGTGTCAATTGCGCTGTTAAAAACCCTCTGCAGTTCCGGCTTGTCATTGTCGTTGTTTTGTCCTGTAGTCTCCAAAACTACAAACTGTTCCAAGTTCTTATGCTTGTGATCTCCGTTTTGGTGGTGCAGGTGTAGAAGTGTGAGCATCGTTGGCCTTGTTCCACAGATCAGTGAACTCATCCTCAGAGCGGAGTTTCTTCACGCACTCAGTAGCACTCGCCACCAGTTCCAACCCCGTTAGCAAGTCCATGTCCTCTGCCTGCAAGAGTCTGTTAGGGCCATCTAACAACATCAGCAGTTTTTGTACAAAGATAGCAATGAACATGAAGGCAGGCCCAGAGACTTCCCGCAAAAGCCCAATAGCCTCCATCCTCATCTCTGCACCGTAGGCGCGCTCTGCATCAATCTCCGACAGTAAGGATGTGATATCCTTAAAAGATCCTATGATCACAGACACGGTGGCTAAATGTCCCGTCCACCTTTGATCAAGAAGTCGTTTTAACTGCTCCTTTATACTGTGCAGCAACAGTGGGCTTTCTGAAGAATTTGTACAGGCAACAACAAACCTCGAGGAAATCAGTGACAGCTTTCTCTGCTGCCAGTGCGTGGATAACTACCAGATGGAGTTGGTGATTTAAGCAGTGCACATAGGGGATTTCTCTTTCCAATATCTCTTGCAACAACTTTTGCACCCCACCGTGCTTCCCAGCCATTACCGAAGCCCCGTCGTACACCTGACTTAATATTTTTGACGTGTCAAGTCCTGTTTTTGTCAGCTCTGCAATTATTAGGACTGTCAATGTTTTTGCATCTCCAGCGTCGGCTGTAGCTATTGTGAGTAGACGCTCTGTTGCTTCATTTGAGGCCGATACAAAGCGAATGATGATTGATATTGTTCTCACATTCAGTGGGGTCCCTCGTCCCATCCACCTTGATGGTAAACCACGATGTGCCCACTTCTTCCACGATGGCATCCGTCACAACATTACTCAATGTGCAGATCAGTTCATTCTGCATTTCCGGACTAGTATAGCTTGCGTTTCGTGGGATATGCTTTATTATTATTTCGGCTAGCTCGGTGTCTTTTTTGAGTGTGTAGTTTAAAAGCGAGAGAAGAGCCCACTGTGCCCGTCTGACATATCCTCAAAATTATCAAGGCTCCTCCTAAAAGGTATCTGATTTTCGGCGAGAAATCCCACAACATCTATAAGAGCAGACACATAGTACGGTTTCTATTTAGCTGGTCAGCATTGAGGAGTGTGGAAATCTCCTCACCACAATGGATGCGCCTCTCATTCTCCTTCCACCTCAAAACACAAGTTAAATGTTCTTTGAAGTTGCGTGTTTGTGAAACCCCCTGCCTTTCTCAAGCATGTTTCCAATTCCGGTAGCCTCGCACTGTGAAAGTAGAGTCCACTGGGCCACGTGTGGTGTTAACTTCCTACATGGATAGCAGAATGCTGCATGTGTCTGCACACTGTATTTCAGCCATTCATTAGTCTGGTACCACGAGGACACAAACGAGCGACTCTTGTTCTGCAACAGATGGCCAGGGTACCGCTGTAGAACAACTTGATTCGGTCTCTCACTTCCAAGATCATCGGGAAGCGGCTTGACAGTCACAGCCGGTCCGAGGCCGCCGCCGAGCGTGGCAACTCGGCTGCCTGCGCTGGGGCTCCAGCCGCAGGGCTGACGTTGCTGGCTTGGCCAGGTTGGCCAGCTTCTGTCGGTATTTCATCGACATGATCGTCTTCTCCTCCTCCTCCTCCTCCTACAACATGTCTTTCATCATCTTCTTTATTTTCGTCGGTTGCATTTTTTCCTTTTCTGAGCCATTTTCGTATATCCATCATCCACGTCTTTTTCTCCTGCTGCTAGCTCGTGCTCTGTGACTCGTCCCTCGGACTCGCGTCACTAATCTCGCGACTCGCGACATTTGACGGTTGACGGTTTTATTTATTAAATGATGCATCCATCAAGAACAGGTTTTATCTGCATAATTTCAAAGTGTAAGCAGATTGCAAACCCACATATTTTTAATTTTTATTATAAAATTACTTTTGTAAGATGGAGGGTTGACGGTTGTGAAGGTCACGTGGTGCACGTGCACTTCATCTTTAATAATGTAAATTTATGTCTTTTCCTTAATCATATTATCATATTATGACTATATTACATTTATACCTAACTTACAACCAATCAGGTAACCTGCTCAATAGGGCCTCCATATCGAAGACCCTGATTGGCTATTCCTTAAAACTAAATGATCCACGATATATTATATATATATATATATATATATATATATATTATATATATATATATATATATATATATATATATATATATATATATATATATAACCACCCACAACATCGACAATCGACACGAGGTCTTGGCTGCTGGCGTTGGTGCTTGCGTTATTATCTTTTATCTTGTGGTCTTGGACTGTATTGTCTTGCCAATTGCTTTTGGAGATGCGCTGGCAAGCGCACACTTATCTGTTGACTCTTATTCAAAGAAGGATATTATTAAAGACAGTTTATCCAAGAAGGCCTTATTATTCACCATGTTGAACATTTGGAATAAGGGTTTTAGTTCACACAGGTGAACTCTTAAACAGCAAGTTCACAGTGGGCGCTCGTCCTTAAACACTAAGTTGTTCACAGGGTGCAACAGGGCATAAATTGGTGGCGTACAAGTGGGGGGGCACCAGATGCGCCATGGGGGGCATTGCATCCAAATGCCGCCCACCCTAGCGACGGGCCTGATGACATGGCGGAGGTATGCGCTCTACCCAGTGCCCTTCCAGTTACCCTCGCCAGAGGAGAGGGTATTGCATTTGGGCCCGTTTGTTTGTTTGTTTGTTTGTCTGTCTGTTTGTTTGTCTGTCTGTTTGTTTGTTTGCCGCACAGAACTTTTGTGTTTTTCTCTGCAACCGCTTGTCAGATTGAGCCGAAATTTTCACCATTTGTGTGACTACTCATGTCGAATGTTTTAATGATAATTATGACATCATAGGTCACGTGGTGTGGCAGCCATATTGGGAAAACGGAAAAACTTTGAACCTCTGTATTTCTGAGATTTAAACTTGGCACCTAGCAGGTACTGCTCATGGGGCATGAGTGTGATTTTTTTTATGACATCATAGGTGCCTTTGCTACGACGTTGTCATTGCATATGTATAACGCCACATCCGATCAGTATGAAAAATTTTGAGGGTCATCTAGGGATAAAATGGTCCACAGAAAAAAAATTCATGATGTCATCGGTCATGTGATTCGGCAGCCATATTGTTTAAATAAAATAAAATAAATATATATATATATATACCTTCAAAAATCTCTGAAGTGGCTGAACAAATTGAGGTGAAACTTTATATGTATGACCGCCTGTCCATGAGGAACAAAAGGTTCACACATATATCATAGGTCACATGGTTTGGCAGCCATATTGGATTTACCGTAAAACCGATGAAAATACACCACTCAAAAGAAGTCCTGGCGAGGGTCTGCAACCTCTGATTGCTCTTTTTCTTGTGTCTATTCGTTTTCGGTGTTGTTTCCTTATTTTTAGCTTTGTAGCTTACTTGCTTTGAAATAATGTTGTTCGTGCATGTATCGTCACCACCTCATTTCACAAAGGTGTGAAGAGTATCCACTGTATGAGCTCGACGTCATAATATCACCAGCACAGATTTTAAGGAAGATGGAAGCAAAAGCCTTGTGGTCTCACAAATAAGCCCCGAAAGCCTCCATGACCAGGCCTTAATATACATAACTGTGGGAGCCTGCTCTGCTGTGGTGTCTCATTTGGCATCCAGCGTGCACGTTCTTTTTCCATGTCCATACATTGTAAAAATGTCTGTATTGGGTATCTCAAATAAGATTCAACCACAGACATTCAGCTTTTTATTGGCACGCTCAGCTGGCAGTCGCATCATTTACTTGAGACATAGATAAATCATGTCCCAGTAGTTACAGTGGGGAACAGGGAGCGTTTCATATTCAATAAGCCCGCTTCCACTCCTGCCTCTCTACTCTCTATCCCCACATCTCTTTTCTCCTAAACCAGTCCTTACAATGTGAACCCACCTTTCTGGGGTAATGCTTGTGCAAATGGGCATTTCATGTGGTCTGGTATACCTGGATATTCCTTGACACCAGGTTACAATCGCAGAGCGTGGTTGCTGTGTGTGTATTGGCTCCTGTTCCATAAACAAATTCACACAAAATCCAGGTGTTTGACATGTCATATGTGAATGGCCATCCTCCATGAGAAAGGGAAACCATTATTATTATCATCCTTTTTTTTTGTATACAATGTCGAGGCTCGTATAAGAGCTAACACACAGAACATATACCAAGGGGAGCAGGAGACAAGAGGGGTGGGAGAGGGAAGCACAAAACAGTGGGGAAACAAAGACATTAGGAGATCTGTGGAAGGGAGAGGGATGGGGCGGGGTACACTATACACTATACAAGATGGACACTATAAGGGACTTTCAGGAAGGAAGCAGGGAATTTGAAAGAGGTGGGTTTAGGGTGGATTAACGGGGGTGAAAAAGATCGTGGTTTTGGATGGGGGAAGATAAGAGGTGGTGGTGAACAGCTGTTTTGAAGACCTGGAGGGAAGAGTGGGATTGAAGAGAGTGTGGGAGTTTGTTCCAGAGGTGGGGAAAAAGTGGGAATGAAAGAATGAAGGTGAGCAGTGATTCTTGATTTTGGTAGTCTCACCA
Organism: Eptatretus atami; assembly: GCA_035128595.1. Lineage (NCBI taxonomy): Eukaryota > Metazoa > Chordata > Myxini > Myxiniformes > Myxinidae > Eptatretus > Eptatretus atami. The sequence goes on along the minus strand of CM068963.1, from coordinate 83,217,202 downwards.
GAAGGGAGTTTTTGGCAGACCCTAAGTGCCCTGCGGAAATATAAGGGGGACAGAGCACAGACAGATCGACGGTGAAAGGGGGGGGGGCAAGGCCAGTGAGGAGATGGTAGAAGACAGAAAGACCACCGACCTGCCTCCAGTGAGAGAGTGAGAGACCCAAAGACTCAGCTTCATCGCTGGAGATACAAATGATCCTAAAAGCCTTGGTTTCCACAGCGTGAAGCCGAGCTCGGTGAGAGGTGGGAGCACCAGCCCAGAAGGGAGAGCATTGCTCCATCAGGCTGTGGATGAAAGCTTTGTAGGTGGTCAGGAGCTCAGGTGTGCCAAGGAAGGGCTTTGCATGACGGAGGATGCCCAGTCTGTGACTGGTTTTGGAGGCCAGCTTGGAGATGTGGTTTTCCCAGGAAAGATCATGGCAAATAGTGAGGTCCAAAAGCTTGAATGAAAGGATTTCTTCACGAGGATTGTTGAGAAAGTAGATTGGGGGGGGGGGGAGGGGTTCAGATTGATCCTTTCTAGTTACAATAGTTTAACTTACAATAGCTTAATGAGTCTCTTTTTCTTTTCTTTCTTTCATGTTTATTGTGCTCTGGCAAGTAGATAAATTATATACTGGGTATAAGATTTACTATCTTCACATGATTTGTCATCTGGAATTATATTCAAAAGAGACAACATGATGGAGAGCAGACATGGTGTTCAACCAAAATTTTTGATGTTGTGCAGGAAGAATTATATTTTTTATGCAAACTTTCTTTCTCTGTGCATCACATCATCATCGGGTTCAGTTTTTCAGCTTTGTAGATTAAAGAGCAATTTGATGACATTCTGTCATCGTCATTCTGCACCAAACTCATGAGCTGCAGTCCTCTGTTTGTTAGTTTATCACAGGGCTGGCACATTGGCCTTGAGTTATACACATTCGCTTCTGAGCTGTCTCGTCTGCGTTTGAATCTCGGCCCAGATATAAACTGTCAACCTGGTGTCTTGCAGCCAGGCCGGGGCATCAATATGTATGCCATCTTTCAAATGAATGTTAAACTGAGCGTCCCGTCTGCCGGCATTAGTTGGTGGACGTGAAAGATCCCACGGGGTCCTTCATGAAGAGTTGGTGAGCTTATGACCGGCAACTTGGCCAAATTCTAAAGTCTTGCTCTCACCTAAAGGAGGCATTGCATCAGAAGCACAGCAGCGCTCCCAGCAATGACACAACCATCAGCCACAGGCTGCATACAAATTGGATGCATGAGTTTATCACAGCTATGTCTCGTAGAATCCTTGTGTATCTACAGGTAGACCAAACTGAAGAAAGTTCAAAACTAAACGAAACCGGAACATCAGAGCTGATGAAAGCAAGTTTTGCGTTTGTGATGAAAAGTGTTTCTCATGGTCTTTGACATCTCCCATAGATTGGACACACAGCATATATTTGGACGTTTTCTATATGTATGTATATAGATATATGTATATATATATATATATATATATATGTATAGTCGAGACTTGTGAAAAGAGTGATAATTAGTACACTGAATGGACCAGGACACAAGATAAAAGGAGCAGTTAAGAGAAGGGGATACACCAACAGCAAAGTTTAAAGCCAAGATAGAAGGAGACTTGGACAAACAATGGATGTGAGGAGGAATGAGGGGCAGGAGAGGATGCATAGGGTGGACCAGATGGATACAGAAGGAAACTCTCAGAAGGGAAACTGAAAATTTGGGCAGAGGAGGGATTGGGGAAATATGATTTGGAAGCAAACACAGAACTGAGGTATTCGGCCTTCTCATGAGTAGAGTCGGCTGTGATGCCATTTGAAGAGAGGGAAGGGATGGAAGGGGAGCATATTCCAGATACAGACTGAACTAGAAGGGCACTCGGTAGAGCACATACCTCCGCCCTGTAACGCCTGATCCACCATAACATATCTGGCCCAATACATTTTTGAAATATATATCATGCTATACAGTACTATATTGTTTTTGCTATGCAGTACGATATGAAGAATCACTGAAAAAATTCTCGTAGTTGGATCCGGATTCGGATCTTCACCAAAATTGAAGCAATTCATCATGGTCACTTCACACTCAACCTGTCCACCAAGTTTCGTCCGAATCCGTCCACAACTTTTCGAAATATCATGCTATATATTAGTTTAGCCCGATCTCTCAATCGTGAAGAATCACTTAAAAAATTATCAGATCCGAATCCGTCTCCAACTTTTTGAGGTATCCTGTACACAGACAGATAAACAGACAGAAAGGGGTGAAAACATAACCTCCTTCACCTTCGGTGGTGGAGGTAACAAGGTGCCACCAGGTTTTAGAGGAGGGACACAAGTTTGAAAGTTCATTCTTGAGGTTGGACAGATGTTGTTTTCTCGCTCTCCTGAGAGTGGATACACACATGTTGCGGACTTTTTGGAATGCAATGAGATTGCCTTCGGTCGGATTATCCTTCCAGGATCAGAAAGGCAAGTTTTTTTCAGAGCAACTGCCTCAACACAGGATTTGGTGTACCATTGGTGGGAAGAGTCCAGAAGGGAGGATTTTTCATTGGGAGAAATTGGGGTTCGAAAATTCACAGATTGGGTCAGTCTCATGGAGTGACACAAGTTCTTTGCTGAAGTGCAAGGCTGGTGAGAGAGGTACGAACAGCCAGCCAAGTTGCATGCTGACAATTGAAATTGCCACATATGAGGAAGAGAGAGTTGGGATGAGTGGTTCAAAGTTTGTCCATGTTGTCTGAGAGAGACGTAGATGGAGTCATTACTGTTAGGAGGACGGTACAACACACAGATGTACAAGAGGTTGCAAGAGCGGAGGCGAAGTTGCAGCCAGACGTACTCCTGGGGAATGGAAGGTGTAATATAGTACAAGAACAGTGAGAAATTGAGTTATTGATGTAAAATGCAACTCCGCTGTTGGAGCATGGTTCAAGCCTATCAAATCAGAGGAGGCAATAACTGGGGAGACACACAAATAAGTCAGGGATGTCCTGTGGGAGAAAATATTCTGTGAAACAGATGATGTCGGTTTATCTGCAGTGGCCTGGATTGAGAGATCTGTGAGGTTGGAGCGGAGGCCCCAGATTATTGAGGCCACACAGTTAGAGATTGGGAGTGAGGTGGTGTTGGGGGTGCAGGATTGGGGGTGGGGTAGGTTTCACATGGGTGGGATGAGGGGGGAAGGTTTGTGTGTGTGAATGCTGCAGGGGAAGGATTGAGAGTGTCGTATGTGGTGGAAGTTTTGAGAGGGTGGTGTGAGCAGGAAGCATTGAGAGGGTGGGTGAGGAGGGATTCAGAAAGGGAGGACATGAAGCTTTGAGCGGGTAGGGTGGGGGTGGATGCTTATTGAGAAGATGGTCCAATCAAGTAATATGGAACATCTGCTTTTCACGTTCCTCTCTGCAGCATCACTTTGTCACTAATGTGTTTACTTCTTGGCAACCGGCTGTATGTCTCACTTTTTGGGAACTCGTCCAAGTTATGCCCACTTCGACATGTGCCAAAAACTGCATGACTTGTTAGCTATCCCATTCCTGACTATTGCAAATGCTGGAATCTTTTTATGGTGTAGTGCATGTTATAAACATGATTTGTTCACTCGTTGTCAAAAAAATGTGTTTCATTCCTGTCTTAAAGCTATAGGCCATACATACTATAGTCATACATGTTTTGAGCGATTCACCCCTTCTTCCAAGCAAATGTGGTCTCTCATAAGAGGAAAAATGTACACACGAAAACCCTTTTATTACATATATGTTACATAGTATGCAGTTTTCATATAATTCACGTAATATCTCACAAATATGTTTTCCAGCAAACATTTGAGATAAATCAGGCAGGGACTCTCACCAGCTGTCGACAACACCAGCAGCACCTGCTGACACATCAGCAGCCTCTCTACTCTGTACACAAGATTGAAAATTAAGTAAAGAGGAAATGTACCATCCATTCGAGGTAAACGAGTAAAATGCATATATCGGTCAAAATAATATCCGATTAATGTGTCCAATACCAGTAGAAAGTAATCACCATATAACGATGCTTCTGGAAGCAGTGCAGCCATCCACAGGATTCCGCTACAGTGACCGTAACCCATTTCATTTGACAACACCAGCGCCTCTTGTCGTATCTTTTTAGTGAGGGGGTGGTTTCTTGACCAGGCAGCACAAAACCAGTCCCAAACCAACTCATTGAGTCAACTGGATGTCGACAGTCAGGCTTTTGCATACTGGCAGCTGGAGTTCCTTCTTCCTTCTCCAATATCCGATCCTTTTCAGGTGATGATTGACAGAATCTGTCTTCCCGATGTCAGGACTGACGGTGGTGGCTTGGGTTGACTTTCAGCTCTTATGGTTCTTAATACATTCATTAATTCGTATGCAGTACTTGGCTGCTGGTTGTGTCATTGCTGAGAGTACGTCGGTGTCATTGATGCAGTGCCCCCTGGAGGTGGGAGCATTTATTCAAGGTGTAGGCTAAAAACTCACCTCCTTTTCAAAAACAAGCTCAAATGAGCTAGGATCCTCGTCCTCTTAATGATGACGTCATCAAAACGAATATGACGTCATTGTGATGTGTCAGGTCTTGCGATAAATTATCTGTGCTAATGCCCGGCTTGATTCCCGCAAACAAAATTCAAACAGCTTGCCTAGTTTCGGAGATAATGGTATAGGCGATTTCCATTAGCGGCGATATTATGACGTCCACTTTTTTTCTAGGAAGAATTTCCAAAATCGGAGATGGTTACTGCCTGCGCGTGGGCTGTCTGCATATACATGGCAAGTTTCACGAACATCCGATGAAAACTCTGTGTTGTGAAACAAAAAATGTCAAAAAATAGGAATGACGTCATAAAAATTGATATGACGTCATAGTGATCTATCATATGTGCGGTAATTCATCTCTGCTAATGCCCTGTTCGATTCCCGCAAACAGAATCCTAAAAGCTTGCCTAGTTTCGGAGATAATTTTTTAGGCGATTTCCATTAGCGGAGATATTTTGACGTCATAACTTTTTTTCTAGGAGGAATTTTCAAAATCCGAGATGGTTACTGTCTGCACACAGGGTATTTTTTTACATATATATGCCAAGTTTCAGGAAGTTTCGATGAAAACTGTAGGCTGTGAAACAAAAAAGTTCACAAGAAGAAGTTGAAGAACAACAACGTGAGTAAGACTTAGAGATCCTCCACGAGGATCTAAAAATGTACACTGGGATCTTTATCGTCCACCATCTTAGGCGAGCAGATTGGACACCAGATTTAACGTCCATCGAAGGATGGCACACACATTGAAGAATTGCCCTGCCTGCGAACCACCAAGGTGACAGTTTATAGCTTTGTCGAGATTCCAACCCCAGATAGAGAACTTCGGTTTATATTTGTAACACCTGCTGGGGTTTTGGGCGGAATGCCAATGAAAATCAACTTTCAACAACCTGAGAAAAAAATATATATATATAATTGGCTTTCTAAATTGCACGTTGCAGAGTTGACCGATGAGTGTTGGGGTCTCAAGAGTAAGTTCGGTACAAAGGCTGCCCATACATAGTTGGACTTGAAACGTATGGAAAAATAATTTGCCGCTTGCAACGAGTTTGTTACAATTTGATTTGATATGAGCTGTTAGTATATTACGCTAATTGTGGGGCAAGCCTCATGATGAACAAACTACTAAAAGGTACTTTGTGGTAAGTTTGTTAATTATCTTTTATCCTTAACCCCCTTGTCAATACGTGTTCAATGTTCATGCGTTTCAAACACTGACACCGTGACTCACTTTCAATCCCAAACAAATTGACTGTCTTTCTGACATCCTGCTGATATCTTTCATCATCGAACATTATTGTGTACGCGGTCACATTGATAAAGCTGCCAAAAGCTTAAATGGTTCAATATTAGTCAACCTCTCTTACATATGTACTTTTGTAAGTTCGTTTTTAATTACCTGTAAAGAAGCAGATCCAACCATCTCTAGATCTAATTTGCCACTGGAGGGAGGTTCACTATTTGTGAGGCCTAATTGGGCCACCTCAACAGTTATAGATCAGGTTTCCAGTGAGCAGATGTGCTCCCATTTGTAGCAATTAGCACTGAATTTTGCCTCGGATCGATGTGGAGTTGAATTGTTAAGATTGTTCTTTCTTCGTCGACGAGATGCTGAATTTCATCTTGGACTACTTTTAGGCACTGTATCTATGGCTGCCTGACACTGTGCTGCCAGCTTACCCCTCACATCTATTACCACATCTACAGTAGAACTTTCTCCTTTGTCAAACACTCCAAGACTGCCCCTTGCATTATGTAATCCCCTTTTTCATAACACCTCTACATTCCACTATCCGAATCGGTGATGTAAATAATGAATGATAATGGTTCTAGTACTGAACCCTCAGGTACCCCACTACCCCCACTACTTACATCCTCCAAGTTGGATATCCTTCTACTCACAGCCACTCTTTGCTTCCTGTCACTAAGCAGTTCCAAACCAGTTGGTTACTCTACCAGCCATCTACAAGCTCTCACCTCAGCAAAAGCTTTTTGAAAATCTCGATAAACTACATCCACTGCACTTCTCCTGTCCACCCAATCAGAAACTGCCTCGTATAGCCCCAATAAACGTGTTGAATATGACATTCCTTTGGTTAATCCATGTTGGCTACCTTTTAATTTGTTTGAAATGATTAAAATGTTTCCCTATCCATTGCTTAATTAACATCTCCAACACCTTTGCCACAACTGAATTCAAGCTTACAGGTGTATAGTTCCCCCAATTCTTTTCTGAATCCTTTCTTAAATCACGACGTTACATTTGGTACTCTCCAATCCTCCGGTACCTGTCCCGACTCCGATGAGCAGTTAAATATAAGTTAATATCATGCCTATCTGTTCTGCCACCTCCCTCAATACTCTTGGATACATATTGTCTAGACCTGGAGGATTGGTCATCCCTTAGTTTTCCTTTCTGTTTCTTTACTTCCTGCACTCCTACTTTGATCTCCTCAAGAAGCCCTTATTCACTTCTGTGATAGATATTCTCAGCTATTGGAAGTTCTCTTGACTGTTCTTGTGTGAATGTAGAAGCAAAATAACTATTTAATAAACTTGCCATCTGTCTCTCATCCTCCACATATTCTCAAGCTGTGTTTTTCGTTAAGGGAGCCACACTTGTCCTTATCTCTAACTTGCAAAGGTACCTGGCATTGTGCTTGGCAATGCTGGGTCCCTCCACCCACCCTTCCCCTGCCTTCTCCCACCCCATCCCCTCCCTCCTCCTCCCACCCCACTCCAACCTTTCCCCTCCCTCCTCCCACCCAACACCCCCTCCAGACTCCCACCCCACCTCTTCCCCTCCCTCCTCCTCCCACCACCCTCCTTCGGATTTGCACTCCACCCCCGCCGCCCTCCGAACTCCATCCCTTCTCTGCGACAAGTGGTGACTCATGAGAAATTGACAGTTTAAAACCCCTAGTAAGGTGTATCGTGGTAAAAAAAAAGTGATCCTATAAAGTTTCTTTCAGGATTTCAGGAGCTCAGAGGATTGGCATCACAAAAAAAACAAACATCTCATTCACTTTTATATAAAAGATAACATCACTCGAAGCTCCTAATGAATGAAATAACATCCTAATTGAAAGCAGATCACACAAAAGGTGAAACAATTCAAACCCAGGATAGACATCTTAGAGCGAGTGTGCATACCTATCGGCCATCCTGCCTGGTATGGGGATTCATGTTTTTGTAGAGCTCTTAAAACATTTGTCAATTCTCTTTGAACTCATTGTCCCGTTGATTTACTCATTCTAATCATCTATTAATTTTGCCTTCCTAACTCCGGGGATGTCCCACGGAGAACTGAACCACGGTCGCCACACCCACTGCTCACGCCAAGGGAGCCTTCGCCTGCTTAATTATGTCTTTGCACTCAATGAAGTTACACTTTTGGTTAAAAAAAAAAAACAAAAAAAAACATACAGTAGGAAAACAGGAGAGTGGAAAGAGTTAAGTTTAATGTTTTGGTAATTTCACATTTTCTTGTGTAAATATGGAGAAAGAGGGTGCACAGCCTTGCTTAAAGCTTATAAGTTATACACTTAGTAATAACAAGAATCGTAATTTCTCTAAATTCTCGGATTTCACTCCATATCTTGACATTTATTTAGTTCACGAGAATCCGATCCTCAAATTCAAAAAAAATCATATTTTGATTATATACTTGAATTAGTCCATGAGAGTATATCGTGTTTCTAAGGCAAGGAATTTTTAGTAGGCCGAATCAAAATGGTGGCTAAGACCCCTGCGAGGTGAAGTTGGGCCGACCAAG
>CM068963.1:83179536-83205420 GCA_035128595.1 Eptatretus atami | reverse complement strand
CATCTTTGCTCTCCACCTCCCCCCCCTCTCTCTTCCAATTCCAATTCAGTCCTCTCTCCTCATCCTTCTCACACTAATAAAAGCAAATGGGTATTCCTACATTGAAACATTGGAATATTTAATGCTTTTCCCCTCCCCTATCATGCTCTCGTCGACTTCACAGAAACCTGTCACGGTCGCCTGTCCAACTCACATTCCTATGAGATATGCGGAACCCCCGTGGCATTGAAACTCTGACCCAAAACCAATTATCTTATTCCTGATGCATATACGTATACACATCATTAAGAGTAAATGATGGATGTTTTCTTTCACAATGTCGTGAGATTCTCAGAAGTCCTTAGCCAAAGACATAGGTTTTATGGTCCCTGGTCAAGTCGTTTTCAAAAAAATAGTCGGAAATAATACCAAGGACCTGCGTAACCTCCACAGTAAAAGCCCTGCTTGAGAGAATGCCACGTTATCTTGGGTGGTGTATAGGCAACAGACCACTGCCTCAATTGCTGAGGCCGATCTTCACAAGGCCTGTGACGCCTATCAGCTCAAAATCCTTTTAACTCTCGCTTTGGTCGTTTTACACTGAAGGGAAAACTTATAGTGAGGGCATGGCGATTGTGAGTGTGACAGCTCCGAAGAAGTCTTTGGGTTTGCAAATTTTTCAGGTTTAAATTGTGGGTGGAGTCAGGCAAACTGTCTAACCATTGGGTGGAATGGAATGTTACACACACACATATAGATGGATGCACGCGTGCACACACTTCTCCTTTTATAGTATACAAGGAGTACCCGGCGCTTCCTGGTATTGCCTGGTCTATTTTTTTTGTTAGGGCCTGAAACACTTCCCTACACCTACTAAGGAATGTGGTCAGGGATCATTTAATATTACCTTTCACATAACTACAAAGGCTTAGCACTAAAGAGAGATTAAAAAAATAAATAAATAAATAAATAAACTTTTTTTTGTTTGTTTTTTTTACAAATTTCCAAATATTATTTTTTGCCTAAAGCACTCCTTGAGGCTCAAACATGAACCTCTGAAAGTTTGACGAAGATCCGTTCAGTCATCTCTGAGAAATATGGTGACGCACAGACAGACGCACAGACAAACAGCTCTCTTATCGTACGATTAAGTACGATTAAGATTAAGTTAAGTACGATTAAGGTTAAGTTAAGTACGATTAACTTTTTCTGAAAAACAATGAGTACGATGAAGGGATGCACATTTCCGCCCTTACATACTTTGCTTATAATTAATTTGGATATTTATTTGAATTGTATATAATCCAAATGCAATTTGTAAATAATTCATAGGAATGTTTCGATATTGTAAAAAAATTATATAATAGCAATGCTTTAATTTATTTAATACTAGCAGGGGTACCCGGTGTCGGTGTTGCCCAAGTCTATTTTTTGTGGGGCCCTAAAATACTTACCTACACCCATAAAGGAATGGGGTCGGGGATCATTTAATATTACCGTTCACAGAGCTACTCAAAGGCTTAGGCACTACGGAGTGATGTAAAAGAAGAAAATATATTTTTTAAAAAACTTTCTTTTTCAAAATTTTCAATTTTGTTTTTGTTTTTTTTTAACACTGATGAACCTCTGAAAGTTTGACGATGATCCGTTCAGCCATCTCTGAGAAAATAATTTAAAGGATTGTTGTAAATAATGTTAACCTAAAAACATAGTTCCCTTACCTAAAGTAAGAACCTTAACCTGTAAGCGATTTAATGGTTTCCCGACCGCATGGATCATCAGCTGGGCACCGTTACGTTCTTCCTTGAGGTTTCGATCCTTTCAGGTCAGAACTTCTCCAAACGGTGGCTCCACAACCTTGGTCACGGATCCACATCAGTAGATTACCTACTTCAGTAGATCCACAACCTCAGTTGCGTCAATGCAACCCATCAATGCAACATCACTAAACAGACCCTACTCGCTGGAGGGTTTAATGTATTATCACATCGTTACAACTCCCATCACACATTCCATTACATTATATGACACACACACACACACATGGCTCTCTTATAGTATGGATTAAGATTTCGTTGTAAAACATTGAAATAAAATAAACGAAAATTTTCTTTGACTTTCATGTGAAATATTGATGTTTTCACGGGTTAAGTGTGTGCTTCGTTTGAGTTATTTAGTCTCCATTTAAGGGCTTCATGCTGATTAGTGCAATTTAGACGGATGTCGTTTGTTTGTCAGTGAGTGCCTGCACCCAACTACACCTAGGATGCTCCAATGTGATGTGCATTCATATTCCATTACTGGTAGATTAGCACCATGTTTCCATTGCAATTAATTTGCTGGCTGATAAATGCAATGATTCCAATTGTGACAGATCTATGCAATGATTCTTAGCCTATGGCGACTAATATATGCAATGATTCCAAATGGGGGCTGACGTATATAATAATTCCTAGATGGTGATATATGTGTGCAGTGATTCCAGTGGTGATTACCCTGTGCAGGCGAAGATAAAAGCATGGTTAAGCAATTGCTTCATGTCCATCTGTCCCCCAGTCCATATGTCCATCTGATCAGTTTATGATCGATGAACAACTTATTTAAATGAAATGCTATATTTTTTAACACAAATCGGAACATGAATAGGAAGGCAAGTTTCTCATTTTACCATACTTCGGCTCTGAATTCATCCTGATCGTGCATTAGCAGAGAGGAGCGACACAATATGTTTTACTCTGTCTGCCTGCCTGGCAATCAAACAAAATTGAAAATCATTCCAAACATGAAACGTACTGTTTTTTTTTTAGGATGTTCTAAAGAACACAAAGAACAGGCTCGTAGAAGTAAGGCAATGTGTTAAATATGGTGATGTCATAGCCCCTGGGTAAAATGGCGGTAAAACCCAGAAATAATGCATTTATACGCCTTTAAACCTTTATCTAAATTGAATTAAATACTTGAACACTGTAGAACACAAATTGCCTTCATAATACTTCCAAGAAGCATGCTACACATCGATATATATATATATCATGCGAGGTTGTGGCATGTTATAGGGTGGAGAAGAGGCTGCCGATATAGCGAAGTATGTTGCTGATTGATGCTGCGTTCTATGGTGATCAATAAAGCCTCCACCTCCTAAACTGTGACTCAACGGCATCTTATGACGGTGTATACGGCCATAAAGGTGATCTATAAGACTGCTTCAGTGGCACTAAACTTCCAAATTTAAAAAACGATGTTTAAAATCATTATTTATTAAAATTGAAGTACGAACTTGAACACTGCGTGGGGTATCATGTTCTGCGAAATCTTGATGTTGATGTATGCAGTGATTACAATGGTTACTGATGTATGCAATGATCCCTATCCTTTGGTGACAGATATATGCAATTATTCCAATGAGGGCTGATGTATGTAATGATTACTGTGGTGATCCAAACGGTGGTAGATACGTGTAGTTATTCCAATGCTTTCTGATATGTGCAATGTTAGTAGAGGTGTGTGTGTGTGCAGTGATCCTTTGCTGCAGCTTCCTGATGTGCACCATGTTTCCACTCCTGCCTGATGATACTATGCTTTCAGTGCTGACTTGCAGTGAACTCTCGCCTTAGGTGAAAGGTTGAGTTTGTCGTATTCTTCCGTCTGAGCTGTGCATTATTGGTTCAATAGCTTTAGAAACTCCTCAAGCTGCTTAATTGCATGTCATGGTATTGTGGAGTGCACATTTTATTTTTGGAGGGTACATTGAACTGCTGTGCAGATGAAGAGTGTTTCCAGATGTACTCGTTGTATGATTTCCTGGCCGTTACTCTTTACTCCTTCAAATTAAGCTGATTGTAGTCACGTCACCATTCCAAGGTAGAGAAGTCAACCTTATTCACTTGATGTATCCTGGCTGCTATTACTCCTTGGTCTCATAGGCCTTCTATTCTTATGCACCTGGCAGCATTTATAATCATTTGAACCTTCCTTTGCTGTCCTGTGTAAGGATTTTTTTCCCATGCAATTCAAAGACGCTTTGGATAGATTTTTTTTTTTAATCTCTCTAGATTTGTGAGTCTGTGGAGTGCCCCCTGTACATCCGTTCAACCTTCCCGGAAGTTACTGCTCTCTTTCTCTGAAAACATTCATTCGACAGTGATGTCAGAGTTATTCCTCATGCAGTAATAACTGGAGAGTTCATAGAACACCTTACCCCACACAGCATATTAGGTAAATAATTCAATTGAAATAAAATAACGATTTTAAAGGTGATATAAAAAAATAAATTCTGGAAGTTTAGCGCCGTTGATGCAGTCTTACACACCACCTTATTTAACATGCCCAAATACTGCTGAACGGAAGGGTTTTGAAAGTGGCAAAAAGGCGATTTGTGCTCCATTGTGTTCGAGTATATAATTCAATCGAAATAAAGGTTGTATAACTTTAAAGGTTGTCGAAGAAAATCCTGAAGTTTACCGCTGTAGATGCAGTGCTTTATACACCACCTTCTTTAACACGTTCGTTTATCGTGCACGTTGTTTGTGTCCTTTATGATATCACTATACACAGTAAGTTCCTGTTTGGAATGATTTTCAATTTTGTTTGACCATCAGACAGGCAGACAGAGTAACCAGAGTTGGTGTCAAAGCCACCCAATGCTCGTCTATTTATACATTTATCGTTTTTTAAAAGACGTCTAATAATTAATATTTTTTATAAAGCATTGCAGTGAAGTCTGATCCAAATATTTTTAAAGCAATATATGTATTTGTATATTGTAATCAGTAACAATGGCGCAAATGAGCACAATATACGCCCGAACAAGAAGGTATATACAGAATTGTGCTACTACATGAAAACAGCATCCTGGTTGCCATGGCAACCTCTTTAGATGACGAACGTATGTCACGACACACCGTCTCCACAGTCTGTACCTATGTTCCAAATATGAAACGTGAAAGTTGAAAACTTTGGGAGTTAGAGTGCGGACAGGAACGGATGGAAAACAGCATCCTGGTTGCCATGGCAACCACTTTAGATGACGAACGTATGTCACACACACCGTCTCCACAGTCTGTACCTATTACCAAATATGAAACGTGAAAGTTGAAAATTTTGGGAGTTGGAGTGCGGACAGGAACGGATGGAAAACAGCATCCTGGTTGCCATGGCAACCACTTTAGATGACGAACGTATGTCACGACACACCGTCTCCACAGTCTGTACATCTACCAAATATGAACGTGAAAGTTGAAATTCTTGAGTTGGAGTGCGGACAGAACGGATGGAAACAGCATCCTGGTTGCCATGGCAACCACTTAGATGACGAACGTATGTCGCGACACACCGTCTCCACAGTCTGTACCGATGTACCAAATATGAAACGTGAAAGTTGAAAACTTTGGGAGTTAGAGTGCGGACAGGAACAGAGGGACGGACGGACAGACGACGGACGGACGACGGTATCAATAATACGCCCCGAATATATATATATATATATATATATATATATATATATATATATATATATATATATATATATATTGTTACGGCTGTGGAAATTCGCATTACACCATTCAGGTCCCGTAGGTGAGGTATCTCTAAGTACATGTATAGTTAGCCCCAAACCGTTGTTTAGAGGAATTAATGTGATTCATTCGGGCTGCGACGCTTTGAGATAGCCGTTTTTCTGTTCTATCTTTATTTTGAACCAGCCACGTCCCAACCGCCATCACACAACAACCACCGCAACCACCGCGCCAGCCATCGTCACCAACTGCAACCACGCTCCAACCCTCAGACAACAACGCCAACAGCCACGACCTTTACCGTCACAACTCGCTCCCACATCATCGCATCATGCCATTCCCACAGGCACCATGACCATTCCCGCAGCACCTGTGAACACTGAGCGTCGGGCTGTCCTGGGCTCGTTCAGCGATACGCACCGAGCCGCGAGTGCAAATAGCGCGCTTTCCGAGGGAAAATTCGGATCAGGATGCTACACGCCACTTCTGATCCGTCCAATTAGCAAGCGCGAGCGGCTTGGCCCCGCCTCCAGGCGCATCTGTGTGAAATCGAGATATGCAATTCTAGGATCAGGGGAGGTTCACGCCCCCTTTCCTCCGACCAATGGGCGAGCGTGGCTCCGCCCCGAGCTCATCCTGATCGGAAATTGCATACTGTTTGCTCCTGCCAACCTATAAAGAGACGAGCGCAAGGCGAATCGTGGCAGAAGTGTGGCAGTGAATCAAGTCGGGTTGGAGAACGAAATCAAGTCGGTTGGAGAACGGAGTCGAGTCGGGTGGGGAAGGCATCGATTGGTTTCTGCAATCGGCTGAGGAGAATTGGGGAAGAGGCCAAGGAGCTCGGGTCCGAGGCAGGGAAGACGGCGGTCGGCGACGAGGTTGGTTGGGATCGCTCGTCGCGGGACCCAAGCGGCCAGCCATTCTCCTCCCCAGGGCATCAACAATCCCCCCCTTTTTCCCCCGCGCTGAGAGAGTGCACAAAGGGGCCCCGTTCCCACCCCACTCCAAGCGGTGCCAACGAAACCCGCGAAGGGGCATGAAGTTGGGGCACCGCCGCGCAGCGACATTTGCGGCTCGTCACGAGGACGCGGGTAGGACCCCCCCGGTCTCGCGAACCTGGCCGCTCCTCCAGGCCCGCGCCCAATTGGCCCACAGGCCTGTCTGCCCCCTTGTCTATGAGGGTGGCTATTTCCTCTGCTTTTGAGTAACTGTGTGTTGGCGCCGTCTGTAAAGTAGAACTGTATAAGTGTTGCCGTGTGTACGCGTATTCGGTTTTAACTCTTTATTTGCTTTATGTGCATTTTGAATACTGTATGGCTGTATATGTGTGCTATCCGTGTGTCGCGGAATAAATGTGCTTTGTGTTGAACTGTTTTCCCGTTTCGCTTCGTCTTTTCCTTATTGACTCTCCATCCTGCTTCATGTAAAGGGTTCGTAGTGGGCTTAATAGCCCGGTAATTAATCGGAACCGTCGAGGTCGACGATAACACCGCTCGGTTATCCGATAGCACGGAACGGGCCGCCCAAGCGGCTCGCGTCCGGAGTCGACCTGCGGCGAGGTGCGATCGCCCGGTTTACCATCCGCGTGGGTACTTGTAGGTCGAGTTTGGCGAACAACCCTATCCACGCGGGTGGCCGATTGGCACGATCGTGGTGAGGTCGAAAGGCCACCCGTACTAGCTCCCGGCATTAGTCCGAGAGGGTCACGACAGAATTGTCCGTCCAGTGGGCGAGGCGGCCGCCATTCTAGTCACGTGGCCGTCCGCACGCCGGCGGGGCGTGAATTCGCAACTATATATATATATATATATATATATATATATATATATATCGGCGAATAAAAAAAAGTGTGGTCGATAAAACATTAGAAAGGAAAAAATAACTTGCACCAAAAACTTTAACATTTTCACGCTCACGCTCACGCCGGCGGTATCGCTATAGCTCTCTGTTCTTCGAACAGGCGAGCTAAAAATGTTATCTCATTCCTCTCTATATAATATATATATATATATATATATATATATATATATATATATATTATATACATACTAGCGATACCCGTGCACATGCACGGGATAGCAGTACAACATAGCTGGTAGCAGACGAAGACCGTACACGGGGAATGACAAAAATACGGTTATGCAAAATTCAAGTGGTACTATGGAACGCCAAGACTTCCCAAACATTGTCGGCATGTCCGCTAAGTGCCACAACAATTTCATAGGGATCGTGTGACGGCGAGCCGAGTTTTTAGTGTGCAAGCTTGGTATTATAATAGAGATATATATACAGTATATATATATACATATTTTGTACAATTGGAATATATATATTATGTACAATTTTGACGAATTCAGAGCCAAGGTACTGCTAAACTACAGGTTCGTTTTCGATTAACTGTTCCAATTCGTATTCAAAATAAGACGTTCAATTGAAATGAAGTTGCTCTTCGATCATAAACTGACGTTTGTCGACAGAAAGGACAGACAGACAGAAGTGAATCAATTCCTAAACCCCGCTTTTCACTTCACGGGCACGGGGGTAACAATAACGATTGATTTTTTTTTCTCTCGATGTTTTGTTATAAATTTAATTATATCTTGATGTTATCGTGATAGCGTTTGTGAATGAGCGTGTTCAGTAACTGCATGACGTTTGCTGCGTCAGTGGAGTTTCCCATTGGAATTGCACCCTGTACGGTGAATATTGCAGAGGCATTTGTGTGTCATTATCTTTCTTTTGCATCCCGAAGGGGAAGCTCGCATCAATGCCATGCCCACATTGTAGTGCTTATCTGGTGCAGACCAAAGCTCACATGCTTACATCTGGGTGGGCCGGTGTGGTGGTATTTTGCCTTTCAATAGCCAGAAGGAGTATGAAAGCTTTGCCGGCACATGGAAGTATTTGTCCTGGCACCATGATTTGGCATGGAAAAATTTCCTGAGCGGAAAAAAAAATGCTTCTAGTTTCTTGTTCCCAGAGACTAACACGGTCTCTCGTTCTTGGTTACGCAAGGATGTACACAAGAATGGAAAGGTGACACTGGAGGAGGCCATTTGGCCCATCGTGCATGTGCTCTATCAACACCACATTGATTCTATCCATCAGTTTATGTAGTTGATGTCATGGGGGAGGAGTAGGAGTGAGGAGGAGAACAATGGGGACAGACACAGGGACATCATGGTTTTATTAACCTCCGCCATCTTCGAAGTGGATGGAGGTTACTGTTTTCACCCCTTTCTGTTTGTTTATTATCTTGCCAAAACGAAGTTTTGCAAGATATGTTAGTCAGTCTGTATTTTTTTTTGTTTGTTTGTTTGTTTGTCTGTAATCACGAAAAAAAATTCTGCAGAGCACAGTTTTCATTGGAAATTTTTGTAAACCGCATATCAGAGGCCTATGGAGGTCCCTTTCAGGCCATAAAATTTTGAAGGTCAAGGTCAAAGGTCAAGGTCACTTTTTTCGCAAATCAGGGTAATCGACAAAACCCTTATTTTTTGAGTAATTTTGATCGGATCGTCTTCAAACTTCATGGGAATATAGTTCATGGTCTGGCGCTCAGCTGATTAATTTTTGGTGGCGATTGGCCTTGACCTTCATGTGTTTTTTTTTGTTGTTGTTTTTTTTTTTTGTCTGTAATCACGTATAAATCACTCTGCAGAGCACAGTTATCATTGGAAATTTTTGTAACTTGGCATATCAGAGGCCTATAGAGGTCCTTTCAGCGCATAAAATTTGAAGGTCAAGGTCAAAGGTCAAGGTCACTTTGTCTCAAATCAGGGGAGTCGACGAAACCCTTATTTTTTGAGTAATTTTGATCGGATCGTCTTCAAACTTCATGGGAATATAGTTCATGGTCTGGCACTCAGCTGATTAATTTTGGTGGCGATTGGCCTTGACCTTCATGGTTAGCGCTAAGGTCAAACATATTTTGACCCAAGGTCAAATTTTCAAGTTTTAGGAACCATATCGTGTAGTACCTCAAATTGAACACCTCGATGAGTGCTTTCTAGATATGTCAAGCTTGAGACATTATGACGTGATTTGGTGACGTTATGAGGCAAACGCATATTTTTCATGGTTACTCTGTAGAAACGATTCTCATCGGAATCTCTCGTAGGCAGATATTCTCAAGGAGTCGCTCCTGGTGGATAGCAGCTCTGTTCACCTCAGTGTGACCTTAAAGAAGTCACACGTGGTCACCTTTTGGCAAGATACGGGTCACCCTAAGGGTGACATTGGTTTATTTGTTTGTTTGTTTGTTTGTGTGTTTGTTTGTTTGTTCGTTTGTGAACAGTATTACGGAAAAACTCCTCGACGGATTTCGACGAAACTTGGTGGGGGTTAGGTATGGTCCAAGGATCATGCCATTAAATTTTGGACTTGGTCCCCCCCCACCCAAAAAAATTTAGAGAAAAAAAATGTTTTTTTTTTTTTTGCATTTTCTACATGTTTTAAGTGATTTCAACCCCCCCCCCAAAAAAAATTGTTACCCCCCCCAAAAAATTGTTAGAGAATTTTTTTTTTTGCATTTCTACATGTTTTAAGTGATTTCCACCCCCCCCCAAAAAAAATTGTTAGAGAAAAAAAAATTTTTGCACATTTTTTTTCAACAAAATTTCGATTTTTTTTATGCATTTCTACATGTTTTAAGTGATTTCCAACCCCCCCCCCAAAAAAAAAAAAATGTTGGGAGAAAGACTATAACTCTGTCAGCACTGTTGACATATTTAATGAATAAGATATAAGGTTCACTTGAGTGACCAGCAGTATTGGCGGCGGAGGTTTTGCACTCTCCGAGTGCTCCCCTCTAGTTTTAATTGTTTTTAAGGATATGTTTTTGTAATTTTTAATTTTATCCTTCGTTTGTTTTTGGGGAGGAGATTGTGGAGGGGGAGGAGGGGTGGGTGTGTGGAGGATGAAGAAGAAAGTAGTGTGTGAAATAAACAAACACAACTAACATTTTGAACCAGACCTCACATACATCACAAATACAACACATTTATACAATCACGCATCCATTCCTTCAAGCTACCTACTAGTTCTGCCATTGTCCCTGTACCCCTCTTTCCCCATTGCTTCTAGGTACCTATGTAACTCAAATTTAAACTTTTCTAATGTTTGTGCTGCCACTACCTTTCCAGGGAGAACATTCCCTGTATTTAACTTCTCTCTGATTGAAAGACTCATGCCTTACTACCACCCTAGGTATCCTCTTTGTTACGTTCAAGCTGTTGCCCATGGTCCTCTTATTGTCCTTAAAGAATACTCTTCTGCATTTTCTTTGTCGATAGAGATTTTTAAGATAATGAAGAGTCAATAATTGTTTGGTGATATGGTGAATAATTTATGCAAATGTAATTGATCCTCTACTTTGGCCCCATACCTCTGACTATTTTGACTTTTTTGCATAACTCAAGAAACCTGACTGTACTTGCATGATCATTTAAGTGAAACAAATAAACTTGAAGTGAAATAATTTTTGTGGAGGTACAGTAGGTGTGTGTGTGTGTGTGTGTGTGTGTTTATGTGTGTGAAAGACTTGTAAATCATTCCACTCAATGTTGTGCAGAGAGCCCACTGGTTGCATCATTACTGGAGCATGGCTATATTGCTGATGCAATGCGCCCATTTTACAGCATGATTCATAGCGACGAGATCCAACTTGCCATATTTTAAATAGATTCGTTGCAAGTAAAGTGAATCTGTAGTTTATCCTAATCCATTGAGTTCTCAGGAGGGGAAGCTCCCTCAAAACTCCGTGCGAATCCTCTCTTCCCCACGGGCCATGGACAATGACCAGGCAACAAACCGAGGCATTTGTCTTCATTCACACCAATTACTCCACATTGCTTCCAGCACTGTGTATCTGTTTCCCTGGATGGTAAGTGGAAAGTTGGCTACATCTCTACTGCAGTGGAAATAATTTCAAGGGAACAATATCTCTGTTCTGGAATTTTTTTTACTTGAAGCATTGTCATGAGTTTAAGAACTCTTTTGTACACCCGTGTTTAATATTTACAACACTTGTTTGGTTGGCAATTTGCCTGCTAATCTGTAAAGGAAATACATGGGACCATGGGACTCTCATTACTAGTCCTGTTCTCACGTCATACCAGTATGCTGTGAGAGAGGGAGTGAGTAAGGGGCAAAGCTTGGCAAAATGAATTTCCTGTTGAACCTCCTGCTGATTGCCACTAAAAACATTGCTTAAACTCTTCTTTTTGGTGCACCTGAGCTGAAGTCGTTTCATAAATGCTCTAATTACCAAAAAGTATTGGTGCAGCACACCCAGACAATATATACCACCCCGACCTGCTTGTGTGTATTCCGTTTCCCACATTGCAAAGCCGCAATTCTTTTTTTCAGTTATTTGCTTTATTCTTTGTTTTCAGTTATTTTTAGAAGTCTGAATCGGTTTCTGGGTGTACTGATTTTTCGCTGATCTGGAATTAATTCCAGATAAGGTGTTGTCATCGTGCACCGTCTGTCCATCTGTCCGTCTCCTATTCAACGTCTCCTGCCAAACCACTGGGCCGATCCGGCTGAAATTTGGCAGCAACGTTCCACTCCTGACTGGTAACGGGGGTTGCAAAGCTTGTTCCGGTCACTTGACTTTAATAAGTATGTCAAAATGGCGAACTTAGTAAATTTCTTCAAAAATCTTTTCTCCAGACCACCGTCAGACTGCTACCAAATTTGGGTTACAACATTAGGACAGGGTCCTGATGTTAAATTGTGGAGGCATACCGATCACATGACTGGAAGTGTGTCAAAATGGCGGTCACTGTAATTCCTTCAAAATCCTCTTCTCGAGACCCACGAGTCAGAATGCTACCAAATTTGGGTTACAACATTAGGACAGGGTCTGATGTTAAATTGTGGAGGCCATCCGATCATGACTGGAAGTGTGTCAAAATGGCGGTCACGTAAATTCCTTCAAAAATCTTCTCTCCAGACCCACCAGTCAGAATGCTACCAAATTTGGGTTACAACATTAGGACAGGGTCCTGATGTTAAATTGTGGAGGCCATTGCCGATCACATGACTGGAAGTGTTCAAAATGGCGGTCACGTAATTCCTTCAAAAATCTCTTTCTCGAGACCCACGAGTCAGAATGCTACAATTTGGGTTACAACATTAGGACAGGGTCCTGATGTAAATTGTGGAGGCCATGCTGATCACGTGACTGGAAGTGTGTCAAAATGGCGGTCACGTAAATTCCTTCAAAAATTTCTTCTCCAGACCACGAGTCAGAATGCTACCAAATTTGGGTAACAACATTAGGACAGGGTCCTGATGTTAAATTGTGGAGGAATGCTGATCACGTGACTGGAATGTTGTCAAAATGGCGGTCACGTAAATTCCTTCAAAATCTTCTCTCCAGACCAGCAGTCAGAATGCTACCAAATTTGGGTTACAACATTAGGACAGGGTAGGGATGTTAAATTGTGGAGGCATACTGATCACATGACTGGAAGGTGTCAAAATGGCGGTCATGTAAATTCCTTCAAAAATCTTTTCTCCAGACCCACAGTCAGAATGCTACCAAATTTGGGTAACAACATTAGGACAGGGTCCTGATGTTAAATTGTGGAGGCCATTGCCGATAACGTGATCAGAAGTGTGTCAAAACGGCGGACTTGGTTAACTTTGTGAAAATCGCATAAATTCCTTCAAAATATCTCTCCTCCGACCCACAAGTCAGAATACTCAAATTTGGGTTACAACATTAGGACGGGTCCTGATGTTAAATTGTGGAGGTCATTGCCGATAAATGACAGAAGTGTGTCAAAATGGCGGTCACGTAAATTCCTTCAAAAATCTTCCTCTCCAGACCCACCAGTCAGAAGCTACCAAATTTGGGTTACACATTAGGACATGGTCCTGATGTTAAATTGTGGAGGCCATGCTGATCACGTGACTGGAAGTGTGTCAAATGGCGGCACGTAAATTCCTTCAAAAATTCTTCTTCTCCAGACCCACGAGTCAGAATGCTACCAAATTTGGGTTACAAATTAGGACAGGGTAGGGATGTTAAATTGTGGAGGCCATACCGATCACATGACTGGAAGCGTGTCAAATGGCGGTCATGTAAATTCCTTCAAAAATCTTCTTCTCCAGACCCACCAGTCAGAATGCTACCAATTTGGGTAACAACATTAGGACAGGGTCCTGTGTTTAAATTGTGGAGGCCATTGCGATAACGTGATCAGAAGTGTGTCAAAACGGCGGACTTGGTTAACTTTGTGAAATCGCATAAATTCCTTCAAAATCTTCCTTCTCCAGACCACCAGTCAGAATAACACAAATTTGGGTTACAACATTAGGAGGGGTCTGATGTTAATTGTGGAGGTCATTGCGATACATGACCAGAAGTGTGTCAAAATGGGGTCACGTAAATTCCTTCAAAAATCTTCCTCTCCAGACCCACCAGTCAGAATGCTACAAATTTGGGTTACAACATTAGGACAGGGTCCTGATGTTAAATTGTGGAGGCCATGCTGATCACGTGACTGGAAGTGTGTCAAATGGCGGTCACGTAAATTCTTCAAAAATCTTCTTCTCCTGACCCACGAGTCAGAATGCTACAAATTTGGGTTACAACATTAGGACAGGGTAGGGATGTTAAATTGTGGAGCCATACGATCACATGACTGGAAGCGTGTCAAAATGGCGGTCATGTAAATTCCTTCAAAATCTTCTTCACCAGACCCACCAGTCAGAATGCTACCAAATTGGGTAACAACATTAGGACAGGGTCCTGATGTTAAATTGTGGAGGCCATTGCGATAACGTGATCAAAGTGTGTCAAAACGGCGGACTTGGTTAACTTTGTGAAATCGCATAAATTCCTTCAAAATCTTCTCTCCAGACCCACCAGTCAGAATACTACCAATTTGGGTTACAACATTAGGACGGGGTCCTGATGTTAAATTGCGGAGGTCATTGCGATAACATGACAGAAGTGTGTCAAAATGGCGGTCACGTAAATTCCTTCAAAAATCTTCCTCTCCAGACCACCAGTCAGAATGCTACCAAATTTGGGTTACAACATTAGGACAGGGTCCTGATGTTAATGTGGAGGCCATGCTGATCACGTGACTGGAAGTGTGTCAAATGGCGGTCATGTAAATTCCTTCAAAAATCCTCTTCGAGACCCACGAGTCAGAATGCTACCAAATTTGGGTTACAACATTAGGACAGGTCTGATGTTAAATTGTGGAGCCATGCTGATCACGTGATGGAAGTGTGTCAAATGGCGGTCACGTAAATTCCTTCAAAACTTCTTCTCTCAGACCACGAGTCAGAATGCTACCAAATTTGGGTTACAACATTAGGACAGGGTAGGGATGTTAAATTGTGGAGGCATACGATCACATGACTGGAAGCGTGTCAAAATGGCGGTCATGTAAATTCCTTCAAAAATCTTCTTCACCAGACCACCAGTCAGAATGCTACCAAATTTGGGTTACAACATTAGGACAGGGTCCTGATGTTAAATGTGGAGGCCATTGCCGATAACGTGATCAGAAGTGTGTCAAAACGGCGGACTGGTTAACTTTGTGAAAATCGCATAATTCCTTCAAAATCTTCCTCTCCAGACCCACCAGTCAGAATACTACAAATTTGGGTTACAACATTAGGACGGGGTCTGATGTTAAATTGCGGAGGTCATTGCCGATAACATGACAGAAGTGTGTCAAAATGGCGGTCACGTAAATTCCTTCAAAAATCTTCCTCTCCAGACCACCAGTCAGAATGCTACCAAATTTGGGTTACAACATTAGGACAGGGTCCTGATGTTTAAATTGTGGAGGCCATGCTGATCACGTGACTGGAAGTGTGTCAAAATGGCGGTCATGTAAATTCCTTCAAAATCCTCTTCTCGAGACCCACGAGTCAGAATGCTACCAAATTTGGGTTACAACATTAGGACGGGGTCCTGATGTTAAATTGCGGAGGCCATGCTGATCACGTGACTGGAAGTGTGTCAAAATGGCGGTCACGTAAATCCTTCAAAAATCCTCTTCTCGAGACCCACGAGTCAGAATGCTACCAAATTTGGGTTACAACATTAGGACAGGGTCCTGATGTTAATTGTGGAGGCCATGTGATCACGTGACAGGAAGTGTGTCAAAATGGCAGTCCGTAAATTCCTTCAAAATCCTCTTCTCGAGACCCACGAGTCAGAATGCTACCAAATTTGGGTTACACACATTAGGACGGGGTCCTGATGTTAAATTGCGGAGGTCATTGCCGATAACATGACCAGAAGTGTGTCAAACGGCGGACTTGGTTAACTTTGTGAAAATCGCATAAATTCCTTCAAAATCTTCCTCTCCAGACCCACCAGTCAGAATACTAACCAAATTAGGTAACAACTTTCGTGCAGGCCCCAGATAAGCTCCAGGTCCAGTGGTTCTATTTTTACTCATCTCTTTGGAAGTGCAATTACATCACTGTGATGTAAAATAACCAGGGAATGGTGTTAAATTGAATTGAAACAACATGTTATTTTGTCCCTTTGTTTCACTCAGATTGTAAAATTATAGTGCTTTCACGACTCTACAAGAATGACACTTCCTGTGAACTTGAACTCGCTTGAACCTTTTCTAACCTAATATGGTTTGAGAGGCACAAATACACATTCGCTCGCATTGTGTCGGGGATATAACGAGACAACTTATTAAAACTGCTGCTTATACTCACTGCTATTAATAACTATTTCTCTTTATTTTCAACGTTGTTTTTCGACTGAACCGCCAAGTGTTAAAGTTAGATAGAGCAAGTCAGGTAGATTTTTTTTCAAGAGGCAAATTACTGTCTGCATATTGAGATTTCTTGATGGTAATTGAAATGCATTGCTGCCGGGTTAAAGTCTTGGCCAGCTTGTATCGCACATACTTTTACTATGATCATGTTTGGTTGATTTTTTTTTTTTTTTTTTACTGCGACAATCCATTTTTCAGACTTTAAAAAAATTAATAGTAAAAGGCCAACTACCTGGAACACATCATTCAACATTGGAGAGTCTTACTGTCTCACAATGTGTCTCTGAAATTGTCAGATGGCAGAACTCCCGATTGACTTGTGTGGTTATTCTCTCGAAGAATTGCATTTCCTGCATCCCCTTAGTCTTGCAATGAGCTATAACTTGGTGGCGTAATGGTTAGTGTCCGCTCTGTGTATGGGCGGTCAGCGATTGGAACCCGACCCTGACCGAATCAGACCAAGTATCTTAAAAATGGTCCATGCTGCTTCCTTGCTTGATGCTCAGAGTTTATATAAAAAGGATAGAGCACAGACAAACAACCATAGGGCATCCTTCTGCACTGAAGTTCCTTGTAAAGCAACTCGTATTTAATTTATCTTGGGCAAACGATGTCACTCACCTAGTATCAGAGGCTGGCCACCACCTAATTCAGTTCTAAGCCACGATCAGCACAAAATGCACGATAAAGCATACAACCGAAGCCCCCACTGAACATGGCTCCCCACTTTGGGCATGTGTCAGGCATTCCCACAATTATTCCTTAGACCAGATGCAAGCTCATTTGAGAAGGATTCTTCGCCACAGTCTTCTACCACCTCTCTGTCGGCCTTGTTTCTTTTTTCCCTTTTTGCCATTTCTGCTCATGGGGCTCCCTCACAACACAAACATTCATTCAATAACCAATAGCATACAGCAGAGTGAGATGACCCTGTCTGGAAAGGTGGGGCAAGATGTTGTCCTGGTTATATGATCAGCATTCCGAATGTCTGTATCAGAGTGCTCTCTGTCAGATGGTAATTGTGGACAATTTCAATTGGAAAATGTTCAGTGTATTGTACAAAATGACCAAGTAGGATAAATAGTGTACATGGGGGGTGGAAGGCATCGTTTGTATCCTTACTTTACTTGTTACTCTCCCCAGGTCTCAGCTTTTGACTCACCTCCCTTCCTTGTCTCCTTATCTCTAATCTCTGGAATTGCCTCCTCGAGGCTGTCATCTCTCACCTTCTCTCCATTATTTCAAGATGACAGCTCATTATCACTTGGTGTTCTCTCCCATATCTACACATGAGCTTTTAAATGTCTAACCCATGACCTTCATATTCGCACCAATTTTTCCCTGCCATCTTGCGTTCCCATGAACTCGATACCACCCTTGAGGTGTGTTGGTATCACCTTTGTCCACCGATTCCTCTCTGGCTGAGTTTTGGTTTGTTAGTCTTACATCCTTCTATAAGCCTCAATACCATGTATACTTTCAATGCAGCATTCTGTTGTGCATGTTTGTTCATTTTGTTTTATTTGCTTGCTCAATGTGTGTGTTCCATTTTTTTAAACATTTGGATTCTTTGTGTGGTTGTTTGCTTTGTTATGTTCATGTGTTCATATGTTTGTTGGATCAACCCATGGTGAGATCTTGACTGTTAATGTACGAAAGGGGACTGTAGTTTGTGATGGACATTTTGATGAACAACTGTTAACATTAAATAACAAAATGACAGTGGCGATGCAGAAAAATATACATCAGCCCTGCGGTCGCCATCACATGTGACATTCTTGAGAGTCGAGAGACACTTCGGAAATCCATAATTGGAATAAAGTACATCTCAATCAATTTGGGGAAATTCCTCCTCAAGATACCACAACTCTCATCTTGGCTGGTGTAATTTGACACCACATGGTGCATTCTTGAAATGATGTCTCTTTGCCTTTTTATTATTTTATTTATTTATTTTTCGAAAACATTCTCTGATCAGCATGTAAATCTATATTGGTGCTCTTTAAATCCCAGGAACATCCATCATGCATTGAAATGTAAGGGACAGACAGTCATGAATGGGAAATCATGGATGAGTAGTACACCTAGTCAGCGTAGGTAAGAGAGCAAGCTGAACACCACTGATACGTTTAACACTTTATTTAATTGTGTAGTTTATTAAACCTTATTAACCGACAGGGTGGTATCCTCCCTGTATTCTACCACCTCCTTTTTGGTCTTGCACCCTCTGCCCTCTCTGGATTCTGTCCCTCCCAGGATTTTGCAGGGCACACACACAGGTCTGTCAGTAACCCTCTTCTTGTTAAACTACCAAAATCCAGGCTCACTGCTTAACTCCACTCATTTGTTCCTTTTCCCCCTCGCCTTTGGAACCAACTTCCCCAGTCTGTTCAGTCCCATTCTTCCCTCCAGGGCTTGAGGGCAGCTGTTCACCACTACCTCAGGTCATCCCCTATCCATACTCATGCTCTCTTCTACCCCACATTACTCCATTCCCAAGCACTCCCCATTTCGAGGTTGTTGTGATTTTGTTAACCCTTCTCTCTCACCTCTTTTCATTTATAGAGTTGTTGGTTGGTTTGCTCCTTTTCTGTTTCATCCCTGCTTTCCTCTTCCTCTCCTTGCTGTGTTTAGTTCAGCTTGGTTGCAACCTGGTCACCCTCACACGTCCTTCTCCTCCTCCTCTTCCTCCTCCCCTTGATCTCATTCTCACTTCTACTCTGCTATTGGTGTTTCTCTCTTTCCATTCTTTTCCCTTCCATCTGCTCAAGATCTTCCACGAGCCTCGATCATGTCTCCAAAAAAAACCCCCCAAAACAACAAGGAGCTGATACTCGAGGTCCGCCGCCTTTTTGATGGTATGAGGAAGAGATCTGTGTAATATGAAAGCTGAATCTTCACCGGTTTTTCAAATACAGGTAGTCGGTGACTTACGACCGCGATCGGTTCCGACCGACCAGTCGTAAGTCGGCCAACCTTTATTTTTACCTTTATTTATAGTGTATCGGCCTATGCAAAAATTACCGTATGTATATTATACTGTATAATGATATAATAATCATCTGTAAGTCATATTTTGTTAACTTTTTCTTTGTTCAAGTCAAACACTGCACTACTACAGGACAATTGGTTTAATATTTGCAAAAACATACAAAAATACAAAACATGTTATTGGTCACTCGTGCTTGGCTGTGGATCGTCGATGTTATCAGCTGGGGCAGCGCTCGGGGTAGCCGGAGGAGTTGTTTTTTTTCGTAAACATGGTGAGCTTTGTCTGAATTGTTTGTTTCTTTTTCTCCTCGTAAATTTCACGATACGGACGAAAAACATCGTGTGCCATCCGTTCAATCCTCGCAAAGCGTTCAATATTTGGGTTCATTTTCTCAAAATGTGAAAGCACTTTATTTAATAAAGATAAACCTTCTGATAATTTCCTCTTGGCAGACATCTTGGGGATGACATCTTGAGACCACGCTAACACGCTAGCAATGGTGGGCGCTGGGGCAGAAACTGAGCAGTCTGAGTGGGCGGAGACGCGGAGCAATCTGGTCGTAATCCGTACAAGTTCGAACAGCAATCTGGTCGAACAGTCGTAAAGTCGAACAGTAAAGTAAGGCCTAAGTCACATTTGCTCTACGGCGAGGATACGGCGGCTGTACGCCCTCTGAATTGACAGAAACGTGCGGCGGCCGCAGAGTTTCTGCGGTGGCCTCAGGTGGCCCTACGCCGTTTGGCTATATTTTACAGGCCGTAGGGGTCGCCGTGGAATTATAACGCGGAGTTATAACTTTTTTCATTTCTCGTTCGCCGTAGCAATTCGACAAGCCGAAACAAAAACTGGTAAAAAAAAAAAAACCCACTCGTTACCGTCCGTCTGGCCGCACGTTCGCCTTAGGGCCCCTGCGGTCGCCTTGCGGGCACCTTGCGTCTGCCTTGAAAATTCTATGGCCGCCGCAGGAACGCCTAAGGTCACCGTGCGACATCAAATCAAAGACCGTACGGCACCCCACGTTTTCGGTCTCCACAATTTACAAATACGCCGTGCGGCTACCCGAAAAATAAAAACATATGTGACTGCTACATTGTGTACCGTGGAAATACTGCGGCGGCCGTATAACCAATTCCGCTAAGTGGCCGTAGATTTTGGAGACCCCACGGCCGCCGTGGAAAATGTGACTTAGGCCTAAGTCGCACAGGTCGTAAGTCGACGACTACCTGTAGCATGAACACAAGCCAAGTTACCGAGATGGTTGCCATGGCAACATAATTCAGCCAATCACTGCCGTGATTTAATCAGGTCGAGACGATGGCATGAGGAATAGATATCTGCAATATGAAAGCGAAATGTTCAGTGTACACAACAGTGCATGGACAGATGACCGGTCGGTTGGTCAGTCGGAGCTCATTTCAATGATCATTTCAATGGACAAAAAATTCCATCCGCCCTGATCAGGAAGTTCGTTTGACAGATTGGTGCAATGGAAAGCACATTCGATTGTCACTCGTCTTCTTTGTGATACGGTGCAATTTCAAAATGATCAAATTTACATTTGTAGAATAATGTTGGACCTAAGGATCATTTGCTCTGCCTCGGCCTGCCGGCAAGAACACTTCAGACTTTGTTTTGCAGTATTAGATGAGAAGATCTTCAGAGATTTGTGAACAAAACTTTTGTGAACCATTTGTCAATAAATTTGCTTCTTCCTATCTTTGAACTTGGAGTCATAGATGTAATTACTACATATGTGCATGCTGAGAGACGTCTTTCTTTTTGGTTGTAATCTCCTGAGCTTTGTGTTTGAAGGTTGAATGAGGCTTTTCCCTCTGAGGCTCAAACATGTTTTTGTTTGGTTTTTGCTTCAAAAACCATGACCTGTTGCATATTCCATAGTTTCAATTCTCTCTTTGTCTCCCACCCCACCCGACAACGTCAGGGACATGGGACATTAAAATGAGCTCCGACCGACAGACTGACCGATCATCTGTGGCCATGTACTTCTGTGTACGTGATATTTCAAAAACCGTTCAAGATTTAGCTTTCATATTACACAGATCTATTTCTCATACCACACAAAAGGTAGAGGACCTAGAGCAGTGATTCTCAACCAGGGGTAAATTTAGCCCTTGGGGGGTAAAAATTTACATGGCAGGGGGTAAATGTATCATACCTGAAAATTAAGTTATGACGATTTTTTTTAGCAACTTCAGACAAAATCAATAACTGTTATCGTTGTGATGTGAGACAGCCAACAATTAATACATTATAACATACAGACTTTCACATTCTATACAGACTTAAAAATCAATCCCCCCCCCCCACCGCAATTTTGTCTTTTTTTTGGTTCTTTTTTATTTTTTCTTATGAAAATATATATTTTTTAATATTGACTCCTCGAATAAATCCCTGTGTCCTAAGAGGCGACCAGGGTTGCGTCAGGAAGGGCATCCGGCGTAAAACCTGTGCCAAATCAGTATGCGGATCATACCGGATGATCCGCTGCGGCGACCCCTAACGGGAGCAGCCGAAAGAAGAACAACACTCCTCGAATAAATATACTGGTCTGGTTGACTCAATGAATCAGCAGAGTTCCCACTGATAATGCTTCTGGTATTTTTGTTTGATCTTGTATGATATAAGTGGACTGTATGTTTTTTTTTTTTTTCATTTATCAAAGTTTATTTTGTGCAAAACCTTAATAATAAAGTTGTTCCATCTTTTTTTTTTCTGTGCCTCTATGCCGGCTATGCATTTTTTTTGCATGGGAGTAAGGGGGTAAATGGTGAAATACATCAAGCTGACGGGGGTAAATGACAGAGGAAGGGTTGAGAATCACTGACCTAGAGTATCAGCTCCTTGTTATTTTTGGGGGCTGGGGGTGGAATTTGATTTGGATGCTTTATGCTCCAACTGCACTGACGTTATGCTATCGACCTTTTTAACCTCATTGGTTCATTCATTTTCCAGGAACTAATAAACTTTTTTCTTTTTTTTTTCCATTGCATCATTGTTGACAAGATACTTGTATTTTCTTCAAACCCCTTTCCAAGCAAGCTTGGCTTCTTCTGAAAGAGTCACAAGCTCACATTAATCTGAGGTTGATATCCAACTGAATAATTTGTATACGGACATCAAAGATGGATTATTTTTGATATCTCTCTTTTACAATCAACTATAATGCGGAATGCTGAATGAATGGATCTGATCAGTAAAACTATCTTCCCCATGAAAACAACTTGAGACTTCTAGCCTGGGTCAATGATGATCATGCTTTGGGACATAACTGGAGATGACTTCGAGGTCTATTTATCTTGCAAATGCTTAATTGACCGAGATCATTTTATCGTCTACAGGCTGAATCATTTCTGAGCCATCTGTGGCAATGTGACTGAGGTAATGCCCCATAGATTAGGACATGAATTAATCATTATTAACCAGTGTACCAGCAGCACACAGTCCCACCTTTTCAAAAGGTGTCAAGACATCCTTTATTGATCCGAACGTTCGCAAAATCATCCAACAGCAAACAGCAAAAATATCGGTGTGTCGGTTCATTTTTAATTGCAAGTTAATATTTTCCACATGGTCAATAAGAATATTTCATACAAGTAGAAAAGCGACGGCGTAAGGAAAAATGACATCACTTTTCCATTGCGGTACGAGAATTGTGTTTGAAAATATTTTGCTGTCCAACATCTTTATCTCCACTTTTATATTTGCTCTTTTTCCAAACACTTGGTTGATTTTGGTACTTGGTTAGTCTGGTACTGACGATGGGTTTGATCAACACAAAAGCTCAATTGCACTGAAATGGAGAGGGATGTGGATTGTGGAAATAAGAGCCTCTTGTCTGCTGCAGCTGTCTGCTCCATTGTAATTAAACAGTGGTGCAAGCATCCACCCACGTTTGCACCAGCTCTCTTAGCTGATGGCTGCAGGCAAAGCAGCATGGATGCATAGTTCAGACCTTCAAGCTCTCCTCTTCCTGGCTCCTCAGTCTTAGCTCTTATCTTTGCTTACCTGTTTTGTTTATTTACTTTCTCTTGTGAGTATGATGTTATCTGGTACATCTCACTGATCTCTCCCTACCTATGTGGATGGTTTTCACTTGATACCACTTCATCATGTGTTGCCATTTTACAGCTTGTTGCCCTAGCTTGCCATTTTACTCTAGCTTGCCATTTTACCCTAGCTTGCCATTTTTATGTTGCCCTAGCTTGCCATTTTACCAGGAACTTGTTGAAGCGATTGCATGCAACATCATGCCTGAGAGTTGTGCCTTTGTTTGCAATAACTAGTGGAGTGATAAGGTTGGACTTCTATTTTATGGAGATACCAAGTGCAGAATTGCTGCCATAAACGACGTAGATAGGTGCCATTTCCGAGTTTGCAGGGAACACATTCACACGTATCTCACTGCGTGGGCATCCCTGTAGCTGTGTTTTTTTTTTGAGCACAAATGTTTTTTTTTATTTTTAATTCAGGTATCGAGTCTCATTGAAGAGCAGAATGATGGGAGTGGGGGCAATGCATCAACAGACAAAATGGAGCAAAGGAAAACAGTGGGGCAACAAAAAGCAAACGCACCACAGCAATAGGAGAGGGAATTGTTGGAGGAGGGTGAGAGCAAGCTCTCGGCGGTTAGAGTAAAACTAATTTGTGGAAATGACAGTAGAACAAAACTCAGCTGAGGAAATGACAGAGACCTTGGGGTGGTGGTTGGCAGCACATTTTGAATATTTAATTGCATGGAAGATGTCATGACTGCACACTCAAGAAGATGGTTCCACACTCGAGAAAAAAGCGTACAAAATAATGGAGGTGATCTTAAACTAAAAGGAACACAATGACAATTATGAGAATAATGACATTTATTTTACGATGATTTTCTATTTTTATATCCAATAACCAAACTTTGTAATCCATGGTTTGTGATCGTTCTTCAAAAAGAAGACTCCGATCTTCACCCCAAAAGCCTCCCTGTAAGGAATGACTTGGGCAGTGAAAGAGCAGCCAGTTGGGCTGAATAAATCAACAAGTTATGTTGTGTATTCAGGACTCAACTCCTTAGCTAAAACCCTGGCATGGGCTTAGCGGTTATGGTGGTGGCTTGGGATCCTCAGGTCCTGAGTTTGAGCCCCGTTGGCTGCTGAATTAACACCAGGGGGTTGCTTCAGCCTGTCATACTTCTGAGGTCGGCAAAATGAGCACTAGTGTACTGGTAATAGGGGCACTGCATCAGCGGCATAGCTGCGCCCCTAACCAATGATGCAACCAGCAGCCAAAAAAAAAAGGCTGTACATGATGGGAATCTCTTAGCTGTACCTCCTAAGACTTGATGTCACTTTAGAAATAGTTTTTCAATTCACTGACACTCAGGTGCAGACAATCCTCAGTCTTTGCTTGCACTCATGTGGACACTGGAGCTAATTGCCCACTGCCCCCAGAGAACTAGGTTGTTCCACAGCAACCATATCTGACTTGTAGCCTGTCTGTCTACAAAGCATTTTTTTCTTTGTTTTCACAGTGCAGCATTGAAGTTGTAGTGTACAGGCTGATAGGGCTTGGCTGGGTAATTACTAACAAGCTGCATTATTATCAATTGATACAAGTTTTTTTAATACCTGTTGTAATATTTATGGTAAAAATTGGTCTGTTTGAAACCTTGTCTAAACGTACACTACACTTTGATCATCTTTCAGGTCAGTTGTCTCAGTCTGTGCAAATATCTAAACACAATCACTAATTGCCTTTTGCTGATTTCTGCAGCCCATGAGTTGATATGTGACCAAGGTGCAGTGCTGGCAATACCTGCTTCAGCTTGAGAAGATATTTGTGTATTTTGAGCTAAAAAACAAAACCATCTCAGCGTCAGGAAAAAGTTTTTAAATCCTTGAGTCAGCGATACGTATTAGGACGAGTATCGTCCTGGATGTTGGAGGATAACATGGCTGCCTCTCATTTTGAGGTGGGAAGACCACTTTACAGTCATTCAACTCCACTGTTTGATCCCGCCATTCGACGCTATTCGTGAGCCCCGCATACTCAGGGTTGATAAAAATGTGACCTGCTTATACATTCGCGTTTTTATTGTGGTTTTTCATGGGCGTATTCGCTGTTTTTTCACATTTTCATGGTTTCTCATGTTTTTTTTTTTTAAACAGTTTTCATGGAGGCGTATTCGCAGGGGTTTTTGTGTGTGTTTCAAAGTTTTTTGCACACGTATTTGTAGTTTTCACTGTTTTTTTTGATTTTTCCCTATATGAATCACAAACCGCTGGGAACCTATTCCCCCTTTTTCCATTGAAACAATGCTCTGCTATTCACGGTTTCACCATTTTCAGCATTTTTACAGGAATGTATCACCCATGAACAGCGGGTTCCGACATTCTAATATTGATTGAGGTGCACTTTTGTCATAAAAGGTTTCTTTGTCATAAAAGACAAATGGAGCTTTTTTCCAAAAAAATACACTGATTTTGGAGGTTTTTGTGACTGAACCGAAGGTACACACAACACACACACACACACACCACAACACACACACACACACACACACACATCGATATAAAATATATATACATCCATATATATATATATACATATGTGTGCCTGGGTT
>CM068963.1:83165541-83169593 GCA_035128595.1 Eptatretus atami | reverse complement strand
CGTCGTGCGTTTGATATATTAATTCTCAGCGGCCCAACGGGGCTTGAACTCAGGACCCTAGGATCCCAAGCCACCACCCGAACCACTAAGCCAACACCAATTATTTTACTGATAAGAGTTATTTTCTTTCAGAGTGATATGGTGTGGTATTAAATGGGTGAGCATCCTTCATGGTCTTGAGCATTAAGCCAGCAGGAAACGGTACATATCCGAAAATCCAAGCTTTTATTCTCGACCAACACCAGAGGGGCAGCGTATAATCCTCATGATTGGTGTTGTCTTCGTAATGACTGCTGATTTTAACGGCTACAAAAACGGCATTGCATCATCGTCGATTTAACACCTTCATCTGGACACTTTCCGCACACTTTTTGCACCTTTGAGATTTGAGTTTGCTTCAGTGGCCACTCATAAGCCTTTTGGATGAAGGGTCAAAGGACACCGTAAGGCTCACCTGCCTGGCTGTGCTGGATGTTGGCCATGTTTCCATCTTGCTGACACTGCCATTCTTTCATCAGCTATGTGTCCATTCGGCTCCTTTTGTCCGTTCACAGCAGCTCTTGTTACAGAGCAGATGCATCCCTCATCATCTCTCTGTGCTCCCTTTACCTGTAGCTGTGATGCTTCTACCTCCTATTCCTACGTTTTGTTTTACATATTTTTTTATTTTCTTTTCTGTTTTTAATCTTTGTTTCTAACCGTCTATTTGTATACCTCTGTCGTTTTACTTCTTGTTCACCGTTTCATTTATTGTTCACTTGTCATTAATAATTTTCTTTCTAAATAGTTTCTTGTTAATAATTTTATTTCCTGCTCTTATCTATCTATAATTCCAGCAATCTCTCTGTGTGTGTCTGTCTGTCTGCGACCGCCGTTTCTCGACGACCGCCGGTCCGATCTGATTGAAACTTGCCAGGAATATTGCCGGGGACCGCGGATGTGCCTTTTCGAGGTTTGATATCAATCGGACAAGCGGTTCCCAAGTTACGGCCATTTATCTGTCGACCAATGACAAGACACGGTGCTATGACGTCACGAATGACGTCACAATTAATGTTTATTTATTTATTATTTATTATTTTATTTGCACGATTGACGGTCCGATCTGATTGAAACTTGCCAGGAATATTGCCGGGGACCCGCGGATGTGCCTTTTCGAGGTTTGATATCAATCGGACAAGCGGTTCCAAGTTACGGCCATTTATCTGTCGACAATGACAAGACACGGTGCTATGACATCACGAATGACGTCACAATTAATGTTTATTTATTTATTTATTATTTATTATTTATTTGCACGATTGACGGTCCGATGTAATTGAAACTTCCAGGAATATTGCTGGGGACCCGCTGATGTGCCTTTTCAAGGTTTGATATTAATCGGACAAGCGGTTCCCAAGTTACGGCCATTTATCTATCGACCAATGACAAGACACGGTGCTATGACGTCACGAATGACGTCACAATTAATGTTTATTTATTTATTTATTATTTTTATTTATTTTGCACGATTGACGGTCCGATCTGATTGAAACTTGCAGAATATTGCTGGGGACCCGCGGATGTGCCTTTTTGGGTTTGATATTAATCGGACGAGCGGTTCCCAAGTTACGGCCATTATCTGTCGACCAATATCTGCGAGAGAGGGGGACGGGAGAGGGGGGATGAGAGTGGGGGCGAGAGAGGAGGGGGAGAGAGGAAGGGCGAGACTATGGGGGATAGAGGGGGGGCAAGAGAGGGGGGGAGAGAGGGGGGCGAGAGAGGGGCGGAGAGAGGGGGTGAGAGTGGGGGGCAAGAGAGGGGGGACGGGAGAGGGGGATGAGAGTGGGGGTGAGAGAGGAGGGGGAGAGAGGAAGGGCGAGACTAGGGGGGCAAGAGAGGGGGGTGAGAGAGGGGGGTGAGAGAGGGGGGCGAGAGAGGGGGGCGAGAGAGAGTGGGCGAGAGAGGGCTGCACATACTGGCACTCACCTTACAGGACGCACCTACGGGCCCGCCCCTACGGGCCCGTACTAGTACCATTAATTTTGATCTCACATTATCATTATTTTTATCGATTAAATTTTTCGCTTTTCATGCCAAAATTGACTCTTAAAATTGGTACAGCCTCATCAATCACAGTTTTAAAAATCTCTCCTGAAATATCATCTTTTTACTGTTACTTTTTCGAAATGTTTACTTTTCTTACCTCTTCATTCTCTGCAAAGTGCTTTGAGATTTTACTGATAAATACAAAGTGCTACAAAAGAAAAATATATTTATTATTATTATTATTATCCTTGGGTTTCCATGCCAACAGGCAGGAAGCCTATTGTTCTTGTTATGATTATCGTTATTATTCTACGAGGGCATGTTGAAAAGCAATGCCTCCGAATAGTTTTTCCCAAAAGAGGTAAAGATATTCAAATGAAACAAAGACGGATACTAATATCAACCTTTATTCTACCATGGTGCGTATTTATTTCTCAACATGATCATTACTGCAGTCCACACATTTCTGCCAACGTTCAAGTAGTTTTGTAATGGCGTCACGATGTAGCTGTGGCACGTTCTGTTGACTGAACCAGCGCTTCTCACAGCGATCTTGACATAATCGGCAGAAGAAAAATGTTCTCCATGGAGGTGTTCCTTAAGTTTGGGGAAGAGATGAAAATCTGTCGAGAAGAAAAGGTGATCTTTTGTGGTGGTACTCCATTGACTGTCTCTTCCTCTCAGGATCCTCATGGTGCACCCAAGTGTCATCTCCAGTCATCTGTAGTCATCTCACCTCCAGTCAGTCATCCAAACTCTCATCTCCAGCACTTCATGTTTCACAGCACTGACGACGTCTTGCTGCACTCTGCCATCTTGACCAACGCAGGATGGAGACATCTGGTGTCGGAATCACAAAACTTCGCACCCAGTGGTGGGAAGAATTAATGTGTGGATTGAGCTTTGTTTCATTCAAATATCTTTACCTATTTCGTAAAAAGAAAATAGGAGGTATTACTTTTCAACACGCCCTCGTAGTTCCACTGATTTTTGTGAAATTACTTTTGAAAAAAAAAGCTGCGGCTTGTAATGCTAATCTCCGCAAGACAACCTGGAGACAGACACATGCCATCCATACTTTAACTGGGTTCCCATGCCATTGCACAACACTCGTTAGAAGTTACTGATTTTTGCATTAGTCAGGGGTAGTCAATTTCTGGCTGTGCCACCATGGAAAAGTATCAATCTCAGTTTTGACATTCTCGAAGTAATATCTTTATCATGTTTGTCCATCTTATCAGGCACAACTGCATCTCACTTCGCTTGATGATAAGAGTTGGTACATGAAACAAGCAGCCACACAATTTATGATCTAAGTTGATTTCCTCCCTGCAACCTATTCGGATATCATCGTGTGGGTATATCATTTCATCTGTGATTACCTATTCCTGTCACAACTTTTGTAACTCCTATATTTGTCATTAAGTATATGAGCATAGATTTAATGCCCATAATCTCACCTCCACAAGTCATTGAACAACCACTAATGCATATAGAAGCCTTTCACTGACTGAAACCCTTTGACTCGAGTGGTGATACACAAAAACATCAGGCATTATCTTACAGTAATGTGAAACGTCAGGTCACGTATGGGAGCATGCGCCGGAGCAATGTGAAAATGTTTGATTCAAAATTGACATATTCTGAGGTGTGAACCAGCCCTACATCCCACTCTGTCGGATGTAAGGCCATTAGTTTCCCTGTTGTGCGAGGTGAACGATCGAAGCAAGGTTTGAGGATACCATTAGCAGTGAAATGCCCTGAAAGCATTTTGACCATACATGACCAATCTCGTAGCATTGTAAACATACGTGTTGTAACACAACAATGCAAATTCATAAAATGATTATTGGCAAAACATACCATGCCAGTCAAGTAATTATAAATGTAGGTGACTTGTGTGCATGTTGTGATGCAATTTAGGCTTCCCCGCCAACCTGTAACATTGTGAGAGAATTTTCTCCAACAAAGTAATCACTTTTCTTTCCATACAAGATTGAGAACTAACAGTAGGGCCACATTTG
>CM068963.1:83148041-83160541 GCA_035128595.1 Eptatretus atami | reverse complement strand
GCCCACATTATAACGTCATTATACATGCTTGTTCCAAGTTTGATTTAAATCCCTGAACCTAGATTCAAATATTAAAATAATTATGGCTGCCTGACCACGCGTCCAATGACATTGAAATCTAAAACGTATTCCCCATGACTACTAGATCATAAATGTTAAGTTTCATGTCAAGTTATGAGGCGGTTCAAGAGATGTAACTTTTAAAAGATTTTTGTTCGATCCAATATGTCTGCCAGACAATGTAACCACTTAATTATTCGTGAATACCCTGATATCCCCCAACATTTGGGGAACATGTGGGTGAAGTTTCCGCTTGATCTGTTTAGCCGTTCGGAAGAAGAGAATTTTTAAAGGTTTATTCCTCAAAAAATCAGAGCTGCCAAACCATGCGACCTATGACGTCATAGGTGCAGAACGTTTTTATTCCTTATGGATAGGTGATCATACCTGTAAAGTTTTACCTCGATCTGTTCAGCATTTTGGAGAAGAAGATTTTTGAAGGCTTTTATGGGGGGACAAAAAATATGGCTGCCGAACCAAGTGATGGATGATGTCTTCAATTATTCCCCCCCCCCCCCCATACAATTTTGCTCTATATAACCGTCAAAAGTTTTCATACTGATCGGAAAAAAGTGTTCGACATATGCAATTATGACTTCATAACAAAAATTACTTATTCTAATGGGGAGTACTTGACATGTGTCAAGTTTCAATTTTTTTTTCCATGGAGCAGTTTCAGATGTACGGAGTCCAAAGTTTTTTCCCTTTTTTGCCAATATGGCTGCCACACCACGTGACCGATGATGCCATGGTTATCAAGTAAACATTCTACATGAGTACTGAGTAGTTGCACCTGTCGTGAAAATTTTGTGTCAATCAGATGAGCGGTTGCAGAGAAAACAGAAAATTAGCACGGATATACGTACGAACGTACGTACGAACGAGCGGACGTCGGTCAGGGGGATAACCCCAAAAAACATACTGCCTCCGGCGATTTCGTCACTGGAGGCATAAAACAATTGGAAAGGTGAAAGAATAACGAAATGTGATCGTTTGCAAATGCTTCAAATCCCATGCTGATAATAAAAAAAATTTCTCCTGTATTCAGCAATAGATCGGATGATTAATTTCCTATTCATATTTCTGTGGAGGCAGAGTCATGTTTGTCATTTGTGGTTCCATGATTGGCTGTGAAGGTGATGCTTCACTTGGAGCCTTCAATGTATCTGGCGGAGAGAAAAGAATGCTATTTGGAACAAAAACTAGCAAACTGTGCGTTGGTGACAGTATGGTCGATGTACGTACAGTAAGTAAAGGGGTAAATTTTTCCACCAGAAGAGCAACAACAAAAGACACAGAGGTGCTGATGTTTCGGCTGTCTACCCTTCGTCAGAGCCAGAGCGGTTGCAGAGAAATGATGACCGATGCGATGATGACAGTTTTAGCATCCTGAATTGGTGATGGCCGTCA
This sequence comes from Eptatretus atami, assembly GCA_035128595.1. Taxonomy (NCBI): domain Eukaryota; kingdom Metazoa; phylum Chordata; class Myxini; order Myxiniformes; family Myxinidae; genus Eptatretus; species Eptatretus atami. The sequence continues at coordinate 83,159,071 of CM068963.1, read as the reverse complement.
TTGTTGCATGTTGCTTTCTTGCTCAGATGGAGAGCAGACACCCAAAATGTCAGCACCTTTGTGTCTTTCGTTCTTTTCCTTCTGGATGAAAAGTTAATTTTCCAACTGTTCATTGTTTTCAAGCCTTCTCCACTCTTCATCGACGTTTTCTCTCTTTCTTGTCACAAATGTTGCATAAATGTCCAGTTGTTGATCATATAGACTGGATCTTTGCCATCGATTAATAATTTTAGCGTTGATTGGAACACATGATGGCTTCAGACGAGCTGTAACCTATTCTGTGCTAAATATCAGAAAATATTATCACAGGGATTACCTGGAATTACGAAACTAGCAAAATAAAAGGTTCAAATGGCATTTTTTTAAATCGGATTTTAATCATTCGTTTATGTTTCATTGAGTATCAGTATCAGCCAGATGGTTGTGCTTGTTTTGACGTTTATTCCCTTCTTTTGAGCATTGACTTAAAACACCCATCTTGTATTTGCTCAGGCACAGCACTTTTAATGGATCATAAAGCCAGCTGTGCTTTCTGTATTTTCTTGTTGATGTTAATTATCCTTATAAGAGTTACTGTTGCTGGTTGGTTCTCTGATCAAATTTCAAGTTGTGTTATAGAGTAGGAGTGTGATGGATCATGCTGTTTTACGATTATCCACCTGCTCTCCGAGTCCAGAAACACAAGCCGAGAACTTTACATTTGCCTGGAGTTCAGTATATATGAGAATGCTGTTGGATCCTCATTTATAAAGGGACATGTCATTCATTCAGTGGGTCGATCGGAGTGAAAAGTTTGCTGATAACACCAAAGATTGGTTATTGTGGATCAAACTTCCTGAAACAAACATTTCAACTTGATACAAAATGTAATGGCAACCGATTTGGTTGAGCAGACATGGAGTATAATAATATGTTCTTGATCCTACTGGATACTGCACACTCGAAGTGAAACTGCCACAAGCTATGTCGTAGTTATTCAGCAAAATACTTTGGAAAGGTCAAAGAAGATATAAACGCTGATGTGACCTTTATCAAGAAGACACAGATTGAGTAAGAAAGGACTTGAAAGGAAAGACAAGGGTAGAATGGAACCCACTTTTTCCTGGTCATCTCGGTGTCATTGTGAGCAAAACATTCCGAAGGTAAGGAGATAGCAGGTTAATCAGATCGGCAGGCCATTTGATATCAATTTACCTTGGATGTGTTGTCAGGTGGAGATAACAAAAGTATTACCATTCCGGTATGGTATGTCTTATGGAATAAAACCAATTGAAGGATGGTAAAACCATCAGTTAATTTAAAAAAACTGTTATACTAATAATAATAATCATCATTATCATCATCACTATAATGATTTGAAGAGGTTTAAAATATTTTATTTGAAATTGAGAAAAATGTTGGGCTTGAGCATGAGTTTTCTTCAACCTGTGCTCAAATAGATATTGCAAAGTTCATTCTCTCGGAATATTAAATTCATTCTGCCATGACACCATAGTTATCTCTGTGCCACAGGCCAGCCCTCAGCCCCCACTGGTGTGTCTCACATGTTGTCCACCGAACCGGAGATCCATTAACATTTTGTGTCAAACCACTTGGACTTGTTTACCTGTGATATTAACACCGTAGCTGTAAATGCAAATGATAACTTTAAATTTTGTTTCAATAAGGTGAAAACACATTTAGTTGTCATTTTAACCAAGTAATAAAAAAAACTTTTCATTTTTTTTTTATGTAAAAGGATAACCTTATTGGGATGGTATGCCATATGTATGTAAACAAGGTGGGGATGGTCACAATAAATTATCATGTGAAACCATCCCTTCATCTTTCTTTGAGTAATAATTGTTGCCTATCCATCCCTACACCCATTTGCAATGTTAACGTACAGGAATGTTGATTTTTTACGTGTATGAATTTGACCAGTGAAATATTAAACAGTTAAAAAGGGCCAACGACAGAGGTGGATGCTTTGAGACCTGGTTGGTCTCTGATGCTCCATCTCAGGAAACCCACCCACGTGTGGAGATAGCAGCCAACAACAGCAACTTGCGCACAACAAACACACACAAACACACACAAACACACACATATACACACACACACACTCATATATATATATAATATATATATATATATATAATGTTTATTATTATATATTATATTATATATAATATATATATATATATATATGTATTGTCAGACCATGATATTCGCAGGGGATACGTTCATGGATAATGCCGCAAATGTTGGGCCATTGTTTCAAAGGTTTCCGGCGGTTCGGGATTCATCAGAGAAATTCAAAAGTCCCATGAAAAACCGTGAATATACTTGCAAAAAAACTGTGAAAACGTGAAAATCCGCGAATACATCTGTGAAAATGCGAAAAAAACAACATGAAAAAAATGCGAATATGCCCACAAAAAATGGGGGAAAAAGGAAGAAAAAATACTGCGAATACATGAAGCACAGGGCCACGAATATCGAAGCAGGTTGCATTTTATCAACCACGAATGCACATGGTCCATGGATAGCTTGCAGTGTTCGTGTGAGAAATTTCTGAGGTTAACCCAAGGACTCTTGCCTGTCGCTGCGTAAGCGAGGAGATCCTTTAGTTTGAGTCAGAATTTTTTCACACTAGCCCCATGCAGAAATTTATTTCTGTTTATTATATATATATATATATATATATGTCATAGTTATTGAGCAAAGTATAGGCTCAGGCTCAGACCGATACTTCACCATGTTTTTTGTTATATAGAGACTCCTCCCATGCTCTTCTAGCTGAAGAAAGCTGTATAAAGCAACCATGAAAGGCTACTCAAGGTAAGTGCTTTGCTGTTTCAAACCCTTCCCAGAGTTTCTCCACAACTGTAAAACATTCACAAATACAGTAGTACATGCATGAGAATCCCAATGCTGCACACACTCTCAGCTGCCGGACTGGTTTCATTGCTTGTTGTCGAATCGTCATTCTCCTTCAAGACACGAGGAGATTATAGGGAGGGCATAGGATTGGTAAGGGGTGCATCAGGGGGAGTTGGCATGTTGGAGTCATCCAATGTGGAAATAGAGGACAAAAGAGAACCATAAAGAGTTGCTTTATCAGTCGGAGAGACGGCGATAGTATCATCGGAATGGAAAAGCAGAGCAAACGTAGAGCGACAGAAATTGTTGAAGCTACTTTTATTTAAGGACCAGAAAGATCTATTAGTGGATGAAAATGATAGGTTGTCACACTTCTTTTGCATAAAGGAATGCTTTGCCTCATGAATAACATGTTTGCAATATCTGGCAGATATGAAAGCTGAATGCGAGGCAGAGGAAGAAGTGTACGCTGGGAAGTTATTTGCTTAATTAACACATGAGTCACATGTGTGGAAGCTGTTGTTCATGTCCCCCATTTGCTGAAGTGTTTCCATTTTTTGTCCACCAACTCTGTTATTATCGATGTAAAAAAAAAAACAAAAAAAATTGAAATCTATCTTTAGAGTTCCTTGATTTTTATATTAAGTCAAGAGAAAGATGATCCTCTTCTTTTTTTTGCTCTTCTTCTTCTTATTGTTGTTCGTATTCTGTACTTATTATTACCTCTGCCACCGAATGGGCGGAGGTTATGTTTTCACCCGTCTGGTCTGTCTGTCTGTTTGTCTGTGACCAGGATATCTTAAAAAGTTGTGGATGGATCTGGACAAAATTTGGTGGAGATATTGGATGTGTGACAAGGACAAAATTGTAAGATTATGGTGAAGATCCGGATCCGGATTCTGATGCTGGAATTTTTAAAGTGATTCTTCATTCATTAGGCCAAAATCGATATAAAGCACGATATCTCAAAAAGTTATGGACAGATTCGGAAGAAAGTTGGTGAACAGCTTGGGTGTTCGTGAAAGACAAAAGCATTCGATTTTGGTGAAGATCTGAATCGGGATCTGGATCCGAGAATTTTTTTAAGTGGTTCTTCACCATTGAGAGATGGGACCAAAAATGATATATAGCATGGTACTTTAAAAAGTTGTGTACTAATATTGACAAAACTAGGTGGATGAGTTGGTTTGGTGACAAGAACAAGCCGATTCAATTTTGGTTCAGGTCAGGATCCAAGTCCGGCCTATCAGTGGGATACAAAATGTAAATTGTTCAGCCTGGCAGAGGTATGTGCTCTACCAAGTGCCATTCGAAGTTGTTGTTATTCTTCTTCTGCTGCTGAGGGTGTTGGTTTGAGTTTTATCTTTTGTTCAATCCACCTTGGAACTTCTCACAAGGACAATTAGTGGATTTACTTTCCCGACTTCATACTGCTTACAGCCAATTTAAGTGACTCCTGACATGACCAATTAAGTCACAGTCACTATTGAGTGTAATGACAGGTGATGGTCTTCACTCATCAAACCGAACAAATAATGCATTGCCATAAAGTGCTCATTTCATGGTTCCCCTTCAAACTCTCCTACCACTGGTATATCAGAAGATCCTATTTTTGTTGGTCCTTCTTATTGGTTCTTTGAGTACCTTAGTATTATTGGCCTGGACAATGCTTTTTCCACATTTTTTGCATCTTCTCAATGTCTTGTTCAGTGGATTTTTCATGGCATGTCATGTTGTTTTATTTATTTTTACCCTCGCCAAATGAGAGGGTATTGCATTTGGGTCCATTTGTTTGTTACTTGGCAAAAATTTGGATTCATTGTTGATTGCCTCCATTTGTTTGTGTGTTTGTGTGTTTGTGTTGTTTGTTTGTTTGTTTGTTTGTCTGTCTGCTCGTCTCCAGCCCAAACCACTCAACCGATCGCTCTGAAATTTTCAGAGATTAATGTCACCGACCCTGCGACGGTCACGCATTGAAGTTGCGTAAAATTCGGTTGACCAAAAGGTCGACATAGATAGGTCAACAGGCCAATTTGAGCCAAATTTTCTAAAATGCTCAAATTTCATCTGATTGACTTGAAATTTGAACAATATTTGCATATCAGGTCAGTGAATTCAACCACCAATTAATTTTGAGATTAGCATAGGTCACATGGTATGGCAGCCATATTGGATTTACCATAAAACATATTTTAAAATCTCCAGAACGGCTGGACAGATCGAGGGGAAACTTCACATAAATGTTCCCCAAGGTATGAGTGTCCAAGTTTGTTTAGTAATAATTGATAATTCACATGGTTTGGCAGCCATATTGGATTAACCCTTAGATGCATGAGTGCAAAAAGATAATTAATGCAAGAAAACAGCCAAACTGGGTCATTTTTGACCCACTTATGCATCTAAGGGTTAAAAAAAACTTAAATAATGTTTTATCTGGAACCACTTAATCGATTAATGTGAAACTTCACATTTATTATCTCGAAGTGATGTGGAATACATGTTTTAAATTTCAACTTGATTGGACACGTGGTATGGCAGCCAGAATTATTTATTTATGTTTTTTGATTTGGGTTCTTTTTTTATTATTATTATTATTATTATTATTATTATATATTTTTAATATTTTTGAATAAGGCTCACTTGGCTGTTCCTGGATGGGTTTGAGGGTAGAGGAGTAGCAGCTGAAATGTGAATCCTATCCAGGTTCCTCCTGATGACTTCATCTTTGCTTTTTGCTTGTTTGGGTTCCTTCTGATTACTCCGATGCAGGATTGTACCTATTTGGTCCTTCATTTGATTTGAATTGAATTTATTTTAATCCAATTCTGAATTAAATTGAATAATAATAAATAAACGTCATGCGTCAGGGTCAGGTGTCCGATCAAAGGGGGGTTGCATCAAAGCAGTATGTCTTGGTACACGGTCATCACTGCCAGCAGTTATAAAGTGGCAGTTCTAGTTATGCCTCTTATTAATTATGTAACACAACAGTACATAAATGCCACATAAAATACACCACACAAAACGACAAAAAAACACACAAAACAAGACCTGCCGAGGGTCTGCAATCTCTAATTGCTCTTTTTATTGTCTTATTTGTCACATATGTGGCACCCTTCACAATCCCTGATTTGAAATTCTAGCAAGTTATGTGATTTAGCCATTGGAACATTCTACAGATAAATTATAGTGCAGAATTGCACCTGTTTCGTGTAATTACGTGAACAAGACGACTTTGCCTTATATGTTCATTAACTGGTGAAAATATTTCCTATTCTTGCTGCTCGAATAGTAAATAATGACTTAGGATTCATCCCCTTTCAAAGCATATTTCAGACTGAAAAATAAATGGAATCATTACTTTATATATCATGTAAATTATACTGTACTAGAAACATCCGCTCCCTATGGGTGTGGCAAAACTTTTACGGTAATAATACTGTAAACCACTAGGACTTGTAATACACTCTCCCACTGGGAGCTGCGTGACACTGTAATATTTGAAAAGAGAATTTGCTTCCCACCTCCTCACACCTCCCAAACCCCTCCGACTGAATTTTTTTTAATTCTGAAAACCCTCTAAGTACAACCACCAAATTTCAACTCATTCTGTCCAGCAGTTTAGGAGTGCCCCCAAATAGCAGGGCGTTGTTTCAATGGAAAAAGGGGGGGATAGATTCCTGGCGGTTCGTGATTCATGAAGGAAAAATCAAAAATCCCATGAAAAACCGTGAAAAACTGCAAATACACCTGCAAAGAAAACCTGTGAATACACATGCAAAAAAATCCACAAATACGTACGTCCTTGAAACACCGTGAATAGGCGACGCACAGGGCCACGAATGCCGAAGCAGGTCGCATTTTATATACCGTGAATATGCGGGGTCCGCGAATATCAAATCCGCTCATAGTGGGGTCTGACAGTATACTAAAAACAAATTCTGGTGTTCTGCTTGAAGGCATATTCAGTTCTGCCAAAGCAAATAAATCGGTCCTCGGTCCATGGTCCAAATGCCATGTTCATTTGATCCATTCTTTGCTATGGTCCTGATAATTCACTTATAAACGCACTGTTATCTCTTCATGTCCTTGCCGTGTATGCGATCGGTCTAGAAACTCCTCCATGAGCCATAAACATTGTAGAATGAAAGGTTTGATTTGGCATTTGTTTATGGTTTGGCGAAAGATAGAATTACCATGAATAATCTTATACACCCTTTCTACCAATTCACTGTAAAAAAAAATTCAAATTAAACTTTTTGAGGACAGCCAAGAGCATGAAATTAATGGAAATGTGAATGTGGACTGTCACAAAAGGTGCCTAATGCTCTTACAATGTGAAAACTTATGATATTTGACTGCGCTAGTTCATGTAAAATCTGCTCATAGTTTCTTTACACTTTAACTAGGGATTTCTTTTGAATCATCAAAGTGAATACATTTCTGAGAAGAACACAGACATCCTGCCTCCATGCTGCATACGAGGAAGACAGCAGCAAAGGTTATAGAAGAAGTTGAACAGAATAACATTGAGCCATTTTTTTAAACGTGACTTGCAAAGTTAACACATTCAGTAATTGGTAGAATGACCTGAATGCATGATATTTAGTTTAATCCTGAGCCAAAGTAGTAAGCTGAAATGCTATTACAATATGAAGTACATAGTAAGTACACTTAAGACAATAGAGCATGTAGAATAACATAAGGTGTGCTGCAGCATGTGTTGTTGTTGTTGGTGTATAGCCTCAAACAGTTCTCTCGAACATGCCCGTGGCACGGAGACAGCCGATCGATTGCCCAGGAGTTACTCGGAGATCCCCCACATCTAAGATGCTGTTCTCCCAACTTTGTGAAGTCAGAGAGAGAGAGAGAGACAAGAGGGAATGAATGCGGCCTGATCGGTGCATAGTCCATGGCCGTGCTGCCCTAACAAATCTGGGAGGCAGGGAAGAGTGGGGAAGATTTGACATCCAACTTGCATTAATTGAAAATCATTAACCGTCTAAATGAAAACCGTCTAAATGAAGGGAATTTTTTTTGGAAACTCTTCTGCCAATCCACAAGTGCCAAAAAAACCCCTAAAGTGTTGATTTTCACCGTAGACGTCATGCGTTGAACCCACCTTGATCCAAATGGCAGCTTACATGGAGAAACATTCGAGCTCATTCGACATAGAGGAGGGGGGAAACCTCAAAGTTTTACCGCCCTTGGTAAAATCTTTTCGGAGGAGTAGATGATGATACATACATACTTTCTCTCTGCTATAAATAGATGGTGGTTCATTTGACTTGCAGAAATTTGTGTTGATAATAGATAATTATTTTCAGGTGCTCTTGTGGTAACTGCCGGGCAATGGCAACAGGTGTTAGATTCACCGCTCAAATCATCCGTGTACATGTGCTGTTAGCTGGGTAGAGATGGTGATAGTTTCGAACGGCGATTTTTTTTTTTTTGTATACACTGTCGTGGCTCGTATGACAGTTAATACACAGAACGGACAACAAGGGGAGCAGGAGACAAGAGGGGTGGGAGAGGGAAGGAAAAAAACAGTGTGGAACAGAGACATGAGGAGATCTGTAGAAAGGAGAGGTACACAGGGTAAACAAGATGGACACTACAGGGACTATTTATTCTGCTTAATCGTGGGGATGGCATCCTCTCTCAGTTGTGGAGGATAACCACAAGATCTAGCCATTTCTGTTGTCCCATAACAGTACTCTGTAACATGCTCCTCGCACAAAATCAAACATTTTGTAGGCCCGATCCACGCTCGAGTATTTCGGACAAACCTTGTCCAATTTCTGGAAAACTCGGGGTCTTTTGGCCATTGGTGTATAATGAGACCATCTAAGTTTGTATTACCCAGAGATAGTACGAATCTGGTGGTCGACTTCTGGATGTGATGTCATGGCAACGTTAAGAAGAGGATTTCGACTTTTAATCGCAAAATAATCTTTCGGAGGAGATGATGTACATACATACTTTCTCTCTGCTTATAAATAGATGGTGGTTCATTTGACTTGCAGAAATTTGTGTTGAATAGATAATTATTTTCAGGTGCTCTTGTGGTAACTGCCGGGCAATGGCAACAGGTGTTAGATTCACCGCTCAAATCATCCGTGTACATGTGCTGTTAGCTGGGTAGAGATGGTGATAGTTTCGAACGGCGATTTTTTTTTTTTGTAATACACTGTCGTGGCTCGTATGACAGTTAATACACAGAACGGACAACAAGGGGAGCAGGAGACAAGAGGGTGGAGAGGGAGGAAAAAAACAGTGTGGAACAGAGACATGAGGAGATCTGTAGAAAGGAGAGGTACACAGGTAAACAATATGGACACTACAGGGACTATTTATTCTGCTTAATCGTGGGATGGCATCCTCTCTCGTTGTGGAGGATAACCACTAGATCTAGCCATTTCTGTTGCTCATAACAGTACTCTGTAACATGCTCCTAGCACAAAATCAAACATTTGTAGCATTTCGGACAAACCTTGTCCAATTTCTGGAAAACTCGGGGTCTTTTGGCCATGTGTGTATAATGAGACCATCTAAGTTTTATTACCCAGAGATAGTACGAATCTGGTGGTCGACTTCTGGATGTGATGTCATGGCAACGTTAAGAAAGAGGATTTCGACTTTTAATCGCAAATTCCTACTTTATAATCAAAATTGCCTACTTTATAATAAAAATTGCCTACTTTATAAATCAAAATTGCTCTACTTTATAAATCAAAATTGCCTCCTTTATAAATCAAAATTGCCTACTTTATAAATCAAAATTGCCTCTTATAAATCAAATTGCTCCTTTAAAATCAAATTGCCCTACTTTATAATCAAAATTGCCTCCTTTATAAATCAAAATTGCCTACTTTATAAATCAAAATTGCCTACTTTATAAAATCAAAATTGCCTACTTTATAAATCAAAATTCTACTTTATAAATCAAAATTGTCTAACTTTATAATCAAAATTGCCTCCTTTATAAATCAAAATTGCCTACTTTATAAATCAAAATTGCCTACTTATAAATCAAAATTGCCTACTTTATAAAATCAAAATTGCCTCCTTTATAAATCAAAATTGCCTACTTTATAAATCAAAATTGCCTACTTTATAAATCAAAATTGCCTACTTTATAAATCAAAATGCCTACTTATAATCAAAATTGCCACTTTATAATCAAAATGCCACTTTAAATCAAAATTGCCTACTCTTATAAATCAAAATTGTCTACTTTATAAATCAAAATTGCCTACTTTATAAATCAAAATTACCTACTTTAAAATCAAAATTCCTACTTATAAATCAAAATTGCCTACTTTATAAATCAAAATTGCCTACTTATAAATAAAATTGCCTACTTTATAAATCAAATTGCCTACTTATAAATCAAAATTGCCTACTTATAAATCAAAATTGCCTACTTATAATCAAAAATTGCCTACTTTATAAATCAAAATTTCTCTTTATAAATCAAAATGCCTACTTTAAATCAAAATTGCCTCTTTATAAATCAAAATTGCCTACTTATAAATCAAAATTGCCTACTTTATAAATCAAAATTGCACTTTATAAATCAAAATTGCCACTTTAAAATCAAAAATTGCCTCCTATAAATCAAAATTGCCTACTTATAAAATCAAAATTGCCTCCTTTATAAATCAAAATTGCCTACTTTATAAATCAAAATTGCCTACTTTATAAATCAAAATTGCCTACTTTATAAATCAAAATTGCCTACTTTATAAATCAAAATTGCCTACATAAACAAATTGCTACTTTATAAATCAAAATTTCTACTTTATAATCAAAATTGCTACTTTATAAATCAAATTGTCTACTTTATAAATCAAAATTTCTACTTTATAAATCAAATTGTCTACTTATAATCAAAATTGCCTACTTTATAAATCAAAATTGCCTCTTTATAAATCAAAATTGCCTTACTTAATAAATCAAAATTCCTACTTTATAAATCAAAAATTGCCTACTTTTATCAAAATTGCCTCCATTTATAAATCAAAATTGCCTACTTTATAAATCAAAATCTACTTATAAAATCAAAATTGCCTACTTTATAATCAAAATTCTACTTTATAAATCAAAATTGCCTACTTATAAATCAAAATTACCTACTTTATAAATCAAAATTTCCTACTTTA
>CM068963.1:83131119-83148016 GCA_035128595.1 Eptatretus atami | reverse complement strand
ATTGCCTACTTTATAAATCAAAATTGCCTACTTTATAAATAAAATTGCCTACTTTATAAATCAAAATTCGCTCCTTTATAAATCAAAATTGCCTACTTTTATAAATCAAAATTGCCTTCCTTTATAAATCAAAAATTGCCTCCTTTATAAATCAAAATTGCCTACTTTATAAATCAAAATTGCCATTTATAAATCAAAATTGCTCCTTTATAAATAAAAATGCCTACTTTATAAATCAAAATTGCCTACTTTATAAATCAAAATTGCCTACTTTATAAATCAAAATTGCCCTATTTATAAAATCAAAATTGCCTCTTTATAAATCAAAATTGCCTACTTTATAAATCAAAATTGCCTACTTTATAAATCAAAATTGCCTCCTTATAAATCAAAAATGCCTTACTTTATCTTAAAAAATATCAAAATTGCCTACTTTATAAATCAAAATTGCCCTACTTTATAAATCAAAAATTGCCTACTTTATAAATCAAAATTGCCTACTTTATAAATCAAAATTGCCTACTTTATAAATCAAAATTGCCACCTACTTTATAAATCAAAATTGCCTACTTTATAAATCAAATTGCTACTTATAAATCAAAATTGCTACTTTATAAATCAAAATTGCTACTTTATAATACAATATCTATAATAATTTACTTTAATAAATTACATTTACATATGCTTCTACTATATATTTGTACATAAATCCCTATTAAAAATATTTCAAAATGCCTTCTTGCCTACACATTGTCTGATTAAATCAAAATTCCTACTTTAATAAATCAAAAATGCCTACTTATAAATCAAAATTGCCTACTTTATAAATCAAATGTAAATCAAAATTGCCTACTTTATAAATCAAAATTGCCTACTTTATAAATCAAAATTGCCTACTTTATAAAACAAAATTGCCTCCATCATATCTATTTTGTAATAGATTGTAATTGCCTTCATCATATCTATCAAGGGATCGATTAGCGTTGAGGGGGTGTGAGCATTTGGGTTCCCCTTTAAATTGGCAAAAATTACTTTCAAATTGCTGTGACCACCAGACACAGAGAAATGTGATACGAGGGTTCGAGACCAATATGAAAAGCACAGCGATGCTTTTTCTTTCATCCTCTGAGCACTGCTGAGAGAGATACGTATTCTAATCATGAACTTTTTCATACAGCTGATGGAGTAAGATGATAAATACAATTCTATCATCACCCAACTTTCAATGATATTCACTTGTATATGTAGTTAGTTCTAAAAAGGGTTTAAACACAGAATATAGGGAAAAAGTGTTCTTAAGCATATGATGAATGATTCAAATGCTTCTTATTGAAATATTTACCTGTATCCTGCTTTTGTATCTTGAGAAATGAAGGGACACCTTAAACAGGATTTCAGGTAATACTTAGACTGGAAGATTACTACTTTGGTCTGTAGGTCTGATTAGAACAGGAATTTGTAATTTGTTCAGTGTGCCTGTGATAGCTCGCCAATCTTTGTAAAGGACACCGTGGGATCTTTGACACCCACCAACTAATGCTTGCAGATAGGGTGCCCAGTTTAACGTGCATCCAAGAGACGGCACACCAAATTGATGGCTCGCCCTGCCTGCGAGATACCAGGATGACAGTTTATAGATCTTCAATCTGATTTTGTTTAATAACGGCCTTACATAGATCTGTATACAGCATATGGGTCAACATAATAGTGTGTGACACACTTCTAACTAATGCTGTGTCTCAGAATGATGTCAATATAGGCTGAAGTGAGTTCCAAAGCAAAGGAAAATAACCTTGTCACCAGGCTACTGAAAGCAATCGTCCCAAACGTGGTAGCTGCCAGTCCGTACCGTGTTAGTGGAATGGAGGTTCAGAATGAAAGATGGTGCAAATGGAACAGTGCCTCTGTTATCAAAACTTGATATAGATTGGCAGCAGCTTGGCATTAAATGTTTGTGATATTCTTAGTGTCCCATTGGTATTGTGAGACACCAATGCGATACATGCGCAATGTTGCAAAATGATTTTCCCAATTATATATTGTTGTAAAAGAAAGGTGGCAGGGGATAAGGGGGGCGTACAAGTCTTCCTGAATCTATATGTAACTATTCTATTAGAGGTTTGTAAATACATTTAGGGATGGAGAAATTAAACAAACTTTCTGAAAAAATATTTATCCTAAAGTGTGGTTCGACCTTCGTAAAACTATTAGATGTTGCCAACAACTCTCATTTGTCAGTGATTTAACTAAATTTGTATAAAACCCTATCCATCACCCCCCATGTGTAACTCCTCCACAATGATAATATGATTATTTGACCTCGGAAACAGTATACATCCAACCTACAAAACGGTCGCTGTCACAAACACCTGTTGCTGTTGCTATGATCACACGAGGGACTACGAGGGACATTCAAAACATTCTTTGAATGAGCTACTCACAATAGTCCAAGATATGCCAAAAAGTACACATTTATATATTTTCTTCCTCATTGTATATACTTCGATGTTGAAAAATATAGAAATGTACAGGGTGTTCCATAAAGACCTGGACATCTTTCGTTGTTGATATATTTAGTACCACAAATGATACAACGACACACTTTGTTTTATATCATACATCCCATCCATCGGGACCATACTCTGTGCAGAGCGTTGGTGCTGCCTCAGCAGTCTCTTTGGCTATTGGACACAATCCTGGACAGATCACCACTCCAGCACAGGACACCAGCAAGCTGGCACTCATTTTGCCGACCTTGGAAGGATGACAAGCAGAGTCAACCCCACCTGATATTAATTCAACAGACAAGGGGATTTGAACTCAGGATTCTAGGATCCCAAGCCCACCACCATAACCATTAACCCAACACCAGGCATATTGTATGATACAGAAACTCATAAAGTTTTCTTTATTTTCAGGTCTGATGGTTTAATATAAAATAAAATGGCGACCCACAAGAGAAAGCTCAGTTCGTCGAATGGTTCATCGAAACGAGATGCGACACGCAAGTTCAACGTAATTTCTGGACAAGGTATCCGCTATCGCAGACAAGTATTAGGGAGTAGTACAAGAGGTTTCAGGAGACTGGAAGTTGTCAGAAACAGAAAAGTACCGATCGACCAAGCACAAGTGCAGCAGACATTGAACGAGTGTGTGAATCATTTCAACAAAGTCCCAGAAAATCAATCCATGCACATCCAGTGAACTGGGACTACCAATCACCACTGTACACAGGATGTTCCATCAAAGACTGAAGCTTTATGCCTATAAGGTGCAGATTCTGCAGGGATTCAAACCAAATGATGATCCAAACACAAGGTGTTTGCCTTGGAAATGCTTAGTCGCATAGAGGATGTATGTAGAAATGTAATAGTATGTTGTATATTCTTGGATGTTTCTTCGACCATTGAGAGCATCTCGTTTGTATAACTTTTTGAATGCACCTCAAAGAAAAAATATTAATTTTCATTGGCCTACCAAAAGGATAAGAGTGGTTTCTATAATAAGGAGTCCTTAGATCATTGAAACCCATATTTTGGTAATTGAGTTCAAAGAAACGTTTCATTTCAATATTTTACTCACATTCTGAGCTTTCATCCATACGTAATAGACATGACGGGCAGAAACACTCATGGAATGTTTGAACTCTTTGGGAATCATTTTTTCCTAAGCACAAGTATCATGGTTTCTGTGACAACCACTTAGGTACCCACATGTACAGGCATACACTGCAGGCTTTTGCTGTTCATAAAAACGAAAACAAAACACTATTTGTCTTGTATTTCGCAAATGTAGACAAAATGCAGACATTTACAGCCACGGAACTTTATGCGCTGCACTCGTTACGACTGCACAGCCTTCTTGCTCTATTGTTTTCCTAACGTTTTAAAACATCGTCCTGGGAAGGAATGTCATGCACATTGTTCTCTGCCTGTAGATTAAGGCAATCTTACAACCAAGACACAGGCTCAGGACTTTATGACAAAGAACCTAATATTGTTATTTTCATTTTGACTGGACTGTTCCACAGGGCTTTCACCAGGAGATAAATCTCATTACGGGCCTGTTTATACGACAAAGTTAGCATCCAAAGATGCCAAAGAAGGATGGAGCATCTCTGCTTTACCTACTTGACCATGCAATTGCTTCCAGCCCAGCCCACCCAGAGGGATTGGGTCAACTTCTTGACCAGGGTAGTTAAAGGAAATGCCATCACAAAATTTCCACATTTTGTTACATATTGCCTGCAAGGAGCGTGTTTTTGTTGTTGCGAAGCTGTGAAATGACAGAGGTGTGTTCATCTTGCCTTCAAATGGGTGTTGATGGTACACATCATTGAAAGTGATGCCGTCTCCTTTTGTGTCAATATTTCCTGCCTAAATACTTTGCGTACAATAGACAATACCTTCTCTTCCACTTACTTGCTCAATTGATCTCACAGTATTACAGCGATCGTCATTACGTGAAGAAAAGCGAATGCGGCATAATTCCTAGAAACAAGTTTCTCTGGCCACTTAACATATCAACACCTTTCCCCTGTCCTGGATGGTCTCGTTGCTCGTTTTGGACATGAAAACTGTTCTATAAATGGGTCTTCCCACTTTGCTTCATATTGGTTTGCTTTTTTGACAATAATTAGGGGAAAACCCCCCAAAAAACATTCACCGCCTTTTGACTGCACAACTCTTTTTTAAGGTCAAGGTCAAATTGATAAATAGAAGTGTAATATATATTATACTTCACTTCATTCATTTTATCTTAAAATCCTCAGATATCTTCAAAACGATAACAATATTGCTATTCTACAATTAGTCAATTCCCTCAAATTGGCCAAAGGTTCAGTATTGGATATTCACAGGTGGTTTTTTTTCACATTTTTTGGACATGGAGGATAAAAGAAGATATTTAATATACGGTATTTTTTTTTTAAAAAAGACTGCAAGTGCCATATTTGAGACACTCTCCATGGAGTGCCTCGTGGGGTTACTAACCTTGTTCATTTGGAAAAATGGAGGATAATCAGTGACACCACTTCCAGTCAAATAAGCAGTGCTGCTTCAGCAGCAATTGCTGAGAGCTTGATTTTTGATTTTTGATTTTGACAATTTAGTCTTGAGTGGGAAAAGTATGAATAAGGCAAGTTGGTGAACTCTACACTGAATGTATCATTTGATCATGCTCCAACATAGGCCTATTCTTCATTACCTCTATCACCAAAGGAATGGCTGTCTGTGGGCAGGATATCTCAAAAAGTTATGGACAGATTCAGACGAACCTTAGTGGACAGGTTGGGTGTGTGATGAGGACAAATTGATTCGACTTTGGTGAAGATCTGGATCTGGATAATACAATTTTTAAGTGATTCTTCACCATTGAGAGATGGGGCCAAAAATGATATATAGCATGATATCTCAAAAAGTTGTGAACGAGTTATGACAAAACTTGGTGGAAGAGTTGGGTAGGTGTCAAGAACAAGCCAATTCGGTTTTGGTTCAGGTCTGGATTCAGATCCAGCCTATCAGTGGGATACAAAATGTAAACTGTTCAGCCTGACGGAGGTATGCGCTCTACCGAGTGCCGTTCTAGTTGTAAATGAAACCAGGATATCATTGATGTCCACAAGCAAGTGCATTTGGGATGACTGAAACCTCACATAGAATGACAATGGGAATCAAATCCATACAAGTCATGTAAAAGAGCAAATGTCAAAAAATATTCGCCAAAAATGCTGAAGGTTTTTGAGGTCACAGCGTCAGTATGTGCTGCCACAGCTAGAGATACAGTATATATATTGATTGAAATATTTGTTTCCGAGATGCTTTGTTTGAGCTGTTGTAAAACTGAGTAGGTTGACCTATTTCGTTTTCTCACATGAAGTGGATGACTCATGCTTGGAATCTGGATTCAAATCCCATTTACTCTAAGTACAGTATTTGTCCACAAATGTCTTTGTACTTCAAAATGAACAAGTACACATCGAATGAAGTTCAGCACAGGATGTTTACTGTTGTTTACTGATGTTTTTTTTTGTCCTGCATGTGATTTATGTACAAGCTCTACGAAGCCTATTATCAATATAACATTAAAAAAAAAAACATATTGGTGATGAGCATTTTAAGCTTATTGGCTTTGTTTTTTTTCTTTCTTTTTGTTTTGCTGTTGCTTTATTTAACTTTTGTATGAAGGCATCAAGATTTATGGAATAAACAAAAGCCTGGAAGGGATGTATGGGAATGGGGCTGTGGCTGGGGGCTGGATGGGTAGGGAGAGGGTGTTGAAAAGTGTTACAAACTGCCAGATAAGTAAATATTAACTTTCCTTGCATGAACATGTGGGACAGTACTCATAATATATAATATAATTATATATATATATAATATATATATAATATATATATATATATATAGTATTAAACCATCAGTCAGATTCTGTATAACAATGAATAAACCATTTGTACTAAAGTGTGAATTGTTATGTGGGCAAAACTACTGTGTACAGTATGGAGTGCCACAATAAAATGAACAGTTAATTTCATGCCCACACTGTAATAACTAGCACTTGTTATGCCTCCACAGCCAAAGGCACCGGAGGCATTTGTGTTTTCGGGTTGTCTGTCTGTGCAAGTGTTTGCAGGAGAATTTTGTTACCACAATAACTTTGAACCAGTAAGGGATTGAAACCAAACTTGGCAAATGTATGAAATGTAATACAAAGATGAACTGATTCAATTTTGGGTTCAACAGGTCAAAGGTTATGTGCCCTTTGAAAATCATTTTGCAGATCATAACGAGTTAGAAGCATCTGATTGTATTCTATGCCTGGTGTTGGTTTAATGGTTCGGGTGGTGGGCTTGGGATCCTAGGATTCTGAGTTCAAATCCCCCCTTCGCTGTTGAATTAATACCAGGTGGGGTTGACTCTGCCTGTCATCCTTCTGAGGTTGGCAAAATGAGTGCCAGCTTCCTGGTATCCTGTGTTGGAGTGATGATCTGTCCAGGATTGTTCCCAATAGCCAAGGAGTCTGCTTAGTCAGCACCAACGCTCTGCACAGAGTATGGTCCCAATGGATGGATTGATGGATTGTTTTCTCTCTTCTCCTTATCTATTTTCCCTCTCGCACTCCCTCTCTTGTGACCTTTCATTTTTCTCGTGACCTTTAATTGAGATCAAACGTAATGGTGTGTTGATATCTATATCCATCTATCTATGATATCTATATCCGCGCGTGGATGCATATCCATCGATTCATTCACCTCAAATTCCATTTTACAGTTCATTAGTTGCAGCATGGATGATGAAGGTTTTCCGAACATGCATGTTTCTCACGCTCAGGAAATAAATATCTGCCAAATCTTTGAGCCATTTTTCAACCGACATTCTCTCCCTCCCCCCACCCCCCTTTACCAACCCCTCTCACCCTCTCCCCACATTGGGTCACCATCATACTTCTAGTCATCAACACTATACTTCTCATTTGTGCCGCAAAGCATTAAATTATCGGGGGGCGTAACTCCTCGTCCGCGTTGAGCAATGGACAGAACAGATTTTGTTGACGACCTCACGGACTTCTAGGATGTGAATACTTAGCAGTTTGCAAGCAAGATACAGAATCACATCATTTGATACGTGCACAAAATAGTGGATGACATTTTCCCATGCTGTCTGTTTTCTTGCAAACAACTTTGTGGAGGATGACCTAAATTTAATGACTTAAAGAGAATGATAAGATGCTTCAAGTAAGTGCAAGATTAAATGCATCTGAAACAGAAACATGTTCTCCTGGAGCAGTACCACTCCAAGTCAAAGAAGCATCACAATGTTCAGAATCGACAGCAATTCCTGTGAGTTTGATGATTTTTGATTAAAATTCACTCTAGTTGCGAGTCGGGACGAGCTGTGAAAGTGTTCTGTGGGAACACTGATCCATCCCGTGTTCAAGGTTTGCAGAAGGTGGGTTTTTACGCGGAGAATGCGGTGCTTAAGCCGTGCCCAGGATGGAATACTTTGTGCGAACGGTTCGTTTACATATCCACATTGCATTGCCTTGCTCCCTGTAAATATAATTATGTTCTTTCCTGATGACATTATGGTTTCACAGGACTTTTCTTTGTGTAAAATCTTGGCATGTTTCTGGCCTATGCATTTACACAAACAGTTGTGATTTCTGGCTCACAGACATGGTACATGCTCATTGCCATCAGAATAGTCGCATCCTCCTGTTTTTGTGGGTTTTTTTTTTACAGACTACATTTAACCCGCTTTCATCCCCTTCATCTTAGGTCGCACACAAATTTATATGTGCAAGGCACCTCTGGAAATATAATAACCACACAAGGAAGACCCTGGATGAGTCAAGTAAAAATAATGAATGGATGGCCATTTCTGGAGCGTAGAGGTGAGAACAGGACTCGACATAGACGAGATGGACATTTCAAAGATGGGGGGAAATATAACATCCTCCATTTTACCATACAATTTCCTCCTCAACTGCACTCATTTGTTTGGTTTGCGGGCGCCAGCAGTTGGTTTGTGGGTGCCAGCAGTTGGTTGCGGGTGCCAGAATTTGGTTCGCGGTGGCCAAAAGTTGGTCGCGGTGCCAAGAAGTTGGTTCGCGGGTGCCGAAGTTGGTTCGTCGGGCGCCAGCAGTTGGTTCGCGGGGCCAGAAGTTGGTTCGCGGGTGCCAGCAGTTGTTCGCAAGGCACCAGCGTTGGTTCGCGGTGCCAGCAGTTTGGTTCGCGGGGTGCAGAAGTTGTTCGCGGCTTGCCAGAAGTTGTTCGGGTGGCCAGAAGTTGGTTCGGGGGTGCAGAAGTTGTTCGCGGTGCCAGAAGTTTGGTTCGCGGCGCCAGCAGTTGGTTCGCGGGTTGCTAAGAAGTTGGTTCGCGGGTGCCAGAAGTTGTTCGCGGGCACAGCAGTTGGTTCGCGGGTGCCAGAGTTGGTTCGCGGGTGCCAGAAGTTGGTTCGCGGGTGCCAGAAGTTGTCGTGGTGCCAGAAGTTGGTTCGGGTGCCAGAGTTGTTCGTGGTGCCAGCCGTTGGTTCGCGGGTGCCAGAATTGGTTCGGTGCCAGCAGTTGGTTCGCATGTGCCAGAAGTTGGTTCGCGGCGCCAGAAGTTGGTTCGCGGTGCCAGAAGTTGATTCGTGGTGCCAGAAAGTTGGTTCGGCGGGTGCCAGAAGTTGATTCGGGGCCAGCAAGTTGGTTCGCGGGTGCCAGAAGTTGTTCGCGGTGCCAGAAGTTGGTTCGCGGGCGCCAGAAATTGGTTGCAGGCGCCAGCAGTTGGTTCGCGGGCCAGCAGTGACCCATATTTCGTTGTGTCTGTCTGTCTGTTTGTGACACTCTCCAAAGCATAGCTCCGTGACGTTTGATGCGATCTTGATGAAACTTGGACACAAGCTAGATATCATGGTCTAGTTGTGTCTTTTTGTTTGAGGGCATCCCACGCCCCTTGTGGGCGGAGACACGCCCACTTGAACTTTTTATTTATTTGTTTTTTTTCTCGCAATTTCATTTCCTAGAAGCTGTGCGTAATGTCCATAAGTACAACATATAAAAAATCCGATTTGATTTGGTCAATTTTGACGGAAGAGAGGTTTTACAGTAGGCTTCCTCAAAAGCTTCCACTAACTCAAATTGTATCTCTTATCGTGGCATTGTTCAATAATTCCCGCGAACCATCGTCGCCTCCCGGCTTGTCTTTTCTTACTTTTTCTTTTTCTTATTCGCAATTTATTCCACTTCCCATTTTCCCAATTCTCCGTCATTGTCGTCTTCCATCGAGTTCACTCATTTTTTTTCCCGGCCCCTTCATAATTACAGAAGCCACCTGCCTGTCCTCATTTATCTCCGTCCAATTTAAACGAATATAATCCACACTACAGTGCATACATCACGTTTTATTTTCCATGCAATTGCTCGGCTTTCTATTGTTTTTTTAGGTTATTGTGCACAAAACTCAATAGCTTATGCACATGTTTACTGTACGTAAAACAACAGCCACTTGAGCATGCAGCATGTGGAAACTGCAGTGATGTAATCATTTAAAAATTGCATATGATCCGATTTATACCACAAGTGTAATAAACCCCACGGGGTTTAGTGCCCATGAGTATTGTGTTGAAAGCAACATTGGGCTTCGGTAATAATATAATGAAAGGGAATTGCTTGAGCGGAGATTTTAAAATACCTTATTTCAACACCTCAGTTATCCATTTCACCAAAATGGAATATCCTGTGATCATTATATAATCTTACTGGAACTAGAACTCAAAAGTTAGAGAACCTTTCCCAGTTGCTAATTTATATTTTATATTGATATTTTACTTTTTATTGCTTGGCAATTACCAGATCATCACTTTGTGAAAGGTGCTACCAAGCAACAGCATCACTTTGTGAAAGGTGCTGCCCGAGGGCTCTGTAGGTAGCACCTTTCACAAAGTGATGTGTACTATAATATAGCCTCTCCTCTCCTTTGGTCCTTGCATCCCAGGGGAAAATTTATGCTGTCGCTTTCCTCAGCCACTGCATAGTATACGTATCAAGGTCGTCCCAGTTTAAGGGGAAACCCGCAAGAGGAGAACCTGCTGTGCTGATCTGGGTGGACCGAGACTCGCTCACCTAAAAAATAAAACATCACTGCCTTGTGATTACTCCTTGATTGAAGTAAGGCAAAGGGACTTCACCCTAACAGAAAAAGCAGGTAGATGGAACTCATATGCTGTGGTCGGAAACCATCTAATGGAAGGAAACCCCAAATTCAAAACCATACCTCTGCCTTGTGGTCACTTGTTGGGTCAGCAAAGGCAAGGGATGGTGCCACGATAAAATACTCACGGGGGAATGCATGGTACGTTTGTTTTTGGTACCAACAGGGAATGTAAGGTGTCCCTGCCCATTGAGCCTGTCTCTACCTTCTTCTCTAGTCTGACATATTTTTTCTTGTGTTTCTGTTTCTATTTATCTTTTCTTTCATGTTATGCAGGTTGATGTCAGGAAGAGCATCTGATCGGAAAATTCTGTTTCACCGACGTCTCCCTTGTTTATGTTGGTGTTTTGTGATGTTTGGTGCTTGATATATTTTCCTGTATTGTTGATTATGTTAGTTTGCTTTCATTCTCGCTGGCTTATTTTTGGTGTGACGACCTCTCCAGAGGGTCAGTGATGCGTGCATTTCTCAGGTTGATGCAGCCGCTTGATAGATTTGGAGCCCGATATATTAATTAGTTAGCTTTATCAGCCTGGTGTTGGCTTAGCGGTTAAGGTGGCTGGCTTTGGGACCTTAGGGTCCTGAGTTTGAGCCCCTATCAGCCTTTGAATTAACACCAGGTGGGGCTGGCTCAGCCTGTCATCCTTCTGAGGTCGGTGAAATGAGTACCAGTGTACTGGTGTAATAACCATTTGGGGTAACCTGCATTGGAGTGGCAACCTGTCCAGGACTGTACTCCTTGCCAATGAAACTGCCTTGGCAGCCCGATGTGCCTTCACGGTGTGAAAGGAATGGTATTTTATTATTATTATTATTATTATTATTATTATATCAGTTAGCTGCTGAGTGAGGCTACTCTAGCAGCAAGTGTATAATATCAGTCCATTCTTCAGTTCCATATAGTGCATGGAGGGTGTCCCTGAAGCTGGATCCGGTGGGGTGCCCCACGGCCACGAGATTGCTTTTGTTGTGGCAAAAGGTTTGTTGTGTAGCCTTAAACAAGGTGTTTCATCTGCTACCTCTGTCAATGCAGCTTCTTCCTTCAGGCATTCATTGATAACCTTCAAACATTGAGCACCTCACGTTTTTCATCTATAACCTGATTTGTCAATGTTATTAGCTCCATGCAAATGCAACAAAACTGATATAAATTAACATTATTGATCTTGGTGAACACCTCACATCCATCTAATGCCAACATCAATGGCCAACGACAAACAACAAGATGCAATATTTGTGGGACAAGGAAACAGTAAACGAAGACATATTTATCATTTACTTATCTGATAAATTTGTCCTCCTCCTCCTCCTCCCCTTTACATCTCCCAATCAAATGCACATTGCTATGGTTCACTCCTTCTCATCTCTCCTCATGTTCTTTCACCCCCCCCTTGTTGATTTCACGGGTTGCCCCACTGTCGGTGCGTTGCCTTCTCTCTGTGACTTTGCTCCTTCATGAGACACTACTTTGTGGACAAAATATGCAACATCATGTTGTCAATCTTTCACATACTGTACTGTACTGTGTACAAGTATGCACGTGTTATGATTATCTCGACCCGACGTCGTTTTATTTCCCGTGTATCTGAAACCTTTCGCTGTGGTGCACAAGCCGTGTGCTCAAACATGGATGGGTATGCATCATCCGTCAGAGTCAACTTGGTTTTGGATACAAATGTTGTGCTATTACATACTTTGGGTCAACAAACAGACATATCTCCTCGAAGTGATGTTCACAGATACGGGCAGACTTTTCTGCGGCATGGAGCAGTTTCAATGCGGACAACCCCACTTTGATTGAGGTCCGTTTTCCCCATTGTAGAGAAAAGAATGAACATTTTGGATCCAATTTCTCATGCCTGGCACAGCTTGGAGCACGGCAAGTTGGCATCGTTTGTTTGGTAAAAGTGTCAGCGGTGGTAGCTGTGAATGGCCAAGGGGGATTAAGCACTCGTGACGTCACATCCAAAGTTCAAGGTCACAGATTTCTCCAAGCTGCGATTGGCTTTCTGGGTTTTGACCTGAAATACAACATCGTGACATAATTGATATAATCTATTTTGGGAGATTTATTTTAACTACGAATCGCCTGCAATACTTCCCAGAAGTGGTCTATTATTTCAATGGGGTTGTGTGTTTGATGTTGTGTGTTTTTTAACCAAGCCCATGCTTCCTCCCCTGAGGGAAGAAAAGGGGAAGAAAAAAAAAACCAACGAAAACTACAAAAATAAAAAATGTAAAAACCAAAACAAATACAAAAACTACCAATAAAATAAAAAAAAATAAAAAAACCCCCAAACAAACAAATATAATGTAAAAATACAAAAACTACCAAAAAATAAAATAAAAAAACAAAAAACCCCACAAACAAACAAATATAAAATGTAAAATACAAAAAAATACAAAAACTACAAATAAATAAAAATAAAAACAAAAAACCCCCACAACAAACAATATAAAATGTAAAAATACCAAAAAAAAATACAAAAAACTAAAATAAAATAAAATAAAAAACACCCACAAACAAACAATAAAAAAAATGTAAAAATACAAAAACTACAAAAATAAATTAAATAAACAAAAACCCCCCACAAACAAACAAATAAAAAATGTAAAAATACAAAAAAAATACAAACTACAAAAAACATAAATAAAAAATAAAACAAAAAAAACAAAAA
This sequence comes from Eptatretus atami, assembly GCA_035128595.1. Taxonomy (NCBI): domain Eukaryota; kingdom Metazoa; phylum Chordata; class Myxini; order Myxiniformes; family Myxinidae; genus Eptatretus; species Eptatretus atami. The sequence goes on along the minus strand of CM068963.1, from coordinate 83,134,642 downwards.
ACCCCACAAACAAACAAATATAAAATGTAATAACAAAAAAAATACAAAATACAATAAAATAAAATTAAAAACAAAACCCCACAAACAAACAAATATAAAATGTAAAATCCAAAAAATACAAAAAACTACAAAAAAATAAAATAAAATAAAAACAAAAAACCCCACAAACAACAATAAAAATGTAAAAATACAAAAAAAATACAAAACTACAAAAAAAAAAATAATATATATATATAATAATATATATATATAAATATATATATATATATATAATAAACAAAAAACCCCGCAAACAACAAATAATAAATGTAAAAATACAAAAAATACAAAACTACAATAGAATAAAATAAAAAACAAAAAAACCCCACAAACAAACAAATAAAAAATGTAAAAATACAAAAAATACAAAAACTACAAAAATATATATATATATAAAACAAAAAACCCCACAAACAAACAATATAAATGTAAAAATACCAAAAAATACAAAACTACAAAATAAATAAATATAAAAACAAAAAACCCCACAAACAAACAAATAAAAAATGTAAAAATACAAAACTACAAAAAAAAAAACCCCCACAAACAAACAAATAAAAAATGTAAAAATACAAAAAAAATACAAAACTACAATATATATATATATATATTATATATATATAATATAAAAAAAAAATCACCACACACAAACAAACAAAAAAAACTTCTTTCATTAATTAAAAACATTTTTTCCCCCATTTCTTCCTTGGATCTTGTGTAGATGGTTGGTGTGGTGTTCACTCAGGCATGATGGGCTGAATGGCCTCCACTGTGTTTGATTTCCTTGTCATCTTGGGTAAATTGTATGGGGAAACAATTGATGTCATCGGTCATGTGGTTCCGCAGCCATTTAGTTTGTTTTTTTTTTACCTAAAAATTTCATCAAAACTTCCTTGCTCGCGAATTGTCTGAACAAATTGAGGTGAAACTTCACCCACATGTTCCCCAAGCCTTGGGGATACCAGGGTGTTCACAAATAATTCATAGGTCACACGGTCTGAAAGCTATATCGGATTGAACAAAAATCTTTAAAAAAAATTATTTCGCTTGAACCACTTCATCAATTGAAGTGAAACATCACAATTATGATCTAGTATTCAAAGGGAATTTATGTTTTAAATTTCAACCTCATCAGATGCATGGTCTGGCAGCCAGAATTATTTAATATTTTTAATCTTGGTTCAGGGATTTAAATCAAACTTGGTACAAGTATTTATAATGATGTAATGAGGTGAGTAATGAGGTGAGTGGAAATCTGACATCACAACATCAACGAGTACCCTTCTAGATGTTGATGTTTTTGTTTATTTTTATAGTTTGTGAGACAAACTGGATTATCCATGCTTGCAAGGATAGGTCCAGGAAGATATTTATTACCTCCGCCACCGAAGGTGGAAGAAGGTTGTTTTCATCCCTGTCTGTTTGTTTGTTACTTGCAAAATCGAAGATTTTTCAAGTATATTGGTTAGTCGATTTTGTTTTTCTGTTTGTTTGTTTGTCTGTCTGTTTATTGCCTACAGGTCACAATTTTAAACCGATCTTCACGAAACTTCACCACGTGGTAGTTTGTCATAAGGAAGAAGCCTATTGTTGTTGAGGTCAAAAGCTCAACATAGGCCGAATTTATAAAATCTTCAATTTTCATCCGATTGACTTGAAATTTGAGAAGGATTTTTTCAGGTCACCGAATTCAACCAGCCAATTATTTTTGAGGTCAACATCGACCAAAAGGTCAACATAGGCCCAAGGTCAACAACTGAGGTTGTATTTCTAAAATCCTCAATTTTCATCCGATTGACTTGAAATTTGAAGAGGATTTATATTTCAGATCATTGAATTCAACTAGCTAATTATTTTTGAGGTCAATATGGACCAAAAGGTCAACATATGCCAAAGGTCAACAACTTAGCTGAGATTTCTAAAATCCTCAATTTTCATTCGATTGACTTGAAATTTGAAAAGGATTTCTATTTCAAGTCACTGAATTCAACTAGACAATTATTTTTGAGATCAACATGGACCAAAAGGGCAGCATAGGTTAAAGTGAACAACTACGGTAGTATTTCTAAAATCCTCAATTTTCATTCGATTGACTTGAAATTTGAAAAGGATTTCTCTTTCAAGTCACTGAATTCAACTAGATTACTAGACAATTATTTTTGAGGTCAACATGGACCAAAAGGGCAGCATAGGTTAACGTGAACAACTAAGGTGGTTGTTCTAAAATCCTCAATTTTAATGCGATTAACTTGAAATTTGAAGAGGATTTATATTTCAGGTCACTGAATTCAATTAGCTAATTATTTTTGAGGTCAACATAGACCAAAAGGTCAACATAGGGCCAAGGTCAACAACTAAGGAGGTATTTCTAAAATCCTCAATTTTCATCTCATTGACTTGAAATTTGAAGAGGATTTGCATATCAGGTCACTGAATTCAACCACCAATTATTTTCGAGGTCAACCTCGGCCAAAAGGACAACATAGGCCAAATTTCTAAAATCGTCATTTTGCATCCAATTGAGTTGAAATTTGACGAGGATTTGCATATTTGGTCATTGAATTCAACCACCAATTATTTTTGAGGTCAAATTTGTTTTATGGATTTTGCAAGTATCCTGCTCTGCACGACATCTTATTGTTTATTTGTTTGTTTGTGAGCAGGATATCTAAAAAAAAGTTGTGGACGGATTCGGATGAAATTTTGTGGGCAGGTTGGGTGTGTGACAAGGACGAACTGATTAGATTTTGGTGAAGATCCAAATGCGGATCCGGCTACTCTAACTTTTTAAAGTGATTCTTTACCACTGAGAGATAGGGATAAAACGATATATAGCACGGTATCTCAAAAAGTTGTAGACAGATTCAGACAAAACTTGATGGTTACGTTAGGTGTGTGATGAGGAGCAATGGATTCGATTTTAGTGAAGATTCGAGACGTTGATCTGCAGTCGATAAGTTTTTTATTTTTATAGTGATTCTTCCCCATTGAGACATGGGGCCAAAAACCATATATCATATAATATTTCAAAGCATTATTGGGCCCGATATGTTGTACTGGATCAGGCATTGCGTTGCGGAGGTATACACTCGGCCGAGTGCCCTTCTCATTACTTCTTCATCGAATGGCCGTAAAAATGATCCGAAACATGATCCGACACTTGCTGACAGAACACAACAAGCGTGTGTGTACGTATGCGTGTGTGTGGTTGGGGTCAATGCTTCTTTTAATTTTTATACAGTCCTGCACACCTGTGGCCAAAAAAGGCAAAGTTATTGCGCCTCGCTCTGCAGTTGAGATGGCACCCCTGAATGTTGTGTTTCTCCTCACTACCTACAGACTGACATTTTACTAGCTCATGAAAGAGCTTTAGATGCATTGGGGGCATATGAACCAGTGATCGTTAGCTTATGCACTACCCAGATAAATATAATGTACTGTGTAGCGAATTTTGGGCCTCATTCTGAGTTACAGTACTCATCAG
>CM068963.1:83114057-83131019 GCA_035128595.1 Eptatretus atami | reverse complement strand
GGAGAAGTATTTATTTTTCAGAGGGGTGTTCAAAACAGCAAACTTTATCCTATACACCACCCAGTTAAATGGCGGTCTCTACTCCCCGGGCCCTTGAAGGAATGATGGTGGCAACTCCTCGAGTTTAAAGAAGGATCGATATACAATAGCACAGCACAAATAATCACTTATTACCAATATTATGTTTGGTTATGGAGGGGTGGCCACCGGGGCAGGACAACGCAATAAAAGGCTAAAATCCTTCAAAAACACAGGATATTCTCCAATTTTGCTTCACTTGAGTGTTTAACATGACCCCCAGTGATTGCAAAAATAGTTACCAAATATCGAATAAGCTGTGCAGCCAGTTCCAGTAGCAAGTTGTTGAACGCTTCCTGAGCCGGCCTTTTCTCAATTTTTTATTATTATTATTGATGAACATCAATTTTTATTATTGATGAACAACTAAGAGTGCAACTAATGCCTCATTCATACCTTGACCAAGGAAAGTCCCTGAATAGCTTGTTTACCTAAACCCATAAAAGTCCTAGAACAGTAAGTTTAAGACTAGATCAAACTTTGATGAGAATGGTTAGATAGATATGTGGGGTTTCCTTGAAAAATAGGAAATCCTCTTTGGAATTGAGAAAAAGATTCGGTCTAGAATCTAGATTGATTGTGTGTTGTCTTGAGAAGGAACTGACTGAGATGGTTTGGCCATGTTGAAAGGATGGATGACAACTCTTGGGTTAAAAAGTGTACACACCTCTATGTTGCTGGAAAGAGGGACAGGGGCAAACCAAGATTAACCCAGGACTCTATTGTATCCAAGGATATGGAACTTCTTGGCCTGTCCAGAGCAGATTCTGAGGACCAAGATGCATGGAGGAAAAATATTTGGTGGAAGAAGTAGATTGATGAGGTTGTTATTGTTGATATTCTTCACCGAAATTGCATCCCTTGCAAGGACACCCTGCCTTTAACCTGATCTTGAAATAACCATGACAGGATGCTTTCCCATCTCATCACTTTGAGTGGAATAGTTTGCTTTAGTAATGGCATCATGTTCCCAGTACTTCTTCATTGTGCTCTGAACCCCCTGTAATAATATGGAAGGCACAGTTGTGTTCACAGTGAATCCCCCATCTTGGCATTATTACTTACGAAATCTTTAGATTTCGTAAGTATATTGATGACTTCCGTCCTCTGTTTGTGCGTGTGTGTGTGTGTTTGTGTGTTTGTGTGTTTGTTTGTAGGCACGATAACTCGAGAACGGAAGAAGCTACCAATGTCAAATTACAACCACGTGATTCAGGAGGGTGATGGCTAGCGGCTGATTAGATATTTGTTCAAAATCGGTCAAGGTCAAGGTCACAGTGAGGTCAAACATAATTCCGTAAATTCATGTGGGAGAAATGGAGTATTTTTGCTTCGGTCGACGTTACGAGTTCGTTTTAACTTCGATTTTAATTTTGTCTCGGTTTTTGCGATCGCTTAGGACGCTTAAAACTGGTTGTCGAAATTCTGGTAAAAATCGGATGTTTTGAGACGTTTTAAGATTGTATAAAAAATATTTCACTCGCCGCGTCACGGCTCTTCACGTGGTGCAGCGCGCTCGAGCAGACGCCGGCGTTGAGTCACGTAAAGGTTTTGCGTGTGCGCGCTGACGGTGTTTTCGATAAAGATGGTGTTTTAAAAGTCATTTTTTTATCCAATAAAGGATATCGTCGCATGCCTGACTCGCTAAGCCGTCGGATTATGTAAAGATTGTTGGTGGATGGCCGAATATTACGGTTTTGTGACTTTGATAAAATAATATTAAATAATTGCGTGGAGAAATGGAGATTTTTTGCTTCGGTCGATGTTACGATTTTGATGGTTTTTGGTACAGCGAATCATCGTAGAAACTTCTGGTTTGCGGTCGCTTCCTTTCTCTAGAGACAGCTTTTATTAGACAAGGTCAGAGGTCAAGTTGACCATTTCGTAAGTAAGTCTATGACTCGCTTGTTTTGTTTGTTGTGTGTGTGTTTGTGTTTGTGTTTGTGTGGTTGTTTGTAGGCACGATAACTCGAGAAGGAAGAAGCTACCAATGTCAAATTACACCACGTGATTCAGGAGGGTGATGGCTAGCTGCTGATTATATTTGGTCAAAATCGGTCAAAGTCAAGGTCACAGTGAGGTCAAAACATAATTCCGTAAATTCATGTGAGAAATGGAGTATTTTTTGCTTCGGTCGACGTTACGAGTTTTTTAACTTCGATTTTAATTTTGTCTTCGGTTTTGCGATCGCTTAGGACGCTTAACACTCGGTTGTCGAAATTCTGGTAAAAATCGGATGTTTTGGAGACGTTTTAAGATTGTATAAAAAAATATTTCACTCGCCGCGTCACGGCTCGTCACGTGCGCGCGCGCGCTCGAGCAGACGCGGCGTTGAGTCACGTAAAGGTTTTGCGTGTGCGTGCTGACGGTGTTTTCGATAAAGATGTGTTTAAAAGTCATTTTTATTCCAATAAAGGTTATCGTCGCATGCCTGATTCGCTAAGCCGTCGGATTATGTAAAGATTGTTGGTGGATGGCCGAAATTTACGGTTTTGTGACTTTGATAAAAATAATATTAAATAATTGCGTGGAGAAATGGAGATTTTTGCTTCGGTCGACGTTACGATTCGTTTTAACTCGCTCGCAATTCTGTTTTCACTTTGGTAATGGTTAAGTATGCTTAACACTCGGTTGTCGAAATTCTGGTAAAAATCGGATGTTTTATGAGATTTATGTCGGGTGTCGTGTCTGAGCTTAACTGAAGATTATGCTAATGAGGGGATTGTAACACACGGCATTACGCGCTCGTTTTAAAGTCAATTTCAATCCTGTCTTCAATTTTGGTAACGGTTAAGTATGCTTAACACTCGGTTGTCGAAATTCTGGTAAAAATCGGATGTTTATGAGAGGTTTGGTACAGAATCATCGTAGAAACTTTGGTTTGCTCGCTACCTTCTCCAGAGACAGCTTTTATTAGACAAGGTCAGAGGTCAAGTTGACGATTTCGTAAGTACCAGTCTATGACTGCTTGTTTTGAGATTGAAGAGTTGCTGGCACTTTGGCAGAAGATTATGCAAGCTTAAACTGGTGCATCAAGTGCAAGGAATGAGAAAGTGTTTATTCATATTTCAGCAGAGCTGTTGTCCAAGGGTGTGTAGTTCTGAGCAGCAACTTGGTGATAAAATGTAAATTCTGAAATTTTCATAAGGAAATGAAAGACCACACTATTAAAGCTGGAGTGGCAACAAATATGAGCCAGTAAGATGAGAAACCTGATGTCATATTTGGGCACTTGCCTGCAAAGTTTTGTCTTGCATACATATACTATGGGAAAGCAATTGCATTGCCTGCAGCCAAGTGAAGAATTAGAGACTGGTCGATCTGCTGACGGCTCGGATCAACACACAATAATCATGACCTTGGAATGGAATATTTTGCAATGGACCTGAAAGTATGTGTTGAAACTGTGATTTTATTTCATACTCTACTTCAGGTATCCATCCATCCATTGGGACCATACTCTGTGCAGAGCGTTGGTGCTGCCTAAGCAGTCTCCTTGGCTATTGGGCACAATCCTGGACGGGTTGCCACTCTGACACAGGATACCAACAAGCTGGTACTCATTTTTGCCGACCTCAGAAGGATGACAGGCAGAGTCAACCCCACCTGGTATTAATTCAACAGCCGAGTGGGATTTGAACTCAGGATCCTCGGATCCAAAGCCCGCCACTCCAACCATTAAGCCAACACCAGGCATACTCGAGGTATGCCTCTCTCAAAATAAGGTTTAAAAAAATTATATTCTTTCGTTTTACTTTTAAATTTCTTCCAATTGCAGCAACTGTTAAATATAAATTTCATTGTCCCTTCTTGGGCACCATCCCATCTCGAACATTCTTCCCGTCGACAATTTTGATGGGGGTGCACGATTCAATTGAACACGCCACGTACTCATGCCAGAACATGCCTTTTGTAGTTTTTGAAACAGTTGCTCAAGTTACAAAAAGGATGAAATTGGAGTAAGTGAGGGCTCTCAATGTTGCTCCTGAATGTGGATTGTTTGTGGAAGTTGATCACATCGCTTTTGAAATCTGGCTATTTCACATTGGTTGGACATCACAACCTAGTTTTGAGGTTAACTTAGTACTTTGGAGGTTTGGAGAATTTTTTTTTGGAGGTTTGCCACCATTGATACAGCGTCTTTCATACCACCTAATTTAACATGTTACTTTTTTTTATTCGTGCCTGTTGTTTGTGTTCCCTTCTGATTTCCCTAAAAACAATGTTTCTTTTTTGGAATGATTTTCAATTTTGTTTGATAGACAGGCAGATGGAGTGAATTTTTTTTTTAATCTCACTCCTTCCTCTCTGGGCATGCGCAATCTAGTCAAATTCAGAGCCAAAGTACTGCTAAACTACAGGTTCATTTTTGGAAAATGTGAATATGCTAGTGGCCAATAAAACAGCTAGACGAAGTGTGTGCACTTCCTGGAACACGAGATGGCTGATAGATGTCATTATAAGAGATGGAGGAAGGTAATATTTTTTTTCTAATAAACAAACAGTCCTGGGATAAAATAAATTTTTTTTTTGCTGAAGCTTCCTCAGTCTCATCAGTAATAAGGGTCAGTGCTTTGTAAATTCAAAGGTTACAGGTGAGCAGCAGGAACTCCAATCCAATAAGGAGAAGCATACTTATTGTTCATGGAACTGCCAATGAATACCTTCTAAATGGTGAGATGCTCATCATTTTTAACAATTAGTTTTGATGAAAAACACAGATGCATATAGACATATGTATGTATGCATGTATGTGTATAGAACATATATATAATATATATTATATATATAATATATATTATATATATATAATATATACATAATATGTATTATATATATAATATATATATATATATATACATATACATATATTGAGACTGATGATCCAAGCATCTGCAATTGTCGAGTCAAAAATAGCATAATATCGAAGGCAGAGAGGCAGAACAAAACTCAAAATAATCACCATCATATTAAAATATCAGAGTGCACTCGTACTCTCTATGCAGTGATGGCGTGGGAAAAAAATGGCCACCCCATCTGCTACATGCAAAACTACAGTTGGAGTATCTTCTCTGAAAAGTCACTTTGGCTGCACATGAGAACCCACTTGGTTACATCTGAGAATGCAGAGTGGCAGAAAAAAACTCAAAATAATCATCATCATACTAAAATATCAGAGAGTGCACAAGGACTCTCTATGTAGGATTGGCATGGAATAAAAAATGGCCACCAATTTCAGTTGATGCAATTTGTTGTCTGTCTGTGGTCGATGCATTTCGTTCTTACTTATCCAATCTTAACCAAATTTGCCTAAGTCAAGGGCTGCAGCTACTTTGTTTGCCTCCCTCTGGGGACTCCAAAGGTGGGGCCGATGGAAATTCTCCACGGAGATGTGTATCGTGTAGCGCCACTCCTGGTGGTTTTGGGAGAGGGTTTTATGCGTGATGCTTCAGAGCACTTCATTGTATCACGGACAAAATAAATCATTTTTTAATTGAAGGGTTGCATGAATTACAACAGAGGCCTTATGTTGATTTAGACTTAACTGCAAAAAATCCGGAGGAATTCCCACGTTCTATTTCTTTTTCCACCTTGGAACAATGCCATCTTAAAGTGTATAGATAACAGCTTGAGCATCATTCCATTTTATCATGGCATTTTTCCAAGTTAGCTTCCAATAACAAAAGTAATAACACCAATAATGGTTCTGTTCTGTTCTTGCATGTGGCATCTTGGCTGCCAGGTAGCTGTAATTTCTTGGAAGCATGGCTGTGCTACTGATGCTGTGCCCGTCTACCTGTACACTGCTACTCATTTCACCAACCTCAGAAGGATGATAGGCTGAGTCAACCCCACTTGGTGTTAATTCAGTGGCCAACAGGGCTCAAACTCAGGACCCTAAGATCCCAAGCCAGCCACCCTAACGACTAAGCCAACACCACACTTACTAATAATGGTAATAGCATAATAATAATAATATTAGCAGTAATAATTATAAAATAATATTTCTCATAATAACTGGAAGGGCACTTGGTAGAGCGGGGTCCAATACATTTTTTGAAATATCGTGCCATATATCGTTTTTGGCCCGATCTCTCAATGCTGAAGAATCACTTTAAAAATTAAATAAATCTCATATCCAGATCCGGATTCGGATCGTCACTAAAATTGAATCATTTTGTCCTTGTCATACACCCAACCTGTCCAAGTTTCATCCAAATCCGTCCACAACTGTTTGAGATATCGTGCTACGTATCATTTTTGGCCCTATCTCTCAATGGTGAAAAATCACTTAAAAATTGCTAGTAGCCGGTTCTGGATCCGGATCTTCACCAAAATCTAATCAGTTCATCCTTGTCACACACCCAACCTGTTCACCAAGTTTTATCTGAATCCGTCCACAAGGTTTTGTGATTTGCAAATTCTCAAAGGTTACAGGTGAGCAAATTCAATGTAAATGGGTTAAAGAAAAAAAAATGTGATTTGACGGATTGATTGTAAATTCTATATCTATTGGTCATTACTGATGAGTCTCAGATGTTTTTGGTCACTGTGTATCACATGACTTGCTACATTTTTGTGTATAAAATGTAGCCTCATGGAATAGCAAGGTAACAGAAAACAAAAATGCAGCATATATTGACTGTGGAAGTAAATCTGTGAATTCGTTCGACGATCCTTTCAAAAACTATAATACGGCGAGATTGTGAGATTTTACAGATTTGAGAACTTGTTGGATTTTTCAAAGCAGCATCGAATCAATTACAGATCAGCAGAAAGTAATGCAGATATTACCTGCTTGTCAATATGGGATAGGATACTGTATGGCATAATGTTGAGTTTTCTGCAAAAAGCCAAATAGGGTTTTCCAAAGCTCTAGAGAGGCTGTTTATGTGTATGAGGAATAAGACTGAGCCCAATAATGCCTTGAGTATCTCCCACTTCCACTGGGAGTGTAGAGGAAAGTTTCCGTTGATTGCAATATGTTGACGGTGTGAGTGGAGAAAGTGGAGTTGTGCAGACCTTGCTGGGTTAGAAGTGAGGTTATGAAGGCACAAGCAGAGCAGAATTCCAGACTGTGTCGAATGCTTGAGATACAGTATGTCTAGCAAGACTGTCCGGACCTACTTTCCATCCGGAAGCAAGATGGCGTAGAAAAAAATGGTAAAAGACGAAAGCAAGGATACGTGTGACTTAGTTGATTTGAGTTTACTTTGAAGACAGACTCGTTGGACATCGACCTGGCTGAAGGATATCTGTTGCAAAAAGCAGTGTTTGGTAACGAAGTGGTCGTTGTATGCCGTAGTTAAGTTAGGTGCATGTATATTCATTATTCCGTGACCCACAACCATTGCGAGGAAGTCTTGCTTCAATCTACTTGTATTGTAGTGCTTTGGGGACATTTATGAAGGATAAAGAGAGATCCTTATGTGCTCCATATATTTAATGAGAAGATTAATTCTGAAAATTACTATTGAGAAGAGAATGTTAAGGAGGGGTAGGGTATATTATGATGAGACTAAATGGTGAGCGAATGCACAGGGCAGAGGGAGCTAAGAGATAAGAGAAAAGAGGTTGGTTGGAGATAGCTGGGAAAACAGAGGGGTTGGGGGAGAAGGGGTGTAGGACATGAGATGTATGCAAATGAGAGATAAAGTGGGGAGAGAGAGGGAGGTTTAAAATCCTGACAGTTTGTCTCCGTAATATATGAATGTCCTGCAAACCACACACATCATTCATCTTTTTTTTTATTTTGTGTCTGGTAATTTGGAGTGTATGTTTTATTCATAATAAACCAATTACTGTACATCCATTCTCAGGTCCATATATTGCTCAAAATCTGAATATATTTCATATAATAGCTGATATGTCTATCCGAGCCACTTTAATGCAAGCTCGACTCAGATTGCTTGCTGGGTTGGAAAATAAACAAAGAAGTTTTGGCCAGGAGAAGGAAAAATAAATATATCTCGAGCTCTACTTCAAAAATATCAGTTTCTTGCATTTTAAATATTTTGAATCCTAAACATATTTTGATGATCAAATATATTCTTTACCTCCACCACCGAAGGTGGAAAGAGGTTATGTTTTCACCCCTGTCTGTCTGTCTGTTACTTGTGAAAATCGAAGATTTTTCAAGTACAGGGTGTGTCGATAAAAGGTTAACCACTTCCAAACTTTATTAACCAAAGCACTGAGTTATAAAACAAAAAAATTAACGGATCGGTAAATGAAAACCAAATCGTGGGGAAATGGAACTCATTATGCATTAATGACTTCTAGTTGAGGTGTTCGATGTGAGCATCCCCACGCACACAACATGCATTCACACGAATTGTGAAGTTTCAATGATTCTGAGTTTTAATGGTTACTGTCTGCACATCAGCCTCAACTGCTCCTTCAGATCAGGTTCAGATCTGGGGTGTTCCTTGAGACGTTATCCTGACAAGCTCCCCAGAGGGAACAATCCAGCGGATTGAGGTCGGGGCTGTATGGAGACCATTCATTTTCCATAGCAAACTGAAGAAGCTGCGTCCGAATTTTTGACGCAGAAAGGCAATTGTTTCATTGTCTGTATGTGGGGTAGCACCATCTTGCATGAACCACTGTCGCCGAGGGCTGCAGTGCTCATTGAGTGCTTCAAGTCTTCGTAAAATGCGTTGACAATTGACCGGTATCGTTCTTGATTGATGGTAACCGTTCTTTTGTTTTTGTCTTCAAACCAATATGGCCCAAACACACCTCTGTAGCTGACAGACACAAAAGCAGTGACTTTCCGACCCTGAAGTGACTTCTCCTCAACCCCATCTGGACGTTGACTTCCCCAGAAAATGTTGTTGTGTGAACTGACAGCACCATTGACGTGAAAGTGTGCCTCATCACTCAACCACACATCGTGAATCCAGTTTGGGTTTGCCTCCATCTTCTGCTGCAGCATCTCCCACATAGCGACTCGAACTGCTTTATCCTCATCGGTCAATTTATGGGCTGTTGTGATGTGGTGAGGAAAGAGGTTTAAATCTTGTTTCATTATTCTTCTGATACTGCTGGGAGTGACACCCAGTTCAGCCGATCTTTGTCGATGCGATTTCTTTGGCCTTTGCATGACTGACTCACGAACTCGTTCCATGTTTCCTTCACACCGTACACTTCTTGGGCGACCAGACCTTCCCTTGTTAATGCTGAGAATCGTCCCTTCACTTTCGAACTTTTCACAAGTTTCCAAATGGCTGGCTTGCTTGGTTTGTTTCTGGATGCACTCCATATTCAGTACAGAACCTCGTCTGGACGGAAGCATTTGATTTGGTCTCAAAATACCACGTGACAATGTTTACTCTTTGCTCCGTAGAAAACGTCATTTTTTTTCCGTAGAACACTTTGGTTATGCTTGAATGACTTCTCCAAAGATCATTGATCACTCCTGGAAAACAAAAAAATATTAAGGTAATGACTAAAAGTACAAAGGTCATTTGAAGCGGTTAACCCTTGATTGACACGTTTGATATTTAACTGATGTTGACCATGTAATCTTTGTTTGACAGAGTCGCCAGGCCTCTGGATTGGAAGTGACGCTTTGGTGTAGGAGTATGTCCAATGGAAATTAGGGGAGTGCTCGTCACACTCCACATGTTTTTGATTTATCCTCCGATCGCTTCACGTGCCTTCTGGTTGAATGGTTTGCATTGCCGCCTACAATCATCTGGGTGGCAGACGGATGGTTGCTCTTTGCGGATTATGCAGTTTCACCATGTGAGACATAATCCGCGGCGATGCTCACCATAACAGTGAAGAGGTGCATCTGATATATGTATATGTATATGTATGTTTATATATACGGTTCTGAAAACCGCATGCCTCTAAGGCAATGGCACCCAGCATACAGTGATCCCCAGACAGTTATTTCCTTAGTATACATGCAGTTCGACCTTCCCCTCATGTCTAATGTGTTAACAGGACGAAGTGCGTTGCGTGGGTCTTATAGCTAGGTCTAATTATATCTCTATCTTCATTCCAACTCTTTCTTCTTATCCATGAAATAAGTCAAAGCAGGCACCACACCCAGACGGCCGCCTGTGAAAATCACGATGAAAAACTCTCCACCCCCAGACTGTACGGGACGCGCACAGCGCGGTGATAACCTCCACCTACACTGTATAGGACGTGCGTGGCATGCCCTTTCATTAGAATCTGCATGTAATAATTATATCTGCTTTTTAACCCTGATTTACATCCAATCCTTTCCTTCAATCCATGATACAATGCGAAGCAGGCGCAAATACACGATAACATACACGCACGCAGCCCTGCGATAATCACCACCGCACTGTACGGGACGCGCATGGCGCATATCTTTATTCGAGTCTGCGTGCTGATTTACAACGGTGTCTCACCGTCAACCTTTGCTCGCCACCTCGGCCATCAATATCTCCCGCAAATGGCAGAGGTCATCCCGTGCCTCCTCGCACTTCTGTCTCGATGCAGTCGCCACCGGGCAGGGGCGTGCTGCACGGCCCAGACCGCTCAGGCCGCATGGCGTGCGGACGGAACAAGCACATTCACCAGCTCCAACCACAGAGCGCCGTGGGTGCCCGAACGGGCATGCAAGACCGACGCGACCCTCGGCCAGTCACCGGAACACAGCCCGGGAGTTCGGTTCAAGGCGATTCATGTCGCGGTGTTCAGTGCAAGTCAATTCCGTGGCTCGGCCATGTTGCGGCGGATATATGAATGGGACCACTTCCGGTCGGAGGAGCCTGGCAGTACGGGGCCACGGTCCAATCGGAGCGCACAATTCGGGTGACGACGCATCGCTTCGGGTCGTCACCCCACCCTACACTTTGGGGCTTTTAAAGGCGGATCGCAAAGCCATTCGCTCTCTGGGATCTCTACATTCACCTGCTGCTCTGCCTTCCTCGCTTGCCGACCCTGCCTGCTGACTCCTGCCTTCCACTCGCTTTCCACCCACCTTCTTGCCTGCTGGCTTCGCCTTCCAGCCGCCTTCCTTGCCTGTCAGCCCCGCCTATTCTCTGGACCAGTGTGGAGCACGCGCTGAGGCCGGCACAGTAACCAAGCAGGAGACAACGTGCCGACTCTCAAGGTGGGATCGCTCAGCGGAGCAATCCCCCAAAACATACTGGGTAGCGCGGTCGGCCGACCGTGCAAGGCTTTACGAGTGTATGTGTGTGTGTGTGGCGTGCGTGCGTGCGTGCGTGTGTGTGTGTGTGTGTGTGTGTGTGATGGCACCTGTCCTAGCCTAAGTTAAGCGTGTAGAAGATATATTGGGATCAGTCTGCTCTGTGTCTACTTTAGTAAGTTGCTTGCCTTTTTGTCGCACCCAACAAATTCCTTACGATCCCTGCTTGCATACAATAATAAATCCATTCACTGTGCCACATATTTTTCCTCACCTGTTTGTGTTAATAAATGCTTGTATGGAAATGTTCCCAGCTCGTTTTCGTCTTTTCCTTCATTGTTCCAGCATTGTCCGTATCCTAGCCAAGCCGGGACTTTATCTCCCAACGATCCGTTCTACTAGCCTTGGCAGTTCCGTGGCAGTTTCGCTTGGCCGCATCTGACCCGGTAAGGTGACCCGGTTCGGCCAAGGCGTACTGAGGGCGTTTCCCCGGTAATTAGGTCACCTGATTATTTTAGGTAACCAGTTAAACCTTAGACGGAGGACCCTCGGTCACATGGTTGAGTTATTGGCGTTCACAGTCGATTAGCGACCTGTCGCATCACGGAGTTATCTGTGTGCGACGGACTGAAATTCCGGAGAGTCTTGTGGGAACCCGAGATGGCTTTCCCCCCCTCGTGGTCTTCTCTCCCCGACCTCAGGCCACAACAATATATATATATATATATATATACAGTCTGACAATAAAGTTCCAGGACTGTTGTTTTTCCTGACAGGTAGCAGCACTGGCTTGGGTTTCGTAATTGGACGTGCATTGTAATCTTCCTGTTCGTACTCGGTGTTCGCCGTTGCATTGATCAGTTGTGTTTTGTAGCCATACTGGAATTTTGCAAAAATTAGAAGTGTTGCAATCTGTTCTGAAGATGAACGACATATTTACGAGAGAGAGAGAGAGAGAGAGAGAGAGAGAGAGAGAGAGAGAGAGAAGAGAGAAGAGAGAGAGAGAGAGAGGAGAGAGACGAGAGAGAGAGAGAGAGAGAGTCAACATCAAGGTTTTTGTAAAACTCATCGAAAGTGGCACAGGAATTTTCGACAAGTTGAAGCTGGTGTACGGGAAGATGCAATGTCAAGATCAGTTGTGTTTGAGTGGGCCAAGAGGTTTGCAGAAGGGAGAATGGACGTGAATGATGGTGCACGGTTGGGACACTCATCAATTGCAAAAACAGATGAAAATGTCAAATGATGAGAATGTTGGTCCGACCTGACCGAGGTTTAACAGTCATATTGATAGCGGACCAGCTGAACTTGAACAGAGAGATTGTTAGGTTGATTTTAACTGAAAAACTCAACATGAGAAAGGTGTGTGTCAAGATGGTCCCAAAGAACCTTGAGCAACAAACAGAAAGAAGAGAGGCTGCAGGTTTGTTCTGACCCGTCAGAACATGATCAGTCAGAAGACCACGATCTGTTGAACAAAATAATCACAGGAGATGTGACCTGGTGGTCTATCTGGTCTATCAGTCTATCTGGAGATGGTCTATCAGTACGACCCATCAATGAAACGCCAGAGTCTGCAATTGAAAACGCCCTCATCCCCAAGATTGAAAAAAGCTCACATGTCATAGTCAAAATTATGCTGATTTGTTTTTTTTGACATCAAAGGGATTGTCCACAAGGACTTTGTTCCTCCAGGAGAAACAGTGAACCAAACATTTTTTTGGAAAGAAGTTTTCAAAAGTTTGAGGAAACATGTTTTGTGCTGTCAGACAAAAGCTCATGCCGAACAAGTGGATTCTCCATCACGCCAATGTTCCCACACATACGACCCTCTCGGTTAGGCAATTTGTGGCAGACAAACAAATCACTGTGCTGGAACATCCTCTCTACTCTCCTGCGACTTGGTTCCATGCAATTTTTTTTCTTCTTTCCAAGACTGAAAACTCAAATGAAAGGAACTCATTTTGCATTCATAGATGAGATCCAGAGAGCCGTGACCAATGAGCTAAATGGCCTTTCATACAATGACCTCCAAGGGTGCTTTGAAGCATGGCAGCGACGTTGGCAAGCACGTACAGACTCCCAGGGAGATTACTTGAATGCGACCATGAAACATAATTAGTACGTTTATAATTCGAAAAATGTATTGCTTTAATCCTGGGACTTTATGACAGACTGTGTGTGTGTGTGTGGGTGTTGTGTGTGTGTGTGTGTGTGTGTGTGTGTGTGTGTGTGTGTGTGTGTGTTGTGTGTATCTAATATATAAAGCTCATTCTAACTACTGACTCACGGACTGACTGATATTAAAGTTCGGTACCTTCCAGGTGATGTAGAAAGCTAAAATTCTGCGTGCTGCCGGACATAAAAGCCGAGACACCGGGAAAAATCACAGAACCGTCGGAAAGCATCCGTAGATGAAAAAATATAATACATGAAAAAAATGAAAAAAACCAAATGCAGGTGAGCGACCTGAGACAATGGGGAAGCACGACAATTTCACATGACAATGGACATCGAAGCTGATACACCAGGAAAAATCACAGAACCGTCGGAAAGCGTCCATAAATGAAAATATAAATAAATGAAAGAAAAATGAAAAAATATTTTTGAATACCGACGGGCTTTCCAATTTTTTACACCACTCCTTCCCAGTTCGATATCTCGGTGATTCATGCCATCATTGCCAAGCGCTGAAGGAAGGGAGTAGAGTATTTTATTACTCCGTTTTTACTCCGTTTGTTTGTTTTCTTACTTTCATGTTTGTTTTATTTCTTTCTTGTTTGTTTGTCCGGGCAATATCTCTCTCATCCTTTGAGCTAGGAAACTGAAATTTGGGGACAAAAGTGAGGATGTGCTTTGGCAAAAGGAGTATTTTTTTATGTTTTTTGATTAATCATTAATTGATTAATTACTTAATTATTATCGATTTATTAATTACTTCTTTATTTTATTTCTCATAAATAATATCTCATATATCCATAAAATATCTCATAAAAAAAAAATAAATGTGAAGGGGACAAAATTGAAGATGTGCTTTGGCAAAAACATATTTATATTGTTTTGATTAATCAATCAATTAATTCGTTCATTAATTATTAATTATCGATTTATTAATTACTTATTTATTTTGTTTCTCATCTCGGCAATATCTCAGGCACCTTTTGAGCTAGGAAGCTGATATTTGGGGATGACAGTGACCACTTGATTCGGCTATTTTTGAATTATTGATTATTTAATTAATCGATTAATTATTCATTTTTCGATGAATTAATTTTCAAAAAATTACAGATTCGGATGAAACGGTGGTGGTTTTGGCATGCTATTAGCCAATTGATTAAGAAATGAATTATTTTACGTTTATTATTTATTTATTTTAATTATGCAATCAATCAATTTATCAATTATTGCACACCACTCCCTCCTAATTCCATCTCCATGTGCTGCATGGCGGCATCACCTGGCACCGAAGGCACCCCGGCAATGTCACGCACTGGAGGATTGTTATTTATTTATTTGGCATGGGGGTGGTGTACTTTGAATGTACCGCTACATATTCATTTTTATTTTGATCTTTCTCTTCGTGTGTTGTTGTACAGTATATTATTCACAATTCAGCATCTAAAAAGGCTGTGATTAATGTCCCATTGACAATGTCCCCCTCCTCGCTCCTTACACCACCTAATTTTATTTTCCCCAAAGCAGATGGGGATGGGACTTGCACCGCCTAATTTTATTTTTTTCCCTTGGCAGATGCGGACAGGCTTTCTGGGGATCGGAAGGGCGAGCGCTTTCCAATTTTATATAAACTCAAACTGGCATCATCTTGGTGTTGGCTTAATGGTTAGGGTGGTGGGCTTGGGATCCAAGGGTCCTGAATTCAAATCCCACTTGGGTGAATTAATACCAGGTGGGGTTGACTCAGCCTGTCTCCTTCTGAAGTCGGCAAAATGAGTACCAGCTTGCTGGGATGATTGAGCCATTCGAGTATCCTGCGTCGAGTGCGACCCTCCAGACTGTGCCAATAGCCAGGAGACTGCTTGGTAGCACCAATGCTTGCACAGAGTAGGTCCAATGGAATGGAATGGGCACCACCTCAACTCGTCATTTAAACCATTATACCCCGAACCTTTCCCTCGCCCGCGGCTCTCCGCCCTTCTCAGTCCACAGAGTCTACACCCCCACTCAACCCCCTGCACCCCACCCCCTCCCCCCAGGCAGGTGAAACTTCATGCTGCCTTGGCATGTAACACTGGGGTAATTTTACCAATCAATGGCATTTGAACAGTTATAGCAAATTTTGACTGAGTGCTTTCCATTGGGGGAGAGTAGGGGGGAGAAGGGAAGGAGGACAAATTTACCCATATGAAGAGTGCTTTAACCTCACTCAGCATTGCCCAGATAAAAATTGCAATTTCGAGTTACAGTGCCTTCAGAAAGTCTACACCCCCTTTCAAAATTTTCACCTTTTGTTGCCCTATCGTCTTTAATAAAACTGCATTAAATCAGACTTTTTCCACCTTTATTTATACATCGTAACCCACAACTTCGAAGTGAAAAACCAATTATACAAATTTCAGAAAATTAATTAAAAATTACAAAACTACAATATCTTAGTTGTTTAAGTGTCCACCCCCCATATGATAGCAATTGTAAATTAGCTCAGGTGTAAGCAGTCACCTTCAAAAATCACACAAGTTCATTGGCCTCCACCTGTGTTAAATTGTGGTGATTCTGATTATTTCAGAATAAAATCAACTGTTCCTGTAGGTTTCCTCTGCTGGTAGTGCATTTCACAGAAAAGACTCAACCATGAGCACCAAGAAGCTTTTAAAAGACATCGAGGATAAAGTTGTGGAAAGACGCGGATCAGGGAATGGGTATAAAAATATTTCAAAGGCTTTGAATATCCCTTGGAGCACAGCCAAGCCAATCAAGAAGAAGTGGAAGGTGTATGGTACCACCAAGACCCTGCCTAGATCAGGCCGTCCATCCAAAATGGATGACCAAGCAGGGAAGAGACTGATCAGAGAGGCCACCAAGAGGCCAATGGCAACTTCCAAAGAGCTACAGTACATGTATTTATGGCAAAAAGTGGTCACTGTGTGCATGTGACAACAATATCCCAAGCATTGCACAGGTCGGGCCTGTGTACGGTAGGGTGGCAGGAAGGAAGCCATTACTCAAAAAAGCCTACCTTGAGTCCCGTTTGAGATATGCAAAAACAAACTGCTCCGGAGATTCTGAAGCCACGTGGCAAAAGTTTTGTGGTCTGACGAAACTAAGATGGAACATTTTGGCCTAAATCTAAAACGTTACTTTTGTCGCAAACCCAACACAGCACATCACCCAGTGAACACCATCCCTACTGTGAAGCATGGTGTTGGCAGGATCATGCTATGGGTATGTTTCTCATCAGCAGGGACTGATGCACTTGTCAGGATAGAAGGGAAAATGGACAGAACAAAATACAGAAAAATCCTTGAGGAAAATCTGCTGCCCTCTGCAAGAAAGCTGAAATTGGGACAGAAGTTCACCTTTCAGCATGACAACCACCCGAAGCACAGAGCTAAAGTTCCACTAGAGTGGTTAAGGAACAAAAAGATAAATGTCCTTGAGTGGTGCAGTCAGAGCCCCGACCTAAATCCAATCGAAAATCTGTGGCATGACTTGAATATCGCTGTCTATCAATGCTCCCTACGCAACTTGACTGAGCTTGAACAGTTTTGTGCAGAAGAATGAGCAAATATTGCCCA
>CM068963.1:83074355-83111304 GCA_035128595.1 Eptatretus atami | reverse complement strand
GAGAGGATTTACCTTACTTTCCATCCGGAAAGCAAGATGGCGTTAAGAAAAAAATGGTAAAAGACGAAAGCAAGGATACGTGTGATTAGTTGATGAGTTACTTTGAAGACAGACTGTGACATAGCCTGCGAAGGATATCTTGTTCAAAAGCAAGTGTTTGGTAACGAAGTGTCGTTGTATGGCCGTAGTTTTAATGTTAGGTGCATGTATATCATTATTCCGTACCCACAACCATGCGAGGAAGTCTGCTTCAATCTCTTGTAATTGTAGTGCTTTGGGGAACATTTATGAAGGATAAGAGAGATCTTAGTGTCCAATATTTAATGAGAAGATTAATCTGAAAATTACTATTGAGAAGTAAATTGTTAAGGAAGGGTAGGGTATATATGATGAGACTAAATGTGAGTCGAATGCACAGGGCAGAGGGAGCTAAGAGATAAGAGAATAGAGGTGGTTGGAGATAGCTGGAAAACAGAGGGGTTGGGGGAGAAGGGGTTAGGCATGAGAATGGTATGAATTGAAGATAAAGTGGGGAGAGAGAGGGAGGTTTTAAAATCCTGACAGTTTGTCTCCGTATATATGAATGTCCTGCAAACCACACACATTGCATTCAATCTTTTTTTTATTTTGTGTCTGGTATTTGGAAGTGTATGTTTTATTCATAATAAACCAAATTACAACTGTAACATCCATTCTCAGGTCCATATATTGCTCAAATCTGAATATTTCATATAATAGCTGATAATGTCTATCCGAGCCACTTAATGCATTAGGCTCTGACTCAGATTGCTGCTGGTTGGAAATAAACAAAGAAGTTTTGGCCGGAGAAGGAAATAAATATATCTCGGCTCTACTTTCAAAAATATCAGTTTCTTGCATTTTAAATATTTTGAATCTAAACATATTTTGATGATCAATTATATTCTTTTACCTCCACCACCGAAGGTGGAAAGAGGTATGTTTCACACCCCGTCTGTTGTCTGTTACTTGTGAAAATCGAAGTTTTTCAAGTACAGGGTTGTCATAAAGGTTAACAACCCACTTCCAAACTTTATTAACCAAAGCACTGAGTTAATAAAACAAATAAAATAATTCCGGTAAATGAAAACAAATCGTGGGAAATGGAACTCATTTGCATTAAGTACCTTCTAGTTGAGGTGTTCGATGTGAGCATCCCCACGCACACAACATGCAATTCACACGAATTGGGAAGTTTACAATGATTCTGTAAGTTTTAATGGTTACTGTCTGCACACAAGCCCACTGCTTCTTCAGATCAGTTTCAGATCTGGGTTCCTGGAGACGTTATCCTGCCAAGCTCCAGAGGAACAACCCAAGCGGATTGAGGTCGGGGCTGTATGGAGACCATTCATTTTCCATATGCAACTGAAGAACTCTCTTTTCCGAATTTTTGACGAGAAAGGCAATTGTTTCATTGTCTGTATGTGGGGTAGCACCATCTTGCATGAACCACTGTCGCCGAGGGCTGCAGTGCTCATTGAAGTGCTTCCAAGTCTTGGTAAAATGCGTTGACAATTGACACGGTATCGTTCTTCGATTGATGGTAAACCGTTCTTTAATCTTTTGTTTTTGTCTTCAAACCAATATGGCCCAAACACACCTCTGTAGCTGACAGACAACAAAAGCAGTGACTTTCCCGACCCTGAAGTGACTTTCTCCTCAACCTGCATCTGACGTTGACTTCCCCAGAAAATGTTGTGTGTGAACTGACAGCCACCATTTGACGTGAAAGGTGTGCCTCATCACTCCAAACCACACATCGTGAATACGAGTTTGGGTTTGCCTCCATCTTCTGCTGGGGCAGCACTCCACATAGCGACTCGAATGGGCTTAATCTCATCGGTCAAATTTATGGGCTTGTTGTGATGTGGTGAGGAGAGGTTTAACTTGTTTCATTATTCTTCTGATACTGCTGGGAGTTGACACCCGTTTCAGCCGATCTTTGGTCGATGCGATTTCTTTGCCTTTGCATGACTGACTCACGACTGCGTTCCATGTTTTCCTTCACACCGTACACTTCTTGGGCGACCAGACCTTCCCTTGTTAATGTGAGAATCGTCCTTCACTTTCGGAACTTTTCACCAGTTTTCCAAATGGCTGGCTTCTTGGCTTGTTTCTGGATGCACTCCATATTCAAGGTACAGAACTCGTCTGGACGGAAGCCATTTGATTGTCTCAAAATACCACGTGACAAGTTTACTCTTGCTCAACGTAGAAAACGTAATTTTTTCCGTAGAACACTTTGGTTATGGCTTGAATGACTTCTCCAAAGATCATTGATCACTCCTGGAAAACAAAAAAATATTAGGAATGACTAAAAGTACAAAGGCATTTGAAGCGGTTAACCCTTGATTGACAGCGTTTTGATATTTAACTGATGTTGACCATCGTTAATCTTTGTTTGACAGAGTCGCCAGGCCTCTGGATTGAAGTGGACGCTTTTGGTGTAGAGTATGTCCAATGGAATTAGGGGAGTGCTCGTCACACTCCACATGTTTTTGATTTATCCTCGATGCGCTTCACGTCTTCTGGTTGAATGGTTTGCAATGCCGCCTACAATCATCTGGTGGCAGACGGATGGTTGCTCTTGGCGGTTATGGCAGTTCACCATGTGAGAAATAATCCGCGGCGATGCTCACCATAACAGTGAAAGAGGTGCAAATCTGATATATGTATATGTATAATGTATGTTTATATATACGGTTCCTGAAAACCGCATGCCTCTAAGGCAATGGCACCAGCATACAGTGATCCCAGACAGTTATTTCCTAGTATACAGCAGTTCGACCCTTCCCCTCATGTCTAATGTGTTAACAAGGACGCAAGTGCGTTGCGTGGGTCTTATAGCCTAGGTCTAATTAAATATCTTATCTTCATTCCAACTCTTTCTTCTTATCCATGAAATAAGTCAAAGCGGCACCACACCCAGACGGCCGCCTGTGAAAATCACGATGAAAATCTCCCCCCCAGACTGTACGGGAAACGGCGCACAGCGCGGTGATAACCTCCACCTACACCTGTATAGGAGCGTGCGTGGCCATGCCCTTTCATTGAATCTGCCATGTAATAATTAATATGCTGCTTTTTAAACCTGATTACATCCAATCCTTTCCTTCAATCCTGATACAATGCGAAGCAGGCGCAAAATACACGATAACATAATCTGCACGGCAGCCCTGCGATAATCACCACCGGCACTGTACGGGAACGCGCAATGTGCGCATATCTTTATTCGAGTCTGCGTGCTGATTTAACAACGGTGTCTCACGTCAACCTTTGCTCGCCACCTCGGCCCATCAATATCTTCCCGCAAATGCAGAGGTCATCCCGTGCCTCCTCGCACCTCGTCTCGATGCAGTCGCAGCGGCAAGGGGCGTGCTGCACGGCCAGACCGCTCCAAGGCCGCATGGCGTGCGGACGGAACAAGCACATTCACAGCTCCAACCACAGAGCGCCGCTGGGTGCCCCGAACGGGCAATGGCAAGACCGACCGACCTCGCCAGTCACCGGAACACAGCCCGAGAGTTCGTTCAAGGGATTCATCGTCGCGGTGTTTCCAGTGCAAGTCAATTCCGTGGCTCGGCATGTTGGCGGCGATATTGAATGGGACCACTTCCGGTCGGAGGAGCCTGGCAGTAACGGGCCACGGTCCAATCGGAGCGCCCAGCAATTCGGGTGACGACGCATGCTTCGGTCGTCACCCACCACTAACAACTTTGGGCTATTAAAGGCGGATCGCAAAGCCATTCGCCTCTCTGGGATCTCCTACATTCACGCTGCTGCTCTTGCTCCTCGCTTGCCGACCCTGCCTTGCCTGACTCCTGCCCTTCCCACTCGCTTTCCAACCCACTCTTCTGCCTGCGCTTCGCCTTCCAGCCGCCTTTCCTTACCTGTCAGCCCCCGCCTATTTCCTCTGGACCAGTGTGGAGCACGCGCTGAGGCCGGCATCAGTAACCAAGCAGGAGACACCGTGCCGAACCTCAAGGTGGGATCGCTCAGCGGAGCATCCCCCAAACATACTGGTAGAGCGGTCGGGCACGACCGTGCAAGGCTTTACGAGTGTATGCTGTGTGGTGGTGTGCCGTGCGGGTGCGTGCGTGTGTGTGTGTGTGTGAATGGCACCTGTCCTAGCCTAAGTTAAGCGTGTAGAAGATATATTGGGATCAGTCTGCTCTGTGTCTACTTAGTAAGTTGCTTGCCTTTTTGTCGCCCAAAAATTCGCTTACGACCCTGCTTGCATACATAATAATCATTCACTGGCCACATATTTTTCCTCACTGTTTGTTAATAAATGCTTGTATGGAAAATGTTCCAGCTCGTTTTCGTCTTTCCTTCATTGTTGCCAGCATTGTCCGTATCCTAGCCAAGCCTGGGAGCTTTATCTCCCAACGATCCGTTCTACTAGCCTTGGCAGTTTCCGGGCAGTTTGCTTTGCCATCTGACCCGGTAAGGTGACCCCGGTTTCGGCCAGCGTACTGAGGGCGTGTTCCCCGGTAATTAGGTCACCTGATTATTTTGTAACCAGTTAAACTTAGACGGAGGACCTCGGTCACATGGTTGAAGTTATTGGCGTTCACAGTCGATTACGACTGTAGCATCACGGAGTTAATCTGTGTGCGATCGGGACTGAAATCCGGAGAGTCTGTGGGAACCCGAGATGGGGCTTCCCCCTCGTGGTCTTCTCTCCCGACCTCAGGCCACAACAATATATATATATATATATATATAACAGTCTACAAAAGTTCCAGGACTGTTGTTTTTCCCTGACAGGTTAGGCACACTGGCTTGGGTTTCGTAATTGGACGTGCATTGTAATCTCCTGTTCGTACTCGTGTTTCGCCGTTGCAATTGATCAGTTGTGTTTTGTAAGCCATACTGGAATTTGCAAAAATAGAAAGTGTTGCAATCATTGTTCTGAAGAATGAACGGACATATTTAGCAGAAGAGAGAGAGAGAGAGAAGAGAGAGAGAGAGAGAGAGAGAGAGAGAGAGAGAGAGAGAGAGAAGAGAGAGAGAGAGAGAGAGAGAGAGAGTCAACATCAAGGTTTTTGTAAAACATCATCGAAAGTGGCACAGGAATTTTCGAACAAGTTGAAAGCTGGTGTACGGGAAGATGCATGTCAAGATCAGTTGTGTTTGAGTGGGCAAGAAGGTTTGCAGAAGGGAGAATGGACGTGAATGATGGTGCACGGTTGGGACACTCTCAATTGCAAAAAAACAGATGAAAATGTCAAATGATGAGAATGTTGGTCCGACCTGACCGCGGTTTAAACAGTCATATTGGATAGCGGACCCAGCTGAACTTGAACAGAGAGATTTGTTAGGTTGATTTTAACTGAAAACTCAACATGAGAAAGGTGTGTGTCAAGATGGTCCAAAGAACTTGAGCAACAACAGAAAGAAGAGAGGCTGAGGTTTGTTCTGACCGTCAGGAACATGATCAGTCAGAAGACGCACGATCTGTTGAACAAAATAATCAGCAGGAGATGTGCCTGGTGGTCTATCTGGTCTATCAGTCTAATCTGGAGATGGTCTATCAGTACGACCATCAATGAAACCGCCAGAGTCTGCAATTGAAAACGCCCTCATCCCAAGAATTGAAAAAACTCACATGTCTAGTCAAAATTATGCTGATTTGTTTTTTTTGACATCAAAGGGAATTGCACAAGGACTTTGTTCGCTCCAGGAGAAACAGTGAACCAAACATTTTTTTGGAAAGAAGTTTTCAAAGTTTGAGGAAACATGTTTTGTGCTTTCATACAAAAGCCATGCCGAACAAGTGGATTCTCCATCACGCCAATGTTCCCACACATACGACCCTCTCGGTTAAGGCAATTTGTGGCAGCAAACAAATCACTGTGCTGGAAACATCCTCTCTACTCTCCTGGCGATTGGTTCCATGCAATTTTTTTTCTTCTTTCGCAAGACTGAAAACTCAAATGAAAGGAACTCATTTGCATTCATAGAAAGAGATCCAGAGAGCGTGACCAATGAGCTAAATGCCTTTCATAAAATTACCTCCAAGGGTGCTTTGAAGCTGGGCAGCGACGTGGCAAGGACGTACAGACCTCCCAGGGAGATTACTTAATGCGACCATGAACATAATTAGTACGTTTATAATTCGAAAAATGTATTGTTTAATCCTGGGACTATGACTGACCGTGTGTGTGTGTTGTGTTGCGTTGTGTGTGTGTGTGTGTGTGTGTGTGTGGGTGTGTGTTTGTGTGTATCTAATATATAAAGCTCATTCTAATACTGACTCAACGGACTGACTGATATTAAAGTTCGGTACCTTCCAGGTGATGTAGAAAGCTAAAATTCTGCGTGCTGCCGGACAAAAGCCGAGACAACCGGGAAAAATCACAGAACCGTCGAAAGCATACCGTAGAATGAAAAAATATAATACATGAAAATGAAAAAAAACCAAATTGCAGGTGAGCGACCTGAAGACAATGGGGAAGCACGAATTTCACATAAAATGGAACATCGAAGCTGATACACGCAGGAAAAAATCACAGAACGTCGGAAAGCGTCGCATAAATGAAATATAAATTATGAAAGAAAATGAAAAATATTTTGAAAATACCGAACAGGGCTTTCCAATTTTTACACCACTCCTTCCCCAGTTCGAATATCTCGGTGATTCATGCATCAATTGCCAAAGCGCTGAAGGAAGGGAAGTATGGATTTTAATTACTCCGTTTTTACTCCGTTTGTTTGTTTTCTTACTTTCAATGTTTGTTTTATTCTTTCTTGTTTGTTTGTCCCGGGCCATATCTCTCTCATCCTTTTGAGCTAGGAAACTGAAATTTTGGGGAAAAAGTGGAGGATGTGCTTTGCAAAAGGAGTATTTTTTTTGTTTTTTGATTAATCAATTAATTGATTAATTACTTAAAATTATTATCGATTTATATTACTTCTTTATTTTATTTCTCATAAATAATCTCATATACTCATAAAAAAATAAATAATGTGAAGGGACAAAATTGAAAGATGTGCTTTGGCAAAACATATTATATATTGTTTTTTTTGATTAATCATCAATTAATCGTTCATTAATTATTAATTATCGATTTATTATTACTTATTTATTTGTTTCTTCATCTCGGCAATATCCTCAGGCCCTTTGAGCTAGGAAGAATGATATTTGGGGATGACAGTGACCACTTGATTTCGGCTATTTTTGAATTATTGATTATTTAATAATCGATAATTATTTCCATTTTTCGATGAATTAATTTTTCAAAAATTACAGATTCGGATGAAAAGGTGGTGGTTTTTGGCATGCTATTAGCCAATTGATTAAGAAATAATTATTTTACGTTTTATTATTTATTTATTTTAATTATGCAATCAATCAATTTAATCAATTAATTGCACACCATCCTCCCTATTCCATCTCGCATGTGCTGCATGGCGGATCACCTGGCACCGAAGGCACCCCGGCAATGTCACGCACTGGAGGATTGTTATTTATTTATTTGGCATGGGGGTGGTGGTACTTTGAAATGTACCGCTACATATTCATTTTATTTGATCTTTCCTCTTCGTGTGTTGTTGTAGTATATTATTCACAATTCAGCAATCTAAAAAGGCTGTGATTAATGTCCGCATTGACATGTCCCCCTCCTCGCTCCTTAACACCACCTAATTTTATTTCCCAGCGCAGATGGGGGATGGGAACTTGCACCGCTAATTTTATTTTTTTTCCCTTGCAATGCGGACAGGCTTTCTGGGGATCGAAGGGGAGCGCTTTCCAATTTTATATAAACTCAAACTGGCATCATCTTGGTGTTGGCTAATGGTTAGGGTGTGAGGCTTGGGATCCCTAGGGTACCTGACAGTTCAAAATCCATTGGCTAGTGTGAATTAATACCAGGTGGGGTTTGCTCAGCCTGTCATCTCCGAGGTCGGCAAAATGAGTACGCAGCTTGCTGGGATGATTGAGCCATTGAGTATCCTGCGTCGGAGTGGACCCCGTCCAGATTGTGCCCAATAGCCCGGAGACTGCTTTTCGGTCAGACCAATGCTCTGCACAGAGTTGGTCCAATGGGAATGGGAATGGGGCACGCACCTCAACTCGTCATTTAAAACCATTTACCAACCCCTTCCCTCCCCGCCGGCTCTCCTGCCCGCCTTCTTCAGTCCACAGAGCCTACACCCACTAACCCCTCACCCCCACCCCCTCCCCCCAGGCAGGTGAAACTACATGCTGCCTTGGCATGTAACACTGGGGATTAATTTACCATATACTGGCATTTGACAGTTATAGCAAATTTGACTGAGGCTTTCCATTGGGGGAGAGTTAAGGGGGGAGAAGGGAAGGAGGACAAATTTACCGCATATGAAGAGTGCTTTTAAACCTCACTCAGCATTGCCAGGCAGATAAAAATTGCAATTTCGAGTTACAAGTGCCTTCAGAAAGTCTACACGCCCCTTTCAAAATTTTCACCTTTTGTGGCCTAATCGTCTTTATAAAACTGCAAAATCAGAACTTTTTCCACCTTTATTTTATACATCGTAACCCACAATTCGAAGTGAAAAACCAATTATACAAATTTCAGAAAATTAATTAAAAATTACAAAACTACAATATCTAGTTGTTTAAGTGTCCACCCCATATGATAGCAATTGTAAATTAGTCAGGTGTAAGCAGTCACCTCAAAAATCACACAAGTTCATTGGCCTCCACCTGTGTTAAATTGTGGTGATTCTGATTAATTTCAGAATAAAATCAACTGTTCCTGTAGGTTTCCTCTGCTGGTAGTGATTTCACAGAAAAGACTCAACCATGAGCACCAAGAGCTTTTTAAAAACATCGAGGATAAAGTTGTGAAAGACGCGGATCAGGAATGGGTATAAAAATATTTCAAGGCTTTTGAATATCCTTGGAGCACGCCAAAGCCAATCAAAGAAGAAGTGGAAGGTGTATGGGTACCACCAAGACCTGCCTAGAATCAGGCCGTCATCAAAATGGATGACCAAGCAGGAAGAGACTGATCAGAGAGGCCACCAAAGAGGCCCAAATGGCAACTCCAAAGAGCTACAGTACATGTATTTATGGCAAAAAGTGGGTCACTGTGTGCATGTGACAACAATATCCCAAGCATTGCACAGGTCGGGCCTGTGTACGGTAGGTGGCGGAAGGAAGCATTCTCAAAAAAGCCTACCTTGAGTCCCCCGTTTTGAGATATGCAAAAAACAAACTGCTCCGGAGATTCTGAAGCCACGCTGGCAAAAGTTTTGTGGCTGAACGAAACTAAAAGATGGAACATTTTTTGGCCTATAATCTAAAAAACGTTACTTTGTCGCAAACCAACACAGGCGCAATCACCCAGTGAAACACCATCCCTACTGTGAAGCATGGTGTTGGCAGGATCATGCTATGGGTATGTTTCTCATCAGCGGGACTGATGCAGCTTGTCAGGATAGAAGGGAAATGACAGAACAAAATACAGAAAAATCTTGAGGAAACTCTGCTTGCCCTCTGCAAGAAAGCTGAAATTGGGACAGAAGTTCACCTTTCAAGCATGACAAGCACATCGAAGCACAGAGCTAAAGTTTCCACTAGAGTGGTTAAGAGAACAAAAGAAATTCCTGTGAGTGATAGTGGGCAGTCAGAGCCCCGCCTAAATCAATCGAAAATCTGTGGCATGACTTTGAATATCGCTGTTCTATCAATGGCTCCCTACGCAACTTGATGAGTTGAACAGTTTTGATGCGAAGAATGAGCAAATATTGCCCAATGAAGGTGTTGCAAAGTTGGTAGAGACCATATCCCAACAGAACTCACAGCTGTAATTGCTTGTTCAAAGTGATTCGGACCAAGTATTAACTCATGAGGGGGGGGGGGACACTTATCAACGAAGATATTCTAGTTTTGTATCTCTTAATTAATTTTTCTGAAATTTGTAGAAATTTGTTTTTCCTTTGGAAGTTGTGGGTTATGATGTGTAAATAAGGTGGAAAAAGTCTGATTTAATGAAATTTAATTCCATGCGTAGGCAACAAAAGGTGAAATTTTGAAAGGGGGTGTTAAGACTTCGTATAAGGCACTGTTGTACTATTTTGTTTACACGTGGTGTAATATGTCTCACTCAGAGTTGTGGTTTGCACACGTAACTGGAAAGTTAAAAACATTTAACCACAACTATTCAGTCATTCTGATGAAATATAAATTCCTTTCCCGTCAATTGACTTCACCTGAGAACACCTGAGCGGTCGTACAGTTTATGACTATTTATGCATGTCACGGAAAATAAAAGAAAATATATAAATAATAATTCAAAATCTCTTCGAACAACGAATTCACGTCACACTAATTATTTAAAACAATTGATTTACCAACCAATTCACTTCACATTGGAACTGGGATTCCCTTGCCCAATGCTTCCACGTTGAATTGTTTCGATGCAGTCGTGAGCAGTGTATGTCATGTATCTGTCATCTCACTGTGTGCTGTGTCTACTATCTATGTACAGTATGTGTCTGTCTTCTCACTGTGTGTCTATCTATTATGTACAGACCACGTTCATGTGTCCTGTCTATCTCCACTGTGTGTGTCTACTCTAATCTATGTACAGATATGTGTCTGTCTATCTCACTGTGTGTGTCTATCTATTATGCACAGTAATGTGTCTGTCTATACTCACTGTCTGTGTCTATCCTACTCTATGTACAGTATGGTGTCTGTCTATCTCACTGCTGTGTTACTATCTATTACAGTATTTGGACCAGTTGCATGGTCAATATGTGTCTGTGCTATCCAGATTTGTGTCTATCTATCTATGCACAGTATGTGTTCCTGTTGTATCTCACTGTGTGTGTCTATCTAGCTAATATACCAGTATGTGTCTGTCGTATCTCACTGTGTCGTGCTCTATCTATCTAATTTACAGTATGTGGTCTGCTCTATCTTCACTGTGTGTGCATCTATCTATCTTGTAAGATAGTGTCTGTCTATCTCACTGTGTGTGTTCTATCTATCTATGTACAATATGTGTCTGTCTATCTCATGTGTGTGTCTACTAATCTATATACAGTATGTGTCTGTGTATCGATGTATCAATATATCTGGTATTTATATATTTGTTGTCATTACTATGTTCCTACCTTATCATAATATGTGTCTGTGTATCTATCCTATCCGATCCTGTGTGCGGTTTGTCCATGTCTTTCTGTCCATCTAATTTAATGGCGTCGATTGGTGGGGACGGGGGGGACATGTCCCCCCACTTTTTTATCAAGGGGGGACACATATCGATTCCCACCCCCCCCCCCCCCCATCTTTTTTCATTGAATGTAAGTTACGGAACACAAAACGAGCTGCTCTAGTACAACCAGGCCGAAATGCTCCTCAAATACAAGAATAAATTTTTAAATCTCTATTAAAGTTTTATTGGTCTATTATAGTTCTATTAAAGATGATAGGTTAACATTCAACATTGAGATCCAGTGCTTCCCAAGCCATGGTCTCCCACCGGCCAAGCGTCCATAGCGACGTCGCTTTTTGATCCTTCGTGTCGGCTCTTCCTATCATTGCGAAGCAGAATTCGCCAAGCGTTGGATTGTTCACCCACTAACAGGGAACGTGACTGGACATTTTGAGGTATGTTGGGACGTTTCGGACTGTGTATCGTCATTTTATGAGTGTTTTATGAAATCGTGGCTTCAGGCCGGAGCGCACGCCTCGGATAGTGTTAGGCCGCAATGGCTCGGGGCCCCTTTAGCGACCAAAATAGTTTATTTCAACCTTTCTAACTTATATCGCCGGATGCCTGATGTTATTACCTGCACGATGATGTGTGTGTTTAATTTTGTGACTTTGCACGTCGAGTTATAGCCAATAAAAGATTTCGCGGCCTGGTATGCTGATTGAAGTGTGGAGCTTGTGCAGGATGACGCGGTTTCACTCTTACCGGCTCGCACTAACGAACGGAAAGATATTTTGTAATTCTGTTTTCATATTTCGCAGTCGATAAACAGTGGCCTAAATCCCAACGTTGAAAACCGGCGTGAAATCGAAGGAAAGTGGGTATTTTGGCGACTAAATTAGCTTTGAATACTTGGGAACATAAAATAAATGCGCTGATTACTCGCTTCTGCGGCGTTAATGTAAATAATTTTTCATCGGTACTTGGACTTAGGGGAGGTTTCGACTACAAAATGAGAGTATCATTCGAGTCGTCGGATTTATGAGGATTAATTATAGATTTTAAAAGGTAGCTGCTTGAAAAATATGCAAAATTCACCTAGCGGTTCGGACAAACGAACGGAAAATTATTTTTGAATTCTGTCTCGGATTATACAGTATCTATAGAGGTGTAATGAGATTACCTCGAAAATCCGATTTAAAAAGGCTTGGGCTCGTAGCTTAGCCGCGGCTTGCAATTTTTACAGAAAAAATAAGTTCCGGAAGGAATTTCTCTTCCGCCATCATCCGAATAATTTTCTCGTTTGCACGAGGACGAAGACGAAGGAGAACCGACAGGGATAAAGGTGTCTATTAAACTGTGTGATTTAGAATGATAAATTAGAGATTTTAAATGCCGCGTTGAAAATAAAATAGAGATTGTCAGATGCTTCTTCACCATGTCCGACCCGCATCGGTTCTGGTCCTTTAGCGACCAAAATGGTTTATTTCACCTTTCTAACATTATATCAGCACTGTACTTAAAAAAACGTACGGGCACGCACTATATTAACAAAACGTACAGGCACGCACTGTTACTTAAACAAAACGTACGGACACGCACTATACTTAAACAAAATGTACGGAGCACGCATTATACTTAACAAAATGTGCGGGCACGCACTGTACTTAAACCAAAACGTACGGGCACGCACTATACTTAACAAAACGTAACGGGCACGCACTATACTTAAACAAAACTACGGGCACGCACTATACTTAAACAAAACGTTACGGGCACGCACTGTACTTAAACAAAAACGTACGGACACGCACTATACCTTAACAAATGTACGTGGCACGCACTATACTTAAACAAAACGTACGGACACGCCTATAAACAAACATACGGGCAGCACTGTACTTAACAAAAGTACGGGCACGCACTAATACTTAAACAAAACATACGGGCACGCACATATACTTAAACAAAAACATACAGGCACGCACTATACTTAAACAAAACTAGAGGCACGCACTATACTTAAACAAAAGTACGGGCACGCACTATACTTAAAAAACATACGGGCACGCACTATACTTAAACAAAACGTACGGGCACGCACGTACTTAAACAAAACGTACGGGCACGCACTATACTTAAACAAAACGTACGGGCACGCACTATACTTAACAAAACATACAGGGCACGCACTAACTTAACAAAACGTACGGGCACGCACTGTACTTAAACAAAACGTACGGCACGCACTATACTTAAACAAAACGTATGGACACGCACCGTACTTAAACAAAACGTATGGGCACGCACTATACTTAAACAAAACATAACGGGCACGCACATAACTTAAACAAACGTACGGCACGCACTATACTTAAACAAAATGTACGGGCACGCACTTACTAAACAAAAGTACGGCACGCACTTACTTAAAAAAAGTACGGGCACGCACTATACTTAAACAAAACATACGGGCAGCACTGTACTTACAAATGTACGGGCACGCACTTCTTAAACAAACGTATGGCACGCCTACTAAACAAAACGTACGGGCACGCACTATACTTAAACAAAACGTACGGGCACGCTATCTACATGACTATTAAACAAAACGTAGGGCACGCTATACTTAAACAAAACGTACGGGCACGCACTATACTTAAAAAAGTCGGGACGCATCTACTTAAACAACGTACGGGCACGCACATACTAAAAAACGTACGGACACGCACTATCTTAACAAAACATGCGGGCACCATATACTTAAACAAAACGTACGGGCACGCACTATACTTAAACAAACGTACGGCACGCACTATACTTAACAAACGTAGGCACGCACTATACTTAAACAACGTACGGGCACACACTATACTTAACAAAACGTACGGGCACGCACTATACTTAAACAAAGCACGCGGTTTCAAGTTGTTGTGTTTTTTTTTGTTTTTTTTTTGCACGTACGGCCACGCACGTACGGCCACGCCTAGTACGGGCACGCACTGTGAATGATGAACGTATTTACAAATCAAAACTATATACAATATGGAAGAAGAGAGTGCACGTCCGGACGGCAACAATCTTAATCCCTCGCTCCTGGTCTCGTGGTTTGTGAGAGTAAGAATTACATAAATGTTCACATTACAACTGAATTTAGCTCATTCTTGGGAACCCTTTTGATGGCATGCAAATCAAGAACACAATCTTTAACGACGACGCTAACTATGAACCAATAATATCATCATCATCTCACTCAACTTTAGCTCATTGGTTAATTAATGCAGATTAAATAAAATGATGATATTAAAAATACCAGGGTATCTGACCCTAACGCAAAGTAATAAATAATAAGCGCGTAGCCGGGAACTAAGTGAGTAATGAATGCTAAGTTGGGACTCAGATGCAAATTAAGAACTGACTCGTATCGGTGCTCTTTCGTAAACATGTGCTAGCAAAGCTTATCACATGTCAACATTGTCGGAGGTATAGTGACCTAGCAAAAGTATGTGACCTTAAAAATGCCTGTTACGCAAAAATAACCTTAAATTCACATGTCAAAATTTATTCAACTGAAATGTAATTCCCTTCTCGTTTCAATGAGGATATGGATATCAGAAAGTTTTCGCGACAGCATCAAGTAGCACATCCCGACACTATGCTGGACAATCAAGTTCCCAGAAAGAGGTGACGATTCAAAGGAGAAGATAGCAGAAAGGGTGCTTGTGCGACGTATTGTACCAGATCGTGTTGGTCTTGGAAGAGTTATACGCGTCACTCCTACTGAATTACATTCACAACCAGAAGAATTCATGTTTGACACCTGATTGTTGTCCGTATTACGAACATACACTCGATGTTCATTCTAGAAATTCCCGTAGTTGCAGAATACCCGCTTATTTGTACGGCTACAACTGAGAATAGACCGTTTAAAAGAATGAACTTGTATCAAGCAGCAAAGTATGTCAAACAGAGTTTGACGCATCGGCTTCAATTAGAATCGTTAGCTCCGGCCGTTTCGCCATTTTGATCAGCATCGCTCCACCTGTACGGACGCTTCTCGTGAAAACCTTACCGACTTGCCGCTGTGCAGAGACGCATTTGTCTCAAAGGGCTTTGGAACTGGAAAAGCTACAGAAAATTCAGACACGAGACGATCAAACATACTGTTACGGCTTGAGATTGCAACCACCATTCATCTCCGTAGGTGAGGTATTTACTGAGAGTACAGGATAGTGGCTCCAACCCGTTTTAGAGGGAATTAATGTGATTCATTCGGGCTGCGACGCTTTGAATCAGTCGTTTCTGTTCTTTCTTTATTTTTTGAACCAACCACGTCAACCACAACCACGCCATCCCCACCACAGCGCCGACCGCGCTGCGGCCGCGCCGCCTCCGCCATCTGCGCTACTGCACTTCGCCACCCGCCATTCTTCTCGCGCTTGGTGTGGGAAGAAAACGGAGAGGCGCAGCTGGCGCCCGATTGGTGACGCGCGGTGTGACGCGGCCAGGAGGAGGAACGCCCCTCTTCAAAGACCTTTCTCGAAGCGCCTCGAATGGGGGTGAGCAGGGAACGGGCGGAGCAACAGGGCGGAGCGTGGGGCGTATAAAAGACGCCGACGGGTGAAGCAAGTGAGGAGGCTCGGAGGAGCTCGGTGGAGGCTCGGTGATGTTCTTGCTCCGCGGTTGCTCTGGCTCTCGTCTTCCGGCTCGCTTTCTGAAGCCGCTGGCTGGTCTTTGTGGGGC
Source organism: Eptatretus atami (assembly GCA_035128595.1). Taxonomy (NCBI): domain Eukaryota; kingdom Metazoa; phylum Chordata; class Myxini; order Myxiniformes; family Myxinidae; genus Eptatretus; species Eptatretus atami. The sequence continues at coordinate 83,095,387 of CM068963.1, read as the reverse complement.
GTCGCAGGACCCCGCGGCGGGAAGGAGCGTCCGCCATACCCCCCCCTCTATCCGCGCTGGATAGCGCCGAAACTGCGGTCCGGGCGTCGAGTGCTCAACACGGGCAGGCGCGAGGCACGCAGGAGAGGACTCGCCTGCCACACCCAGGGCACGGAGTCGCGGCCAGGCGGGACCACGTCGGCGGACTTTGAGTGGGGCTCGACGGCCCACCAGGGAAGTCACCCTTTTTTTTCTTTGGGTTTTGGGAAATGACTGTGGAGGCGCCTGTCTTGTGAAGTAGAACTGTTATAAGTGTTGCCGTGTGTACGCGTTATTCGGTAGTATCTCTGCGTCACTGTTTCTTTTGTTTCATTGCTATATGTGCATACTGTATGGCTGTATATGTGTGCTATCCGTGTGTGTGAAATAAATGTGCTTTGTGTTGAATTGTTCCCCGTTTCGCTGCGTCCTTTCCTTCGTTGAAACTCCATCTTGCTTCACGTAAAAGGGTTCGTAGTGGGCGTGATACGCCCGATAATTAATCTGAACGTCAAGGTCGACGATAACTCCGCTCGGTTATCCTGTAACACGGAACGAGCCGCTTAAGCGGTTCGTGTCCGGAGTCGACCTGTGGCGTGGTACAACCCCTCGCGTAGGTTACCCGTGCGAGTACTTAGGTATATCGACTTTCGGCGATTCACCCTATTTCGCGCGGGTAGAATGCGGACTGGGTTGTGGTGAGGTTAAACCCCACCCGTGACTAGCTCCTTGGCGATAGTTCAAGAGGGTCACGACTGAATTGTCCGTCCGGTGGGCGAGGCGTGCCGCGATTCGAGTCACGTGGCCGTTCGCACGCCGGCGGGCGCGAATTCGCAACAATACATAGGCTTGCCTCTGAAAATCTGAAATGTCGCAGAAGTCAACCTGGTGTCCATGTGCAGCTGAGCAGCAAACTGCTAGAAGAGCAAAGATCTGCACGGTCACAACTTCTGAAGATTATCACCTCACTGCAATATTTAGCCCGACAAGGTTTTGCAATTCGTGGAAGGATGCCTCTGAAGGGAATTTCAAAATGCTCTTACAGTTGCGGGCCGAGGATGATGTAAACCTCAAAACGTGGCTGTCAAGGAAGACGACGTTCACAAGTGGAGAAATTCAGAACGAAATTCTACAGTTGATGAGTCATGCCATCCTCAGAAATATCTGCAGTAACGTGAATGAAATGTCCACTCAGTTCGGACTCGTAACTGACGGAACGCAAGATATTCAGGGTAATGAGCAGGAGTCGGTGTGTGTGCGCTATGTGACGGATTCCTTTGATGTTCAAGAAGATCTCATCGGCCTCTACCAAGTATCATCAACAACAGGAATATCACTTTGTAAGATGCTTCAGGATGTCCTAATTCGGTGTCAACTCCCTATTCAACACCTTAGAGCGCAGACTTACGATGGGCAAGCAACATGTCCGGAAAGTACAAGGGCTGTCAAGCACAGCTAAAAAAACTCCAACCGCTGGCCAATTATGTTCACTGTGGAGCTCATGTCACCCAACTCATTACATCCCAAGCCCTACAAACTGCACCGTTCATAAGAGATGCCCTTGATTATGTCCAGGTACTCAGCAACATCTACAAACAACTCTGGAAAATTCAAGCATCTGTACTTGAATATCCACGCTGACGATGCTGACACTCCTTGCCGTACATGCCTGAGGCCAATTTGCCCGACGCGTTGGTTAACTCGTTCTCCTGCCGTGAAATCGATATTGGATAACTATGAAGCAGTACTGGATGCCCTTCAACAAGCAGTGATGACTTTGGTACGACACGGCATCGCGAGCCAACGGTATTCGAAGCTGTCTTTCATCAGGAAAGTGTGTTCTCGGTCTGTTTGCATCATTGCCCGTTCTCCAATCCCTTGAATACTCAATAAGGCATTCAGGGTTCACAAGTTACCGTCTCTGGTATGCTTACTGCTGCAAAGGTAACTGCACAGAATCTCCAATCTCTCCGTACCAACCAGACGTTTAAGGAGGTTTTCGAAGCAGCACAACAGAAGCTCCAGCAGTGCCAACTAGATCCAGTGACCTCCCTGGTAAGCGCAAGCTTCCGAAGAGACTTGATGCAGGCATGCAGGAATACACTGCCAATTCTGCAGAGGAGGTATACAGAGTTGAACTTTTCAAAGTCATCGACAGCGCATCTGAGAACTTGAACGAGTACTTCACATCAACGACCTCATGGCGTATAAGGACTTGGGTGAAATGCTCCTGTCTGGGTCATTCAAACCACAAATAGTCCGCAAATATCCCGAACTGTCGGATTCCTAGAGCAAGAACTTGGCTTCTTTCATAACCAGTTCAGTGGTTCATCTGTTGAGGATTACCGTAAGATATTTGTAGACATGGTGCCGGAAGTCCGTCGAATGTTCCCACAGGTAGAACGTTTGCTTAGGCTTCTATTGGTTTCCCCAGCGAGTTCATGCGAAGCTGAACGGTCATTCAGCACACTCAGACGTATGAAGACTTGGTTACGTTCCACAATGACCCAACAACGCCTCAACCATCTCATGATCTGTCATGTTCACCGAGATCGTCTGACTGCACTTGACCCCAAGACATTGCTACAAAGTTTTAACTGGATCGGCAGACAAGAAGGTTCATATTTTTGGCAAGTTTTATGGTAAGTTGACCGTACTCGTGTAATATCAATTTGTATGTCAGTCTAGTTTTCAGTTTATGTTTAGTGAATCAGTTCAAGGGTTGTGAGAAGGAGGCTTGATAAACAATTCTTTATATATATATATATATATATATATATATATATATATATATATATATATATATATATATATATATATTTCTTTGATGACACTTGAAACTTTGAAATGTGTATGATTAATGTTTAATTAATTTCGCTCCGTCTGCTTACATTTGATAAAAAGATGGTCGATAGATGGTCAGATTAATTTAAGGGATTTGTGTGATCAGAGGCAGCATGTCAACGAGCGTATAACAAGAATTTGCAAGGGTAGACTTGCTGTGTCCACGCCGGCACGAAGTAGGCTTCGTGGTCTGGACATGCAATGTCCCCCCCCCACTTTTCAAAAGCAATCGATGCCCATGCATCTATTTATATATACAGTAACACACACATATATATGTGTGTGTTTATCTATATATCATTGGGTATCTGTCTATCTCTATCTGTCTGTTGTAAGAATGGCCTTGTGTAATGTCTGTGTAATGCAATTTTGTATTGTCTGTTTGTCTATTGATCTATCTGATGCAAGAATGTGTGATCGATGTAAAAATGCGCTTTCACTTTCATGAGGGGGATGGGGGGAGGACAGATGGGTGGAGAGAGCAAAGATGGGATAGAGTTTGGTGTGGTAGGTTGAGACTTTGGTGTGGTGGAGAGTTGAAACTTTGGGGGGGGGGAGTATGTGGACATTCATTGTGGGGAGGTTGTGGTTGGTGTTGAGGTTCTGTAGTGGGTGTGGAGGGGTTGAATTGTGGTGCAGGTGGGTGGGGAGGGGTTGTAGGCTTGCAGTGTGAAGGGCAGGAGGTGGAGTGAAGCCTTCGGGTTGGGAGGGGAAGGTTAACGACTTGGGAGTGGGGCTGATGACTTGGGATTTGCGAGGTGGACTTGAAACTTGAGGTTGAGGACTTGGGCTGGGAATGGGGGGGGGGAGGAGGTTGAGGTCTTGAAGAAGAAAGGGTGTTGACGACTCAGTCACATTTTTCGTAATACAGAATCTCCACGGGTCCCTGCCAATATGCTGTCAGAGGACATTCCTCGCAAACTTCCGAAATATTCCACAATCTATAGAGAACAAATTCCCTTGCAACAGACTGGTGGAACCGGGTTAACTTCTAATATACAGTACATATATAGTTATATACACACGTGTCGGAAGATTTGCAGCTCAGGATTCATATTGGTCAAAGGTAGCACACTGAGTTGCACATACATACAATACCAGATCATGAATAAATAATAAAAAGAGCAGAGCAGACCATCGATGATATGATTGGCATTTGGTGCTAAAGGTTCAGATAAACAGAAACGTTCCTCAATTGACCTCTCGCACTGGCACGTGACCAGAATGTTATTGTTGCCTCGCAAATGAAAGCAGACACATGCTGAGGCTCAGGGTTTATTGGCCTGAGGAAGCTCGCTGGGAAACGGGTGAAATGTCACCTGAGACGTGTCTGCTCTTGCTTGTTTATTACTAAATTAGCAGAGTAGGTGAAGTTACTTTTTGGTTGGATGCACCTTTTTTCCTTTTAAAATGTACAATCCCAACCGTCCCAATTGTACGTCAAATATATACATATGTAATCATGAAGTGACTTGAAACCTAGTAACCTTGCTTCATATACCCAAACAAACTGTTACAATGGTATTATGAAGTCGTTTTTGTTTTTCTTTTACTTTGGATGTTTCTCCATGAAGCATTATTAAAAATTATATTTTGTGACGGCATTAATTTTTTTGACAATTTCATTGTGTTATTTAACTTTTTTGATCATTATATCCTGTGTTTGAAGATCTCTTTGTTTAACAGCCACTTTTGTCTTACATTGAAATAATTTTGTAACTCCGTTACTTCCAAATTCATGATATTTTTCTCTTCCATGAGCGTTGACCTGTGTTTCAAAAAGGTTACCCACGTAACTTTACACCGTGGACAGTATCACCGGTCAAATTCTGGTCCGTCGTCAGCACACCAACACCCAACATTGACCGAACGTCATCAAAGACCAACCATCTCTTTCCAATCTCTTTCCATAAGACCACTGAAAGCCAATGTTGAATCGACGTTGGCGATGTGCATACGACCAACCACGGCAATTTCCCAACCCAAGCCCAATGTTGGCTCAACATAACTTCACCAGCTGGGTTCTTGTGGTTCTAATGTTGACTTTGGATCAAAATGGTTTGGTGCATGGCTGGATATTCTCAATATCATCTGAGCTCATTTCATGTTTCTTGATTAGGTTAAAACATAGTGACCTGATATCTGGTCTTCTGGTTAACATTGAGCTGGAAATTGTGCCAGAAGCCATGGGGACCAATAATTGCTTTCCAACCAGACCAAATTATACATCTTGGGTGAGTGTTGGGGCTGCAGCAATTTTGGAGTAGTACAAAAGGCTGTGTTAATCTCAACAAGAGAGTCTAATTTTCCTTCAGCTGAATGAACTGCTTTCTGAGAAATCTTCATATTTAGTTCTTTGCCCAAAGCCAAACACGTTTGTGTTCTATTAAAAAGTTAGATATTATATCATTAATCAGAATAGCCAGCTTTTCATGAGACTGCAAACGTTTGTTTTAACATTCATCGAAGGCTTTTAATGGGGCTTGTGCAGAAACCACATGCAAGACAAATACATAAGTAAACATTTGTGTATTTAGCATGAATAATTATAAGCCCACCAGTAGACAATGGACAAACATCAATAGTGTATGGAATTTTAACCTGGATTTCCTCCTTTATGAGCACTGTTTCGAATGGGAACAGAAAACAGGCCAACCTGAGGCCTGCTGTTGCATCATGTGAGAATGGCTTTTTCATTCTGAAGCCTCATGTATTTGAAACCTGAATCTTTTCTCTCCCACCATCTCATCCAGTTAAACCACGGTGAGATTCTGCTTCACATGTTCAACTGAGATCATTCATTTTGAACAAATTGAAGGCAACTTTCCATCTTGGGACAAATTCCAGCTTCCATACGGGATCATAACAATCAGACATAAAGACAATGTCATTGTTATAAGCGACATTAATTATCTTGAGAATATCCAGCCATACACCAAACCATTTGGATCTAAAGTCATCATAATAAGCACGAGACCCCCCCCCCCAGCTATGTTGAACCAACATTGGGCTTGGGTTGGAATTTTTGTGGTTGGTCATATGCACATTGCCAACGTTGGTACAACATTGGCTTTTTGATGGATAGAGATGGTTTGTCTTGTGGATAACCATGATGTTCTGTCAATGTTGGGTGTTAGTGTGCCAACGACATTCCAGCGTTTGGCCGATGAGACTGCCGAAGAGTTAGTTTTGCACTACACAGTCGAAGTGCAGTGACATTTCAGTTTATACGTCTTCGATGCCATCATACATTGAACGTATAAACTACAGAAGTTCTTTCACATCAGAGTTTCTTAGTGTAATCTAGTATTTGAACATTATGCCAGCCACATTTGAAGATCAGAGTTGCAGTGTGATCTGGAGGTGTGAAAATGAAAGATGAAGAAGTGGGTAGTCAGGGTGTAGATGGAGGTGGGGTGTCACCTGAAAGGGGAATTTGTGCGAGTAGTATATTTCTGTAGCTAACACTCTCTCGATGCTAGATCTGCTCGTTGACCCTCCCATCTCAGGGGCAAAATTTTATTTTTTCCTGTTTCATTGTAGTACCTAGACGCATTTTGTGACTTATTATTTTGATAGCACATAAATGGTTCACAGTCCCTTTTTCAATTCAGGTAGAAGCTACCTTAACAAACATGATATAATTTGACAGGCACCTCAAAGAGCTTTCCAACGGGTACAAACGCTTGACCCAACATGGATTTTGTAAGCCCATGTACGCTCGGAAAGAACCCCCTCCCCGATAAATTTCATGCAGATTTGAACGAAATATCTTTTTTCAACTTCCGTGATGTTAACAGTTGGGTTGTTTGTCAAGATATTAAGCTTTTATGCCGAAGCCAATGTATCCACAGTACAATGCATGTAATTTTATAATATTTTTTGAAATATCTAGCTATATGGAACGTTTTTGCACATGTCAAAGCATCAATAATATCAATATATAAGCATGAAGACATCATTAAAAAAAGAACCGGGCGTAGTGGCGTGCGCCTGTAATCCGGCTACTCGGAGGCTTGGGTTGGAGGATCGCTTGAGGACGGCGCTCTGCGCTGGGCCGTGCAATGAGAGGGTGTAGGGCAGCCTGGAATCATGGTGAAACCCAATCCTTATCGCTGTGTCGTAAGAGGCGACCAGGGTTGCGTCAGGAAGGGCATCCGGCGTAAAACCTATGCCAAATTAGTATGCGGATCATAACGGATGATCCGCTGTGGCGACCCCTAATGGGAGCAGCCGAAAGACGAACAACAACACATCTTTAAAAAAAGAAAAAAAAAAAAAAGAAAGCCCGATGCTCCACAAGATGCTGAAATTCAATCAGTTTTCAGCTTCAGTTGTTTTGCAATTTATTTATTATAACAGTCCACAAAATACATGGCAATGAACTTCGCATGTGAAATGTTGATTCAATTTCAACGAATGTGTATTTTATTCTCTCAACTGATGTGTCCCGCATGCATGTTCAATGAACAGCCTGTTGTATGTGGACTCTGTTCAGGTACCACGACAGACAGGATGTATCGAGCAACTTCCTGAGTGCCATGTGGCTCATCTCCATCACGTTTCTTTCCATTGGCTACGGGGACATTGTACCGCACACATATTGTGGGAAAGGTGTCTGCCTGCTCACGGGAATCATGGTACGTACTAGGAATCAAACAAGTGAAGCACTTTTAACATGCGTATATATAAGTTGAAAAAACTGGAAATCACGAGGTCAAGCAGAAGGAATTATATTTAGAAATCTGATTTTGGGCCTTCATTATATGACAAGTGTCAGTACAAGTTAGTCTTGCTTAAAGGTTCACTAAGGCTTCAGAATATGTGCATGGATTGTAAAAAAAAAAATGGGGGAAAAGGTTTTAAAAAAAAAAAGAGCATTTTCCACTTGCATTGGTGTTTCCACAAGGGAAATTATTCCTCTTGTAATAAAACAAACCTGAACAGGAATTTAAAATTTTGGATCACTACCTGGCAGGTAATATTTAAGTGCTAAATTATGGTTAAGCAAGTGCCGTAGCCTTGATTTGTTAACTACTCTGTCTGTTTGACCCTTCATCTGTTTCCCTGACCGTTGCTTCGACCATTCTGATAATGTACCATGAGCTTGCTAATACCTTAAGAAGTCCAATTTCTGAACAGACTCGATTTGTAGCGGTTCAAAAAAAATGAATTGCTACAGGCCACAATTTCCTTTTCTTTTTTTTTGCAATCACCCTGCAAGTATGGTTTGTTACCTTGAGCAAATGAATTTGGGATTTTCACACTTTGTTTGAGTGGGCAGGACAAGTATTGGTTACAACTGAATAACCGGGTAATGTCTCCTCGAAAATGCATCAAAATTTGAATCACGTTTCAAGACAAGATAATTTGTCATGATTTGTTTAACCTGTTGACCATAATGGTCAAACCGATGGTCAGGAGGGGAACAGGTTACTGTATTTCCTCTAATTGTATCTCTCTCTCCTCTTTTGCTGCACGTTCATTCCCTTGCTCTTTGTGTCCAACTGTGGCCCTGCTACGCCACTACCCTGCTGTCGGTTCTTTCCCTTTTTGTCCTTTGGCACCTCGCTCTTCCATGAGCCTCGATCTTGCATCGAAAGAAAACCTATTTTCTTTAAAGGTTGTCAGGAGGCCTAAATGTTGGCCCTGCTGGCCTGATTTTTTATACCATTTTGATCTTTATGTAACCTGACCTTTCCTTTTGGCACTTTGGATGTTTCTGCAAGAAGATTGGAAAAACATCTTTACTGTATTGATCTCCTATTACAGAAATGGCATTTTGCTGTCTTTTTTATTTTACTATGGTTACTTTCACCACCGAAGGTGAACGAAGGCTATGTTTTCACCCCTGTCTGTCTGTTTGTTTGTCTGTGAGCAGGATAACTCAAGCAGTTGTGGATGGATTTGGGAGAAATTCGGTGGTCGGGTTGGGTGTATGACGAGGATGAATTGATTAGATTTTGGTGAAGATCCAGATCTGGAACTGACAAATTTTTAAGTGATTCTTCAGCATTGAGTAATAGGCCTAAAAATTACATATAACACGATATCTCAAAAAGTTATGGATGGATTCATACGAAACTAGGTGGACAGGTTGGGTGTGTGATAAGGACGAATTTATTCGATTTTGGTGAAGATCCGGACACGATAATTTTTTTTATTCTTAAAGTGATTCTTCACCATTGAGAGATGGGGTTAAAAACGATATATAGCACGATGGTTCATACATTTCAAAAAGTTCCGGTTGAATATGTCAAAAATAGTTGGTTGAGTTGGTTGGGTGACAAGAACAAGTCCATTAGATTCTGGTTCAGGTCCGGATCCAGATCCAGCTTACCAGTGGGATACAAAACGTAAACTGTTCAGCATTGCAGAGGTATGCGGTTTACCGAGTGCCGTTGTAGTTTCTTTTTATGTTGTTCATTGACCTCCGCCATCGAAGATCGAGGTTACTGTTTTCACCCCTTTCTGTTTGTTTGTTCTGTTTGTTGTTGTTTGAACAGTATTACGGAAAAACTCCTTGACGGATTTCGACGAAACTTGGTGGGGGATTAGGTATGGTCCAAGGATCATGCCATTAGATTTTGGACTTGGTCCAAAGTCCAATATGGCTGCTCTGGCGGCAATTTTGAAAAAATATTTAAATTTTTTTTTGCATTTCTCCATGTTTTAAGTGATTTCCAACCCCCCCCCCCCCAAAAAAAAATTGTTAGAGAGAAAAAAAAATTTTGCAACTTTTTTTTCAACAAATTTAGATTTTTTTTTTTTGCATTTCTACATGTTATAAGTGATTTCCAACAAAAAACATGCCAAAATTATAATTGCGCTGATTTTGGAACTTCAGGTGGATATACCCACGTAAAATCAATTTCTGTCTCAAGGAATCTAGTTATGACAATGAATTGAGTATGTAAAAGTTAAAAGTAAAAGGGAAAGTTGCAAACATAAACTCTGTGAGCACTGTTGACGGCAATTGAATGAATAGGATATCAGGTTCACTTGAGTGACCTAGCAGTATTGGCGGCGGAGGTTTTGCACTCTACCGAATGCTCCCCCTCTAGTTTTTTTTTTACTGTTTCCATGTTGTTAATGAGAAATAAACATGAAAAATTACCCCCGTGTGGGGTGACGGTCATCTCTATAATGTTTTTTACTATCATAATCGATGCACCGTTGCCAGATATCTCCTAAATGACAGACTAGATAGGTTTTGAAAATGGCGACTTTCACAACTTTGTGACCTCGTGACCTTGACCCTGACCTCGAATCCGGGAAAAAAATATGTCGTTGGGTATCACTCATCGACCTCTACCCACATACCAAATTTCATCAAGATCGGAAGTAAAAAGTTTTCTTTGTACCGGGAGGTGTTTTTGACCATCTTCCAGGTTACGTGGCGGCCAAACGGGACGGAAATTCAAAAATCTGTCCAGTTGGATACAAGATAATATTTTTTACTATCATAATCAATAAACAGTTGCCGAATATCTTGTAGAATGGCAGACTAGATAGGTTTTGAAAATTGCGATTTTTTATAACTTACGTGACCTCGTGACCTCGTCCCTGACCTTGAACCGGACAAAAGTTATATCGTTGTGCAACACTCATCGACCTCTACCCACATACTAAGTTTCATTAAGATCGGAAAGAAAAAATTGTTGATGGACGGACGGACGTACAGACGACGGCAGGACGGACGGACATTTGGTCCGGCTTTATTAGGTCATCTCGGTAGAGATGACCTAAAAAGGAGGATCACATTAGGACATGCCTGATGTTGGCTTAATGGTTAGGGTGTGGGCTTGGGATCCTAGGGACCTGAGTTCAAATCTGCTCAGCTGTTGAATTAATACCAGGTGGGGTTGTCTCAGCCTGTCATCCGTCCGAGGTCGGAAAAATGAGTACCAGCTATGCTGGGATGATTGAGCCATTTGAGTATCCTGCGTCGGAGTGGTGACCCGTCCAGGATTGTGCCCAATAGCCCAGGAGACTGCATCGGCGGCACCAACGCTCTGTATAGAGTATGGTCCCAATGAATGGATGGATATTTAGGTCTGAATGTGAAACAATACAACGGAAATGCAAAATAAATGGTGCACCATTGAACGTCACTGTATACAATTTCAAAGAAAAGTATCTCGTCAACTTTATGAGAAACCCAAAACGAGCAGCTTACGTGATTGAGAGGATTCATGATGCTGTGACCCTGGTGTCAAATTCTATATACCTTGTTGATTTGTCGAGGGTATCATAACTTTCTCGTGACGAGTTTCAATATTTCCTGTCCTCTTCCCTTTCCTCTTTTCCTGTTCATTCCTTCCCTTGATGTTTGTCTGTCAGATCAACTGTTGGCTGAAGGGGTTTTCACAACAAAGAGAGCATGAGTTCTTCTCATAAATTTTACAAGAAATTGCCTCATGTATTCTAATTTACATGTCTTTAATTTAGACATCTGGCCCATGCCTGGGGAGTCATGGATTCACTGGATCATGGGGTGTGGCCCTGTCGGTACCTGTGCAGGAGGACAAAAGTCCGAGTCTTGGTGCTTCCAGTCTTGCTCTACGGATGTGAGACTTGGACTCTGACCAGAGATCTGAGACGGACACTTAACTCCTTCAGTACCAGGTCTCTTCGGAGAATCCTTGGCTATTGCTGGTCGCACTTTGTGTCCAAAGAGTGGTTACTGAGAGGGGCCGAAATGAGATTTGTTACCTCTATAGTCCATAAGCGTCAGCTGCGGCTGTATGGACATGTGGCTCATTTTCCTGACGCTGATCCTGCTCACCAGATTCTCTCAGCGAGGGAGCCTCGTGAGTGGAGGAGGCCAATGGGCCGACCACGTGCCTCGTGGTTGCAGCAGGTTGATCGACATCTCAAGGAGATGGGGATGGGCCAGGCAACTGCCTGGGGGATGGCCAGACAGAGGCTTCTTGAGTACCGGCTGAAAGTGGACGCAGCGACGCGCTGCTCTGGTAAATGCTGCCATACCTGACCTGACCTTTGGCACAATGGCGAGGCTTAAAGTAGCAGTTTGTTAATGGACTTACATGTAATCCTTCACCAATCTTGTTTCACATGAGCCAAAACCCCTCTGGGCTACTCTCTTTATGAGATGTGCATTTCTTTTCAGTATTGTGTCAACAAGAGACTTTGTGCCTTTATTTCCTAAAAATTGACATCAGGTATAGATAAAGGAAGGATGTCATGAGAAGCTTGCTGATCATGGACAAAACATCACAAGCTAATCTCAATGGGATCCTCTGTCATCACTGAAGTGGCCGCTACGTCGATGTATCTTCAAATACTGCATCTACAAAAAAATTTGTTTTGTCATGGAGAGCAAAAATGAGACAAACCCAAAACCTGAGTTTATCTGTGAGACTCTCAAGTTGATGGTTTTTGTATTACTTACTTTAGATCAACTAAGATCATTATCACGAAGAAGGAAGGTCGCCTTAGCAAAACTGCTCTCAAATAGAGAGAAATCTTGGTGGGACAATAGCCATGAAGGCATGGATATAGACCATAAAACCCCAGGAGCTGATGGAGAATGCATACAAGGCAAGTCAGAAAACATCATTCTGCATTTATTCCAATGCTGAACTCTCCAAGTCTCCTTCCTCAAAGTCATGGGAGTGCTTGTCAAATACATCCTCTGGTGTATGCTTCCCCTCCATTCCCTCCCCCAATTCAATTGGCATGACTGCAGACTTTACCAGAAATAGGACTGATTGTCTTATCTCTGTGTTTGCCTCCAACCTATCCTACTCTATCCCAATATATCCCCGTCTTACCCTCTCCACCCCCATACCCTGCATTGCTTAAAAGACTTTGTGTGCGTCACACCTGAGAATGTACAGAAGGTTCTGTTTCACCTCAAACTCATTTTGATAATGGATCCAGATGACATTAGAGCCCATGCAGTAAACACTCAATTATTGCGGTGGTTGTGTTCCTGGAAAATGCCATGAGAGTTAAAACCACTCCAGTTCAAACCAATGGCTAAAGGGAAAATGGGGGGGGTTCGGTTCCTGGGCTTCAAGAAAATATAGAGGAAGGTCAGCGGCAGCCAGAAATAAACACATTACAATTGAAATAAACATGTATAATTTATTCAAAGCATATTAACATTTAAATATGAACATGTAAATATAATAAATGCAGCATAAAATAAACAAAAACACAAGACTTTTATGTTTTACCTTTTAAATATACTCCAAAACAACGAGGTGATTTTTATAGAACGGTGAGGTGGGTCGATCGTAAAAATATTACGTACTCTGCTGTAAATATAAACCACAAGACTTAGCTCAGGGTGATGATGCTGTTGGAGCAGGGAGTGGGGAGGGGTGGAGATTAGAAAGATGTGGATGTAGAACTTGCGATGGCTGTTGGATCATCGGGAGCTGGTTGAGGCTGCATTGCCACATCGGAGATGGTAAGCCGATCCTTAGCCATCTTGATCTTTCCTGTTTGGACAGAAAGATATGAGATGGAATCTCCTTCCAGAATAATCTCATCTCATTGGCATAAATCCCTTTGCCTTGATTAGTTCCATGAGCTGTGGTGGATAGTTCTCTGCAGCGTCATGGTTTGCCGATGCTGCTTCCCAGACTAATTTTACATGATGGAGGCTGAATCTTCTTTTGAAGTTCTCAAACCAGCCCTTGCTGCCATGAAACTTGTGGGTAGTGGTGGTTCAACTGGAGTCTTCGGACCCGGTTGCCTTGTGGAAACGTTGATAAATCGGAAATGATTTCTTCCGCATCACTGGTCCACTCAAAGGTACTTTTTTCTGCGTTTGGTCTTCGATACAAACATTAAGGGCTTTTCCCATCCTTTCAATGTGAGGATCACGGAACAGGAATGAGACGTTTGTACTTTGCGGAGTGCTGGCGGCAACACTTGCATGGATATTTGACTCACTTTTACGGATATATACTGCACAGTGGATTCATTGATCCTGTAATGGCGGCTCACAGATGCCGCACTTATACCTCCAGCAAACCCATTTACCAACTCTCGATTTTTTTTTTTTGCCCAACATAATAAACTTTCTCTTCCTTTTGGCACAATTAATTTTGTCCATCGTTTTTAAACATTTGGGCACCAGTAAAAACAGTGCACAAAAAACAACAACAGGCTCGTCATGGGAGGTAACCGTACACGTGGAAGCAAACGATGACTCATCTCAGCTCAAAAAACATGGTCGGTTGAAATGAAAAGCCATGATAGCTAAATCGGAACACAATAGGTTGCCCGCAATTGGTAGAAACCTGCGATATTCAAACCCGTGATATTTGAGGGTTTACTTTACTGTATTCTGAAATCTTGCTCTGCTGCTTTTGCTTCTTCTCTATCTCCACTACTTTGCCTCTCCTACACCTTCGGTTGCCTCCCATCTGCACGGAAGAGTGAGCAAGCATCACTCGAATCCACATGAGTAGAAGAAAAGATCCTATCAACTGCAGATCACTAAGCTTCCTTCCAATTTTATGCAAAGTCATTGAATCGATCATTGGTGCTGATGTCAGGTCTTTCCAGTTTTCACACAGCCTGATCTCTGACCACAGCTTTAGGTTCTACCCCCCCATTCATTCAGCTCTGGTATGGTGCTGCTCCTCTCAGAGCAATGATTGGTGGCTCTAAATCCAAAACAAAAAACTTGGACAAACCTCGAGCAGTCAACAGTATGGCGTCCTGTTTTGCTCGCCAAGCTCTCTGCCTGCGGTATACAAGTCCACCTTCATGCCGAGATTTCTGACTTTCTCTACTCACAGTCAATGTGTTGGTTTCAATGGAACCCTCTTAGCTCCTCTCCCAGTGGTGTCACTCTGTTTATCAGGAAATGTTTAGATGCTGGTCTAACCCATTGAACATGTTCTTCAATCCAGGAAAATCTTAGTCTCACACGATCACCCTGGAAGGATCATCAAACAAGCTCACATGTCTATTTAGTTGTCAGCCATTGGAAGTTCAGACTCTTGAATTTATAGATCTCACCATCAGCCATGACCTCTACTGGGCTGATCAGAAAGCAAAGCTGGCTTCCAAAGCTCGTCGCAGTGTTGGCATCCTCCGTCACTCCATCTTTCCTTGCAAAATCAGACCTTGTCACATTCTATAAGGCCTTTGTCTGTAGCTCAATGGAGTACTGTTTGTTGTCCTTTTTAGGCGCTGCCCCAACATCACGTCCATCTCTCCTGGACTCTATGGAATAGTAAGCTCTCAACATGATTGAAATATCCCATGATGATGCCAAAACATAAGGTCTGTTGCTCTCACATTGCAGACAGGTAGGTGATATCTCTGATTCACACTACCTATCCTCTGATACGGCTCACCCTGCTCTCTCATCCCTCCAACTCTTCCCAGGAATTCCAGGAAGTATGCATTTTTGCAGTAACCCCTCCTGCTAAAAACTTCCAACATCCAGGATGACTGCACACCTCAGCTCTTAGTGGTCCTTGCATCTATCTATGGAATTGCCTTCCAATGGCTGTTCTATCCTACTCTTCCCTCCAGGGCTTCAAGCAGGCAGCACACCACCATCTCATATCATCTCACCAACCATACCCTCCATCTTTATTTACTCCCATTCACCCTTTTTTTTTCCCCCATTCACTCCCATTCTTTTCCTGTTTGTTCATTCCCTTTTTGTGTCCAACTGTCAGTCATACCTTCCATCACCTTCCTCTTCCATGCGCCTCAATCTTGTAAAGAAAATAAAATTACCGAGATAAAATTAAGGCAAAACAATGTATGGAATCAATGGAACTTTGATCAAGGCATGCTAACTATGGTAGGAAGTTTAAGCACTCAAAGTTCAAATGAAATAACACCAAGAAAAAGAGACAACTTAATATTATAACTGCAACAAACGGCAGAATTCTGCACCACTTCACCGTCTCCTTCGCGTCGTATGCATCTTCCTCCATCCGCACTCATCCCAACTGCCTAACGCTCCCTTTTTTTCTTATCATCTTCAATTTCTGCATCATCCAGCAAAAAAACTTACGGGCGAGTTTGCATCTTATTGTCTCGAATTAACAATTTGCAATATTGGCCTCTCCTTGTAATATTGGCCTCTCCTCAACCCCTGCAAGATGAATGGCATCACAACAGTGGCACGAATTGTCACAAAATGCAACAACTGCTTCATTTTCCTGCAGGGAGAGAAGTCTGCAATTTGTACCTGGCTTGCCCAAACAACTGAAGGCAGTTTTTACGGACCATTGTTTCATCAACTTTTTGCCATCTGTCAGGAGATGCTTTTGTTTCTTTTCTTTTCTTTTTTTTTTCTCGGTGACGTTTTTATATCTTTCACCCATTTATTCCCTCGTAGATGCTGAGAGCAAATTACCTCATCATTTTGATCACGACAAGTGGTGTAATTTTTGTTTTGGTCAGCTGAAGATGGATTCCTGCATGTCATTGTTTGGAGGAAAGTCTGAGAGGCGAGCTGGCAGTGTTTGGTCGCGAGGCCTTTTTGGAGTACCGTACGCCACAATGTGAAAGTTTATTTATTTTATCTTTTTTGGAAAGGGGGACAACCGATTCGTAAATGGTATCACTTGCGCATCAAAGGTGTTTTGCCTTCTCATGCGTTATAGTCTTCCATGTGACAACTGCCATAAATTGTTTTCCTTTTGTTTTTCTTCATCCCTTGAATTTTTAAACCTTTTGTGGTAACGGAACTTTTGTGTTGTTTAGCAATCCCGAGGCAATCTTGGCACGAACAACACACTGTTCCCTGTGGCTTGCTATTGCGCATTTCAATTATGCATTGTATTTATTATTACTTTTGTTGTTGCGTTTGCATCTCAAACGTCCCAGACACAACCGCCGTCAAGTTTGAACAGTCAGCTATCAAATTTACCCAGATGCTTGCTTTCGATTTGCACATAATTCTTTAAATGAGATGTTTGCTTGTAATGCTAGTCTCACAGCTGCGACTGGCTTCAAAGTTGTTTTTTTGTTTTTCCAGAAGACCGCGTTTTGGAAACATTTGCTCAACGCCCATCTCATGTGAAGTGAGAGAAAGTTGAGTTGTGTGATGGATGCCGTGGAAAACAAGTGATTGACTCTGGAGCCTTGCCTTTAAATGTGTGTCTCGTGGTGGTCGGGGTACTCGCTAGGCCTTTTACTCAATTTGATCGCTCACCTGAGATAATTCTGCATTTGATTACGGGCTCTGGAGCCTTTTACGCAACCATGATAGCTTTACGATTGAAGTTTACTTTACTTTCCTGGTTTTACCATCGAACTCTGAAGTCTGTTGAATAAGGAACTGCTTCGACCGTTGGTATTTTAATCATGGGCCTTCTTCTGTGTTCACTTGCGGTCAGCATTTACATTGTACGTAATTGTGTTTACGTCGTTTCCATTTTCTGTCGTGTATTTGTGTAAGTAATTGTTAATATCCGGCGTTGTTTGTTATCAGCAGCTCTCAGGTCCTAGTGCAATAGGATATGTGATTTGAATTGGGGAAAAAAAAAACATGGCGGACAGTATAAGGACAAAGTCTAAAAGATCGGGGAAGCAGATGACCATTCAAGGAGACATAACAGAAGAATGATGTGAAGAATACTGATGTCTTTTGTTGCATGTGTGTTAAGTCATTGGTTATGGTGCCTTCACATCCGCACGTTTGAAGTTAGAAAATCAGGGGTGTTGATAATGCCATTTTTGATGTCATATATTTGTTTATCCGAGCTGGTCCGGGCAACAGCCTTTAGAATGGAACTTCAAAGAAAGGCTTGAATTGTGTGTGTGCCTTTAATGTACTCATCAGGCAGCAAGAATAGCTCGTGCGAACTTGGATATTCGGTTTGAAATGTGCGGCCTGGTGATCAGGGTTTGACGAGGGTTGATTTCCAGTTATTTTGCACAAAGGGGTATTTTATTATTTTATTATTATATAATATTAATATTATAATAACCATGGGAAAATAGTCTTCCATAGGTATAACTTTATTTGGATTTTGAAACATACCAGTTACATTTTTCTCACCATGTCCGAAGCTCATACGTCGCCTTTTACATTGTATACATGAAGGATAAAATCACCGTGGCACTTTTGTACCCTCACTTTCTCCCTGAAAAACGTTCATGGGTGACAGACATAGACATGGCAATGGAGAGGGGGAGGGGTGGGGAGAGATGGGTGGTGGTAAATGAGGTACTGGGGAAGGAGATCCCAGTTAATATAAATGCACTACGAGTCAGGCATAGAAACGAAAAGTTGTGGATGAAAATAAATAAATGGCTGAAAACCTCTCTCAACAATTTGTTGGAATGGAAATATGAAAATGCATTACTTCGTTAACAGTTCCAATTATTCCCACATTCCTCTGGGGTCAGCTACGGGGCAAAAGTTTTTGGCCCAAGTCTTTCACTAACCTGCTGGCCAAGACTGGCATTCAACTGAAGGTGATGTCGGTTGGAATTAGTAATTTGTTGCGTATGCTGGTGATAAATTGCCGACTCGTCGCAAAAGACATCATCCACCAACTGATGCTAGCAGACTGGTCCTCAACTTAACGTCCATTCAGGGATCGTCGTACTTTGCAACTCAACGCCCTGCCTGCGAGGCGGCAATCTGACAGTTTATAGTTGGGTTGGGAATCAAACCCAGATGGCACGGCTCAAATACAAGTGCGTTACCTCTGCACCGTATTTTCAAACAATGGCATTTTGAAAATATAAACATATATTGATAAATCCATGAGCAATTTCTGGTTGTGGTTCAAATGAAAGTGTCACCTCATAAATCCCCGATTAGTTTGACTTCCACGGTTTGGGCCTTTCATTCCAGAAAACACAAACTTTACTGATTTGGGTGACCTACATGATGATTACATCACCACAAACATCGTCAGACTTGAACGGCACTCAGAAGAACACATACCTCCGCAAGGCTTAACAGTTTACGTTTTGTATCGCACTCATTGGCCGGATCGGCATCCAGACGTGAACCAAAATCTCATTGGCTTGTTTGTGTCACCTACCCAACTCATACACCAAGTTGCTTTCGAATCTGTCCATAATATTTTTGAGATATCCTGCTCAGACAGACAAACAGGGGTGAAAACATTACCTCTGCCCACCTTCAGTGGCAGAGTTAACAATGCACACAAATTCATCAATCAGACTGCCTTGTCGGATGGAGGTGTATTGCATTGCTATACATCATGGCCAATTTTTGGACCACCACTTTGTTGCATGAGTAAACTACCATAAATCAATAAATTTTGGTTTTGTTTTTCTCCACCGTTCCTTTTTGCATCCTGTTATGTCCTCATTCGCTCTTCCACAAGCATCGACTGTATACAAAATAAGAAAATGAAGTTCTTTCTTGCACTCTTGCCTTCAAGATGTCGGGCCCACATTAGGCTCTCATCGGTTGCAGTGAATGCTTTGTTTTTTTGACTCTGTTAACCTTTGGACCAAAATGTTAACATAATACCGATCTGTTCATTACACTTGGCCTCTCATAACTCATACCTACCGAATGGCAAATTATTTTGGAGGCTTGAGAAGCGATCGCTTTTCATCACGTGGTTAAGTTCCATTTGTGGGAACATGATGTTCCGTGGTTGATGGAAGTTTATTTATTTTTGTCTCGCATCGAGTTTGAATCGAGCAATAGAAATATTGTTATGAGCTCATGAGAGAAATTTTATGTTCATCCGACTAATTTAGAAGTGGAATTAATTAATTTAAACTGGTCATTAAGCCTCCCCCAATGGGATATAGGATAAGGGAAAGCTTGTAGCTGTTTTAGGGTTTGTTTCTACAATTGGTGCCCCCAATTTTTAACGGAACCCCAGAGTTTCTTAGACCCCCTAGGACTACTAAACCACCATTTCGATTTTATTTTTACTTACTTTTTCTTGCTCCACTCCCAATTTCCGAAATTTCTGAGTCGTATCTCAGATCCAGCTCGGACTTTCGGAATGAAATTTCGTATCAATAATGTGAATAGAATGGTTTTGGGTTCACATAGTTTTTTTTTGGAACTTGACCTAATTTTGCAGGTCATGACCCAATTACTGTAAAAAAAAAAATTAACATTTTTCACCATAACTTGACTTATCTGATCAGAATGAAATTGTCCTCACCAGATAGCAAGGTTTTATTTATGCTTGATTTACATCACCCCCCCCCCCTCCAGTCAAAAGGTCAAAGTCAAATGGCGATCTGAAAATATACAATGCATTTTTTTGTCATTGCTCAATTTTGCCAATGCGGAATCTTAAAGACCGCTTGGCCTTCCAAAATGTTCTTGCATCATAATGGTGTGTGTACCTGCACTGAAGTTGTGCGCCTGATATCTGATTAGTCTTTGACCGACTTTTTTCGGATTGTGACCTCATTAACAAAAAACACTTTTTTGATCATAACTAATTTTCATGAAGTTGAGTTTTATGGATAGATATCAGGTGGGGGACTCATTTTCTTAATTTATTACCTTTCTCTATATGTTGACTGTCAAGTTCATATGGCGGTCCAAATTTTTTTTGCCATCATTGGATCGCAGGCCAAGGGTAAGTCGCGGACGATTGCCAAGGGTTAGCTGGTGTTGGCTTATCCTTGATAATCGCTTTGGGATCACAATTATCTCGTTTTTTCCCCCTTTTTTGGAGGGGGGGGGGGAGGATTTTATGACCATTTTAGTTTCATGTTTATTTTCTTGCAGTTTAAATGTTTTTATTTATTTATTGAGGCAGAAAGGAGAGATAACAAGAAGTGAATACTTCGATATCGCGCGGCTGGGGGCAGTAAAAGGTTAAGAATGATGAAACAATTTTGCAGTTATAAAATTTAAATGTAGACACGGTGAATTAGCATGCATGATGGGAAGAGTTGTGACGTTGGACAAATTTCTATTTATAGCCCTCAGATCAAAGGGACGTACGCGGCCATAAGTGTGACAGAAGACACAGGACAGAATAGCCAATTATATAACAGCGCGATGTCGCCGCGCTGTAATAAGGGTTGATGGAAAAATTTGGTTGACAGAGAGATTTTCATTGTGTTGATTGCTTCAGTAGATTGTTGGCAAAAAGTATGATCTGCTTTAAGAATAACAAGTTACAGTGCCGATACAAAGTCTACACCCCCTTTCAAAATTTTCACCTTTTGTTGCCTCATAGCCTGGAATT
>CM068963.1:83053180-83074345 GCA_035128595.1 Eptatretus atami | reverse complement strand
GAGTCTGTTGGGATGGATCTCTAGCAACTTTGCACACCTTGATTGGCCAATATTTACCCATTCTTCTCAACAAAACTGTTCAAGCTCAGTTAAGTTGTGTGGAGAGTTGATAGACAGCGATCTTCAAGTCATGCCACAGATTTTTGATTGGATTTAGGTCGGGGCTCTGACTGGGCCATTGAAGGACATTTATCTTTTTGTTCCTGAACCAATCCAGTTTAGCTTTGGCTGTGTGCTTCAGGTTGTCATGCTGAAAGGTGAACTTCTGTCCCAATTTCAGCTTTCTTGCAGAGGGCAGCAGGTTTTCCTCAAGGATTTTTTTATATTTTGTTCTGTCCATTTTCCCTTTTATTCTGACAAGTGCCCCAGTCCCTGCTGATGTGAAACATCCCCATAACATGATGCTGCCACCACCATGCTTCATAGTAGGGATGGTGTTCACTGGGTGATGTGCTGTGTTGGGTTTGCGCCAAAAGTAATGTTTTTCATTTAGGCCAAAAAGTTCCATCTTGGTTTCATCAGACCACAAAACTTTTTTCCACATGGCATCAGAATCTCTGGAGTGTTTTTTTGCATTCCTCAAACAGGACTCTTGGTGGGCTTTTTGAGTAATGGCTTCCTTCTTGCCACCCTACTGTACAGGCCCGACTTGTGGAGTGCTTGGGATATTGTTCACATGCACACAGTGATCAGTCTTTGCCATACAGGCATGTAGCTCTTTTAAAGTTGCCATTGGCCTCTTGGTGGACTCTCTGATCAGTCTCCTCCTTGCTTGGTTATCCAGGTTGGAGGGACGGCCTGATCTAGGCAAAGTCTTTGTGGTACCTACACCTTCCACTTCTTAATGATTGTCGTGATTGTGCTCCAAGGGTTATTCAAGGCCTTTGAAATATTTTTATACCCATCCCCTGATCTCTGCCTTTCCACAACTTTATCTCGGAGTTCTTTTGAAAGCTCCTTGGTTCTTATGGTTGAGCCATTGCTGTGAAATGCACTACCCAGTCGAGGAAGCCTACAGGAACAGCTGATTTTATTCTGATGTAATCAGAATCACTACAGTTTAATACAGGTGGAGGCCAATGACATCTTGATGGTGACAATGACATCAATGACATCTTGGATGCTGCTATCTTGTCTGTACCTGTTTGTGGTGAGGATGTTGAGGTCACAGAGAGATTCACTTACCTTGGCAGTGATATTCATGTCTCTGCTAGCTGTGAGTCAAAGGTCAATAGACATCTGGGTCAGGCCTGTGGAGTCATTTATTCACTGGACCATGGGGTGCGGCGCTGATGGTACCTTTGCAGGAGGATGAAAGTCCAAATCTTCAGGTCCTTGGTGTTTCCAGTCTTGCTGTACAGATGCGAGACTTGGACTCTGACCAGGGATCTGAGACGGAGACTTAATTCCTTTGTTACAAGGTCTCTTCGGAGAATCCTTGGCTATCGCTGGTCGGACTTTGTGTCCAACGAGCGGTGGCCGAGAGAGACTCAAATGATATTTACCTGCATAGTCCGTGAGCGTCAGCTGCGGCTGTATGGACATGTGGTTCGTTTTCCTGACGCTGATCCTGCTAACCAGATTCTCTCAGCGAGGGAGCCTCGTGAGTGGAGGAGGCCAATGGGCAGACCACGTGCCTCGTGGTTGTAGCAGGTTGATCGGCATCTCAAGTAGATGGGGGTGGGCCAGGCACCTGCCTGCGGGCTGGCCAGACGGAGGCCCCTGGAGTAACCGGCGAATCGTGGACGCAGCGATGTGCTGCTCCGGCACATGCTTCTCTACCTGACCTGATCTGGAGGCCAATTTACTTGGTGTGTGATTTTGAAGGTAATTGGTTATATCTGAGCTAATTTACAATTGCTATTATAAGGGGGGTGGACACTTATCCAACCAAGATATTCCAGTTTTGTATTTTAAATTAATTTTCTGAAATTTGTAGACTTTGTTTTTCACTTGGAAGTTGTGGGTTATGATGTGTAAATAAGGGTGGAAAAGTCTGATTTGATGCAATTTAATTCCAGGCTATAAGGCAATAAAAGGTGAAAAATTTGAAAGGGGGTGTAGACTTTTTGTAGGCACTGTAATGAACTCCAGATTGATGACACACAATTGCTATTTGACCTTTTATTTATTTATTTATGTATTTGTTTAATTTTTGGGGGTTGAGGGCAGTGCTGCATTTTTCATGGAAGACAATCATTTTTAATGTTTTTCCCAAGTTTTCTTGAGAGCAAGGGTGCCGAGTGGGGGAGGGGGAGTGGTTGTGCGGGAGGCAGGGTAACTACCCTGGGACACATAATTATCCCTTCAATTTTTGGTTTCATATAATGATTGCTTGTGATTATATAGGGGGCCCTACACTTAGTATTGCCTCGGGGCCAATTCTGGCTCTCAGTGGCCCTGCTTGAGGGCACTATGAGTCACTACACCAAGCGGGGCAGCTGGACTACCCCCTCTCTCAAGGTTATTTGTGACCCAGCCTGGTTTTTCATCGACCATCCAATTGTGACACTTTAATTAGGTTCGCCTGTGAGTTTTATCACTAATTTGAACCTCTGTCTCATGATGTGAACCTCCTGAGTTTAAAATTCCATCTATACCATTTGTGTTTGTCCACTGTTTATTAATGGCCTTGTAATTCGTGTAAAAGTGCACCGATCTCTGATAATGTTCAGCTGGATTTGAACCTGTAACTTCTGGAAGCCAGTTCAGCATCCACACAATTCGGCTACTACAGTACTCCCTCCATTCTAATACACAATTATTGCTTGGCACATATTCTGTTTATTTTTAGAGCTTTTCGATACCACAGTAAGACTGTTACTGTTCCACATTCCTTTCTCCAGGCATGCTGGAAGGTTTTCAGGCCACCATATTCTTATAACCTTTGGGTCAGCAGTTATTCCCCAAATCACTTTTCATCTTCAATACGTGCGTCTCAAAGGTCATCCCAAAGTTGATATAGCCAGTGATTGGTAACAGACACTGCAAAAGCCTATTAATCCTAAGTTGTATTGATGTTCTTGAGCACAAGCTGGTTTTGGAGAACTTGAGAATGAGTTTCCAAGATTAATATTAATGTAAAAGTTTGGAGCCTTTGATTGCTCCTGCACAGCATGGACTTGACAAACAATTTTGGTCCAGAAAAATATTTTTATTTTAATACTTTTACATTAACTTGAATAATTTTTTTCCATTCTTGCCATCAAATCTCAAATAACCCCTTACTTTCAAAAATAACAGCAGCCAATCAGGCATAATCAGTTGTCCGGAATCTTTGGCCATTATAGCAGATGAACATGTTACAAGTTTCCCTCCGCAGTGATTATTCTCCTCCCCCCCCCCCCCGTACCGTGATATTTTTCAACCATTAGTCACTGATCGATTCAACTTTCCTCCTCCAAACTGAGGTGGCCTTCATTTTGGAGGGCTTTCATCAGTCTATTAGCTCCCAATGGACAGTCCGAAATGAGGGCTCATGGATTTGGTCTCGATTTTCGTGTCTGTGCGTGCGTCCGCAACCATATCTTGGACATGTATGGACCGATTTTATTTGTCCATGGCACAAAGACGACACTTGATGGTATACATACGCACGTCATTTATTTTCGACATCACATCCAAGATGGCCGACTGGTGGCCATTTCAGTTGGACAAATCCCAAAGTTGAACACGTCCCCAACCGTTTCTCGGACATGCATTTACCGATCTTGTTGAAGCTTGGCACACAGATAATGAATGATAGTTTATATACGCACGTCATTTGTTTTCACGGTCAGATCCAAGATGGCCGACTGGTGGCCATTTTAGTTGTAAAAAAAACAACTCGATGTTGAACACGTCCTCAACCATTTCTCAGACATTTATCGTCCGATTTTGCTAAAAATTTGTCACATGCACAACACACGATGGCATACATTGGCACCTAACTTTATTTTACGATCTGATCAAAGATGGCTGACTGGTCGACTGGCAGCCATTTTAGTTGTAAATATTATATATGGGCTAGCCCTTTAACTCCATGCAGCAAAATTACTAAAACAATAGGGACTGTGACATTTTATGATTTTTTTTCCCCTTATTTTACTTATTATCAATGCGAATAGATGCTTTCAAAAGGTTTGAAATGCATTTGTATGGAATTATTAAATACAGTACGTATTAGTGTGACTGTTGTCTGACAGGATGGTGCAGGATGATCCGACACACTTGCTTTTGAGCTGTCTAGCCTGGGTTCGACTCCCTGACTCTCAACTGTCAGATTGCTGATTGATGAAGGTTAAGATGGGTATCTCGTCTGCCAACATTAGTCGGTGTGAAAAGATCCCACGATGTCTTTCGCGAAGAGTAGGTGAGTTATTGCCAGAACCCTGGACAAATTCGAAATTCCTACCTTGACTATCGTTGAGAAGGCAATGGCAAATCAACCAGCATAATCCATACTGTGGGGCTCATTTGGCACAGCTGAACCTTTGGCTTGGCGGAGAACCATAGACCATTGATAGGATTGTTGCAGATTGATACTGAACCATATACTTCATACTGTTCATTGATTCTGTTGATCGGATTGATCAGACAGACTGTTGATAGGACTGTTGACCACAGAGTAGGACTGCTAATGAACATTGCACCTTGCACCGAGCTGCTGGTGTCGGTTTAATCTTAAGTGAATCTAATTTGGATCAATGTCCATTTTGATCGTATGCAAACGGGGAACGAAATTCTGGAGTCAATGCTTCTCCAAATTGTGTTGGAATGCACTGCATGTGTTTCATTCAATAGTTTTTGATGATTTATCAAGACTCAGACCGATGTTGGTATCGTTCATATACGTATTTTAGTTTTGCACACTCATAAACTGTAAAGTCTTCAATGTTTCATTGAACTCAAGAAATTGGGAGAATCCCTTTATGCTTTGTTGCTTTTGGCTTGTTTCCAGTGGCATTTACCTGGTTATATGTCACCAAGATAGACTTGAGGAATCTCAGTTGTGTTTTGCTTCAATACAAGAGTTTTCTCTTCAATCACAAAAAACTCAAATTTCAAATTTCTGTGTGGATTGTGAAAGGAACTTTTTACTATTTATATCAGCTGTGATGTCCAACTTCTCAAAGTTTGTGTGTGTGTGTACGTGCGCGCGTGCACACATAGAGTTACCAGTGTACATCTGCAGAGATTATAAAGACAGTTGATCAGCAATGTCGAGGGAATTTGAAACTGGGAAGGCTAGACCATTTTTGTTTTGTAACGGGACCTTTCTTTTAATGGGAAGCTTTCTTTTTCGCACACAAGTCTGAGATCATCGGTTTGCAAGCACATGATTTATTTGCGAGCTTCTTTTTGTTGCCATTCCTGTTTTTGAAAACTATCTACAATGCACATTGTTGGTGAAACGTTATTAAAATTGAACACGTGTCACAAGAGTGCTACAGAGGAGGATGCATGTTCAGCGTAATGCATTTTCTGGCTGAGTCGGCCATGCCGTGATCAATGGCAAAGTGAGTCCGTTCCTGATTTATTAACCCATCCCACTAATAGTCTGACCTGTTGCATTGAGCGTATTACGTGTAAGTGCACAAATGTGCTTTAAACGCACTCACATGACCTCACGTGTTGGTGTAACTTGGTGCACTGGTCAAGCGCCACTATGCTTAGGCCCACAAAGATAAAGTTATTTTCTTGCTTTAAGTGATGCCGTGACCAAGCTTGGCCCAGTGAGTACAACATATAATCTGCTTTGAAATGGCATTGAAAATGAATGTGAAACTGAAACTCCATCTCGTAATGTTCACCGCTCATTGTTTTTATAGGGCCTTTAACTCCAGCCAAAGTTTGTATGCCACGGCATCTGGTTTACCCAAATGCATTGAAGTAGCATGATGACATGTGTTACAGGGTGCTGGGTGCACGGCCCTGGTGGTGGCAGTGGTAGCACGGAAGCTGGAGTTGACCAAAGCTGAGAAGCACGTTCACAATTTTATGATGGACACACAACTTACCAAGAGGGTACGAATAACAATTCAGAGGTTTACATGAGAAATTTGATGATGTTATATTTTGTAAAATCCTTGAGCATGTATTACTTCGGAATTTACAACACATGTACACGTTTCCTTTTTAAAAGTAGAAATCATCACACATGCTACAATCCTTGTGGTTTTTTTTAATTTCAGTGAGTCATTTTTGCCAATACCGGGCGTAGTGGCGTGCGCCTGTAATCCGGCTACTCGGAGGCTTGGGTTGGAGGATCGCTTGAGGACGGGAGCTCTGCTCTGCGCTGGGCGGCTATGAGAGGGTGTAGGGCAGCCCAGAATCATGGCGAAACCCAATCCTTATCCCTGTGTCGTAAGAGGCGACCAGGGTTGCGTCAGGAAGGGCATCCGGCGTAAAACCTATGCCAAATCAGTTGGGATCATAACGGATGATCCGCTGTGGCGACCCCTAACGGGAGCAGCCAAAAGAAGAGAAGAGTCATTTTGCCAATATAATGAAGATCTAGTCTTGCTGCTCCTCTTTTGGTCGGCAACAAAGATCAGTTTCTTCTTGCCTCTCACGACAGTTACCATATCTCAATTAATATCCTGTTGATTTCATCCTTTTTGCCACTACTTTGGCCAAATTTCAAACCCCTACCTGTTGGCCGAGTGCTCATTTGAACTCCCGGACTCTTTAGAACTCTTCCTGGTCACCAATTGACTTGAGCTGCCACCTTTAATGGCATAGAAAATTCCGACCGAGAGCTTTCAATGGGAAACTAATACATGAATAAACTAGAAGGGCACTTGGTAGAGCACACATCTCCACCACACAATGCCTGATCCAGTAGAACACATCGGGGCCAATACATTTTTGAAATATCATGCTACATATCGTTTTTGGCACCATCGCTCAATCGTGAAGAATCACTTTAAACATTAAAAAAAATTCCCATATCTAAATCTGGATTTGGATCTTCACCACAATCTAATCAGTTTGTCCTTGTCACACACCCAACTTGTCTCCCAAATTTCATCCGAAACCATCCACAACTTTTTTGAGATATCCTGCACACAAACAAACAAACAAGAAAGATGTCGTGCATAGCACGATACTTGCGAAAGCCATAAAATAAATTTGACTTTTGACCTTTTGGCCGATGTTGACCACAAAAATACTTGTTCATCGAATTCATTGATGTGATATACAAATCCTTTTCAAACTTAAAGTCACTTGGATGAAAATTGAAAATTTTGGAAATTCTGCCTATGTTGATCTTTTGACCTCAAAAATAATTGGTGGTTGAATTCAGTGACCTGACATACAAATTCTGTTCAAATTTCTAGTCAATCAGATGAAAATGGAGGATTTTATAAATCTGATAAGGTTGTTGACCTTTTGAGCTTTTGATCTCAAAAACAATCGGCTTCTTGCTAATGATGAACTCTACCATGTGGTGAAGATTGGTTTAAAATTGTGACCTGTAGGCGATTGACAGACAGACAGACAGAATAATGTACAAGACCAACCAATATACTTGAAAAATCTTCGATTTTCACAAGTGACAAACAATCAGACAAACAAGCAGACAGACAGGGGTGAAAACAACCTCCTTTCACTTTCGGTGGCTTCGGTAATGATTAGCCTAATAATTACTCAAAATATAATTTGTACATGAAAAAAAATCCTTATTTTGCATCTTGTCCAAAATAATTATGCTGATGTTTGTTTTTTGGTAAATGTTATTGTTTGCATCTTGCGGTGTCAGATGCAGATTGTGAACTCTGCACAAGCAGTGACACCCAATTATAATTGGAAGGCCTATGTGTAGAACTCTAATTGTGTAGACCCAAAATCTGCTGCACTAATATGGGTATACAAGTGGTAGTTACTCTCAATTCTCAATGTAAGACGAGGTGGGTGGAGAGCCTTTGGCTCAGTTCAATGGTATTTTGGAGTACTCATAATTTTAGCAACATGAGTAAGCCTTCTGAACACAAGACAGTTTTGGGCCAAACTACCACCAATTGTCATTGCAAACATATATTTCACTCACCAATTTATTTTGGGGAAAAAAGTGGCAATACATTCTGAGCATAATGCAATTTATTTTACGTGCTATTGCCTGTAAGGTGTTGAAAAATCCCAGAAAGGTGTCATCATTTTGCCCATTGTTTAAGGGTCATGCATGCATTTCTGTGTCTGCTGTTATAATGTACAACCGTCCTAGCTTTCCCTCACTGCTCCACAGACAATGCCATTCCACCTTGCATATGTGCGCAGCTTATTCATGAAAAGTTTGAACAAATGTGATGGATGCCAAATGTTCCTCTGACCTTAGCCCTTGTGATAAGAAGATCACGCCAGAGGAATATAAAGAACCACTTTTTCCCACCAAAGGCCAGGAAAATAGTGGGAGGACAGGAGATTATGATAAGTGCAGGCACGAGCTCGGATTGTGCACGTGGTGGATTAAAATGCCTTTCTAACATTGCCCAGACAGCCTTGTATAATCAGTATGGATGGTAAGTGGCCTTGTATAATCAGTGTGGATTGTGCAACTTTATTTAACTGAGCATCATCTTGGTACTTGAGCTGCCCATTGTATTTATGTGTTATCATTCTAATTTATGCTCTGGCAAACCTGCAGCAATTTTCACAATTGCAGTAAAGTGGGAACGATGCCCTTTTGTGAGTTATAGATTCTCAAAATGATTGCTTGCTATTGTGTTGTTCAGGCGAAAGGTTTGTGTGTTTTGGATGGTCACCTCTTTAAGAAATTCCACCCTGCCAATGAAAAGAAACAGAAGGAAATGAATTGCAGCTACCTTCCACCCAACCATCTCCATCCCTAACATTTTATCACAACCCTTACCTCTCCCCACTATTTAATGACCCATAATTGTCCCAAAAAAATATTTCAGCAACTGCATGTTCATGAGTCGTTGGAATGTACAGATTCTTCCAAAAAGAAAAATACAAACAAGTCGCGGTACATTCAAAGTACACCGCCCCCATGCCAAATAAATAAATAAATCCTCCAGTGCGCGACAATGCCGCCATGCAGCTTGTGGAGACGGAAATGGGAGGGAGCTGTGTACTTCTGAGGTCAATGCGTACAAATGCTACTTACTGTGCAGCATATGGAGACGGATTTGGAGTGAGCGGTGTGCAATAATTGATTAATTGTTTAATGAAACTTTAATGTTTTAATGATTAATGAAAATAAATAATAGTCATAAAATAATTGATTTGTCAATCAATTGCCTAATAGTATACCTACACCACCACTGTTTCATCCAACTCTGTAACTCTTTGAAAATTAAGTAATTAATCGAAAAATGAATAATTAATTGATTAATCAAAAATACCCTCGATAGCCAAATCACTTGTTCACTGTCGTGCCCAACTATCAGTTTCCAAGCTCAAAGGGTGCCCGAGATATTGCCCAGATGAGAAAGAAAATATATATGGAATTGATATATCGATAACAATTCGTTAATCAATTAATTGATTAATCAAAAAGTAAGAAATACTGTTTTTGCTGTAGGACATCCTCACTTTTGTCCACAAATTTCAGCTTCCTAGCTCAAAGGATGGTTGAGATATCGCCCAGACAAACAAACGAGAGGAAGACGTCGTCCAGAGCATGACACTTGCAAAATCCATAAAAACAAATTTGACCTCAAAAATAATTGATGGTTGAATTCAGTGACCCCACATACAAATCCTCTTCAAATTTCAAGTCAATCAGAGGAAAATTGAGGATTTTAGAAATACCACCTTAGTTGTTGACCTTTGGCCTATGTTGACCTTTTGGTCCATATTGACCTCAAAAATAATTGGCTGGTTGAATTCAGTGATCTGAAATATAAATCCTCTTCAAATTTCAAGTCTGCATGTTTGGCCTTTGGATGGATGGATGAATGAAATTTGAGGATTTTTGAAATCTCACCTAAGTTGTTGACCTTTGACCTATGTTGACATTTTGACCTCAAAAACAATAGGCTTCTACCTTATGACAAACTATCCCATGTGGTGAAGTTTCATGAAGATCGGTTTAAAATTGTGACCTTTAGGCGAAAAAAACAGACAGACAAACAGATTAACAAAATCGACGAACCAATATACTTGAAAAATCTTCGATTTTGCAAGTAACGAGAAAGAAAACAAACAAACAAACGGAGTAAAAGCCGAGTACTCCCTTCCTTCGGCACCCGGCGATGACGTGATGCATCGCCTGGATAGGACATGACAACGGGATAGAGTGGTGTACAAAAAAATAATTTTGAAGCCATTATACCATTCGGAAATTCCATTCACTGCTGGCTTTCAGCAAAGTTTATAACCAGTTTGTTAAACCAGTTATAAAATGTTCAATCACTTTTTAAAAGTTACTAAATCACACACCGGTCCCTATGTGGAGAATATGTGAGTGATAAATTGCATTGCAAGTGTTGTTTTTCATATTGGAAAACATATCGTCAACATTTTCTATTTAATGAATTTCATCCAAATTATTCAGATGTCCTTTTTGCCTTGCAGCTACTCAGAAAGATTGAGTTGTAATTTCTTCCTTCACTTTGTGTTGTTCTTTTTTCAGTGAGTTTCACCCCCCGTGCACCTTCTGTCAACACACCTGTCAAACCTAACACAGAGAATTTTGAGTTTATCAGAGATGAAAAGTTACATAAAGTATACATTTTGCACTTACATGAAACTTATTCACAAGTGAAATGTAGAGAGCAACGTATTTATTTCAAAAATGCATCTAAAACTAGAATGGCACTCAACAGAGCACATACCTCTGCCAGGCTGAACAGTTGATGTTTTGTATCTCACTGATCATCTGGATCTGGATTCAGACCTGAACTAAAATCTCATCAGCTTGTTCTTGTCACATACCCAACTCATTCACCAAGTTTCATCTGAATCCGTCCGTATCATTTCGAAATATCGTGCTATATTTCGTTTTTGGCCCCATCTTTCAATGATGAAGAATCACTTAGAATTATTATTTTTTTAATCTCTTATCCGGATGCAGATTCGGATATTCACCAAAATCGAATCAATTGGTCCTTGTCACACACCTAATCTATCCACCAAGTTTCGTCTGAATCCGTTCATAACAGTTTTTAGATCCTCGTGGAGGATCTCGAAGTCTTACTCACGTTGTTGTTCTTCATTTCTTCTTGTGGACTTTTTGTTTCAACGCCTACAGTTTCATCGAAACTTCCTGAAACTTGACATATATATAATATATATATAATATATATAAATATATATATATATATAATATAAAAATACCCTGCGCAACAGTAACCATCTCGGATTTTGAAAATTCTCCTAGAAAAAAAAGTATGACGTCAAAATATCTCCGCTAATGGAATCCTAAAATATCTCCGAAACTAGGCAAGCTTTTTGAATTCTCTTTGTGGGAATCGAACAGGCATTAGCAGAGATGAATTACCGCACATATGATACGTCACTATGACGTCATATAAATTTTTATGACGTCATTCCTATTTTTTGACATTTTTTTTTCACAACCCAGAGTTTCATCGGATCTTCGTGAAACTTGCCATGTATATGCAGAAAGCCCACACGCAGGCAGTAACCATTCCGATTTTGGAAATTCTTCCGAGAAAAAAAGTTGACGTCATAATATCGCCGCAATGGAAATCGCCTATACCATTATCTCCGAAACTAGGCAAGCTGTTTGAATTTTGTTTGCGGGAATCGAGCCGGGCATTAGCACAGATAATTTATCGCAACCTGATGCATCACAATGACGTCATATTCCGTTTTTATGACGTCATCATTAAGAGGACGAGGATCTTAGCTCATTTGAGCTTGTTTGAGATACCCTGCTCACAGACAGACAAACAGAGGTGAAAACACAAACTCGGTCCACCTTCAGTGGCAGAGGTAATCGTATTACCAGGTGTATAAGAAGACAGAGAGCCAAGTTATTGTATGCATGCATGGAATCGGTATTTTCTGAGCTGTTTTCTGCATTACGTTATTTTTTTTTTAAAATATCAATCCTTTATTTCCTGGAGATTGCTGTTTGAAGTCTCACTTAATAATCCTCAAGCCTTATCATGTGTCACTCTTGCATTTAAATAAGGTTATTTTTCCTGTTTCAAATTCACCTTCAAAATCACAATTAACATATTATGTGTTTCTGTCGGGAATGTAAAACAATTCTCCATGAGCAGCGATTTACAGCACAAGCTTTGACAGGCCTTGAAGTTCAGGATTGTTATTTTGGGAGTGGTCTGTGGACAGGCATGCTAAGTTAATGCATTGCATGCAATGGGATTTTGTGCTCGATTTCCTGCCATGGTTACATCAAGGCCAACTTACTTGAGTAAAAGTGGTTCTTACTTGCCAATCTTTTTCCAGATTTACATTACACTCGCTTGGGGAATCCCATCTTTTTCCAGATTTACATTACACTAGCTTGGGGAATCCCATCTTTTTCCAATTTTATGTTGCACTGGCTTGGAGAATCCCATGTTTTATCAGACTTGCACTATACTTGCTTGGGGAATCCCATCTTTTTCCAGATTTATGTTGCACTAGCTTGGAGAATCCCATCTTTTATCAGACTTGCATTATACTTGCTTGGGGAATCCCCTCTTTTTTCCAGATTTACATTACACTAGCTTGGGGAATCCCTTCTTTTCCCAGATTTACATGACACTAGCTTGAGGAATCACATCTTTTTCCAGATTTATGTTGCACTCCCATCTTTTATCAGACTTGCATTATACTTGCTTGGGGAATCCCCTCTTTTTTCCAGATTTACATTGCACTAGCTTGGGGAATCCCATCTTTTATCAGACTTGCATTATACTTGCTTGGAGAATCCCATCTTTTATCAGACTTGCATTATCCTTGCTTGGGGAATCACATCTTTTTCCAGATTTATGTTGCACTAGCTTGGAGAATCCCATATTTTATCAGACTTGCATTATACTTGCTTGGGGAATCCCATCTTTTTCCAGATTTACATTACACTAGCTTGGGGAATCCCATCTTTTTCCAAACTTACATTACACTAGCT
The DNA here is from genome assembly GCA_035128595.1 of Eptatretus atami. Classification (NCBI taxonomy): domain Eukaryota; kingdom Metazoa; phylum Chordata; class Myxini; order Myxiniformes; family Myxinidae; genus Eptatretus; species Eptatretus atami. The sequence continues at coordinate 83,061,297 of CM068963.1, read as the reverse complement.
TGAAGAATCCCATCTTTTTCCAGATGTATGTTGCACTCGCTTTGGGAATCCCACCTTTTTCCAGATTTACGTTACACTAGCTTGGGGAATCCCATCTTTTTCCAGATTTACATTACACAAACTTTGGGAATCACATCTTTTTCCAGATTTACATTACACTAGCTTGGAGAATCCCATCTTTTTCCAGATTTATGTTGCACTAGCTTTGGGAATCCTACCTTTTTCCAGATTTATGTTACACTAGCTTGGGGAATCTCATATTTTTCCAGATTTGCATTACACAAGCTTAGGGAATCCCACCTTTTTCCAGATTTACGTTACACTAGCTTGGGGGAATCCCATCTTTTTCCAGATTTATGTTGCACTAACTTGGAGAATCCCATTAGTTTTGCGTCTTATGATGGAAGGTCATTTTGAGCAGTGGTATAGAGCTTTGTGTAAACAAGCATTGTCATGATCTTTGAGGCAATTTTGTTTACAGTTAATTTTATTGTCATTCCATAGTTGATTTAGAACCCAAACTCTTTGTATTATAATGTTCTGTGGTTGCTTGGTGAGGTTTTTAGCCACTAGTTGGATGTGGGGCTGATAAAGAATCACCTTTGAATTGTTACCGTACTGTTGACAGGTAAAGAATGCTGCGGCGAATGTCCTCAGGGAGACCTGGCTCATTTACAAGCACACGAAGCTTGTGAGGAAGATCGACCATGCACGCGTGCGCAAACACCAGCGCAAGTTCCTACAGGCCATCCATCAGTAAGTTATGTGAAACTGGGGCAGGTAGCGATACCTTTGTTCGCCATCGATCTGTACCATTGGAGTGTTTATTTTTGTTATTGTTATTATTATTATTATTATTATTATTATTATTAAAAAACAAGCATTTCCAAACCTTGTACATCAATAAGGAAGGTTCAAAATGTTTTCGGAGTTAGAGATAATATCCCCAAAAATGGCAGTAAAACAAAAAATATATATTAATGATATATACGACTACATGAAAAAATTGATATTTGCATCCATTGGATTATTGTATCTCATTTGTACAATCTTTTTTTAAACCTCCTATATAATATTAAATGCAGGAGAACATTAGTAGATAATGGACAAACATATTTGGTATTCGGGATTGAACTTGGGATCCAACCAACATCGTTGGCTTTGAGTTCAGGTGGGAACACGAAACGGGCGAGGCCAAAACAGGTGTTTATTTTACAGAATCGATATAAGTCAAGTTACCCATGAACTAACTTTAATTGTTTCAAGATGCACAATGAGGATGAAGCAGAATAACGTCATAACAAAGAGGTGTCTTCAGGTCATAAATCCATCGCCAAGCCTGGACAGCTGGTACAACAATGCAGGACAATTAAGCAAACACAACTGTATATAAATACAGCACAGGAAGCACTATTTTCGAACACTGGATAAATCAGGAAGGACAGGAGAGCTGGAATGCTGTTTTGAGCTTTCATGATTATCTCTTTTTTTTTCTTTCTTTCTTTTGCTTTTTGTCTATGTAGCTGTTTTTTTTCCTTTGTTGATGTCACAAAAATATATAACATTCTGTGTTACCAAGCAATTTAACTCACTTGCATGCCTGAATCAGTGGTTACTAATGTGAGAAATGCTGTGAATAGTGGAGGTGAAGATGGGGTGGGGGAGGGGTACTTAGAGTGGAGGGTTGATTATAATTTGTTTATGGAAGGTTAAAGGGAATAGGCAGTTTCCCAAGTATGAAATAATCAACACTTTCAAATCATGCAAATGTTGACGCTTTTTGATTTTGTCCGTTATCAATATTATGTTGCAACAAAAGCATAAGAAAGTCTAAAAAAAAATTTTTGATTGACAAGAAGTACAAAGCACAAAATTTCTCTGAAATATGAACCAGCATTTATTGTTTTATATTTGCAATCAGGAAAGTATGCATTCAACCCTGAAATGTATTCAGTATGATGCAATTGAAAAAAAAAAAATCAAGGTTTTTGATCCACTTCTTTGAACAATCCACATTTGACCAGGATTCATGAATGAATTCTGCATGTTAGTTGCATCATTGCTGAAGAGTGGCCATGCAGCTGATGCAGTGTACTTGTAAGATTAGGGCAGGAATTTGGCCAGGGTACCAGAACATAATGGCCTACTGTTTTCTTTAACGTACACAACCAAAGGCATATGGACAGTTGGCTAAACAATCTCCTCCAAAGGATTACACACTCATTGATGCAATGCCACCTGCAAAGTATACCAGGAAAGGAGTTTGAAGTTTTTTTTTTTATAATATTGAGGCTCATGGAGGAGATAGAACACAGAACAGATCAGGATGTAATGGAACAAAAGGAACAGTAAGAAAAGGCGGGGTGGGGGGGTGGGGAGGGAAACACACCAACAGCATGATTGAGGACAAATATAGAGGAGACTAGAGCAATAAGGGATGTGTGGAATAATGAGGGCAGGGAGAGACAACATGGATGCAGAAGCAAACTGTCAATTTGGAAAGAGATAATTAAAACCAGACTGGCCAGGAGTACAACTATGTCTGAACAATTCTGTCATCCCCAATCCACTGACTTGTGGCATGGGGTAAATTTTGTTAATTAATTGTCCGATTATTGATTGATCAACCACACTCAGCCCTCAAGTGAGAGTACTTGAAGACAAGGTACTGCCAAGTATATGTATCCGATCTGATGGGATATCTATGGGAGACTAACTTGGCAAAGTAATTGTACTTCAGACAAAGCCAAAATCTCAGCTTTTCTACTTACAAACCATAACCTCAGTTCTTCCTCACAAGCTTTGTGTGCTTGTAAACTAACCATTTTTGGTTACCAGAACCAAAAATGTGGGTATGATGAAAAGAGCTGAAAGTAAACTAGAGCAGTATAAACATTTGGCTTCTCCACTAGACAAGACATGGCTTCAAATGTGTGAGAGAACGGTGAAGCACATTCAGAAAATACATCAATCACACGTATATCACATACGGTGTCCTCTTTGCTGTGATGAAGGGTTAATGCCTGAAACGTCAGCTTCTTGCTTCCCACGGTGGTCAGCGTACCTCGATTAACGTCCTTTCATGTGCATCCATTTTTCGATATGTATATGAAATTGTCTGATCTGCAGATCCCCAAAGAATCAGGAGTGTCCCGATATCTTGTGAACATAGGTCACATCGTGCTCACCATGAGACTGACTAGATACAGTTTCGTCATCCTCACGCCATTCGATAAACATCAAATGGAAGCTTACTCCTCCATCCTCGAACCCCAAGCTATGATCGGGATGCACCTAAATGGTTGATTTACTCTTTGACCTCCGCAGATCTGACACTTTTCACAACAGAACTTAATTACTTTTTTTTTAAAGAAGTAATTGCAAGCAATCCCAGTTTGAACAGCTGTGATTGCTTGCAATTCCTTTTTTGTATTATTTTGTTTTTTTGTGATTTTGAATTACAGAATTAGAACAGTACATGGTGTTCTAGTAATTCTCAGGACACCATGTAATGTACAGTTCATCTTTCTAAGGACTACATTTGGAATGCTGTCGGTCTGCATGGGCTGACAGGTAAACCATGGATTTTATCGGAAAATGTTGATAAGAGTATTTTACCACCATAGGAAAAAGTATATTTACGAGACTTGGGGCTTCATACTTACACCGTCCTTTTGGACTCTGCAGAGTCATAGCAAAGACTTAAAGAATTGTGCGTGCTGCATTTTTTTTTGTATGCACAATCGAGGCTCATGGAACAACTGGTGCATTGAACGGACCAGGACGTAACAGGACAAAAGGAATAGTAGAGAGAGGGGGGAAACACCAACAGCAGAGTTGAAGGATAACAGCAGAGTTCAGGTCAAGATAGAGGGATATTTGGACAATGTGTGTGGGGAGGAATGCAGGGCAGAAATGACAAGATGGATACAGAAGTAAGCTCACAGGAGGGAGAAAACTGGAAGTTTATAAGAAAGAAGGGATTGGGGTAGGGTTAGTGAGGGTAGAAAAGATCATAGTTTTGGATTGGGGATGATTTGAGATGGCGGTGAACAGCTGTCTTGAAAACCTGAGAGAAAATGAGATTGAAGAGAATGAGGAAGTTGGTTCCACAGGTGGGGGAAAAAAGAGGAACAAAATGAGTGGAGGTGAACAATGATCCTAGATTGGATGGTTTCACCAGAAGGGGTTGATGGTGAACTGTGGTGGTCCCAGCAGAAACCTGGGGTGGGGGTGGGGAAGTGGGAAGGGACAAAGCACAGAAAGAGCAGAGGGTGCAAGACCAGAAAGGAGATCTTATACGAACCTCAACACGTATACAAAAAAAAAATAAAAAAGAGGCGGTAGAAGAAAGACACCACTGACTTGTCTGCGATGGCAAAAGTGATAGACCCATGGACTCAGCCTCAGCACAGGAATTCCAATGATCTTGAAGGCTTCGGTTTCCATGGCGTCAAGCTGAACAAGGTGTGAGGTAGGGGAGCCAGCCCAGAGGAGAGAGCAGTACTCCATCAAGCTGTGGACAAAGACCTTTTAGGTGGATAGTAGTTAAGGTGTGCCAAGGAAGGACTTTGTACGACGGAGGATGCCCAGATGGCGACTGGCTTTGGAGGCCGACTGTGAAATATTCTTTGCCCAAGAAAGATCATGACTGATGGTGAGACCGATGAGTTCGAGTGCCTGAAACTTCTCGAGAGGATTATTGACGAACTAGATCGGAGGGTTTGCCAGACGTCCTTTCCGAGAGATATAGTGAGAGTGGTGAGATTTGTCAGGATTGAAAGACATGTTCCAAGTGTTTAACCAGCTTGTGATTTGTCAAGGTCTGTCTAAAGGATGAGGAATGTCATGGCAGAGGTGAGTCATCAGCTAATACATGAAGGGGATTTTCCAGAGTGCTTTCTCACTTTACGCTCAGCGTTTAGAGGATAGATCATCGATCATCCCCATTTGTTGGAATTCCATGGGGTGGGCAGGGAGGGGAGGGGGGTGGGGTCTGTCTTTTTGTACCCGCTGATCAAGTCAATGGAGGCATCATGTTTTCGGGTTGTCTGTCCGTATGTACGTCCGTCCGTACGTCTGCCCATGTTCATTTTCTCTGTTTTCTTTGCAACCGCTTATCCGATTGACGCAAAATTTTCAACCATAGGTGCGAGTACTCATGTAAAACGTTTGTCATAGGTCACATGGTGTGACAGCCATGTTGGAAAAAGGAAAAACTTTGGATCTCTGTATCTCCAAAACGCTCCATGGAAAAAATTGAAACATGGCACATGTGAAGTACTCCCCATTGGAAACAAGTGGGTTTTTTTAATGATGTCATAGGTGGCTTCGTTATGACATCATAATTGCATACGTTGAATGCTTTATCTATCAGTATGAAATCTTTGAGGTCATCTCGGGCTAAATTGTGTGGGGTAAAACATTGATGATGTCATCGGTTATTTGGTTCGGCAGACATTCTTTTTAAACATAAAAACCTTCAAAAATCTTCTTCTCCGAAATGTCTGAACAGATTGCGGTGAAACTTTACACGTATAATCGTCTATTCATGAGGAACAAAAAAGTTGTCCACCGATGAGATCACAGGTTACATGGTTTGACAGCTATAATTTTTTGAAGAACAAACGATTAAAAAATATCTTCTCCAGAACGACTTGACAGATCGAGGGGAAACTTCACCAAACATGTTCCCCAAGTCTTGGGGATACCAGGGTGTTCATGAATAATTATGTCACATGGTCGGCAGTCATATTTGATTGAATGAAAATCTGAAAAAAAAATTATTTCTCTTCAACCGCTTCATCAATCGACGTGAACCTCAAAACTATGATCCAGTCGACATGTTGAATATATGTTTAACTTCAACCTGATCAGATGCATGGTCTAGCATCCAGAATTTATTTAATATTTTGATCTGGGTTCAGGGATTTAAATCAACTTGGGACAAGTATTACAATGATGTAATAATGTTGGCAGAGGCATATCTGGTGACGTCGAAGAGTGCTCTTCAGTTTGTCGAAATGATGTACTGTGTGTCTGCTGCTGTTTGCACATGTGTGCATGTTTGTATGATAACACTTCCATGTGCCTTAGGCCCTGTTATAAAAAAAAAGTGGGAAAGATAACTCTCATCAACTTCAGTGGATAAAAATTCCTTTCTAAAAAAACTGTTTGTTTTGCATGTATTTACCAAATATTCTCCAATAATCCCTTGCCAAACTTGAAATATTTCCTATTGTCAAAATGCTGTTCGTTTGGCATTCCTGCATATACTGGTGTCTGGCAACTTGAACCCAAGACCATTTGGGTGGTGCTTGTAAAGAGTAAAGTCGCTAACACTTGATAATCTGCAACCATTTCCTTGAATGCTGAATGAAGTGCTATTGATTACCCTTATTATTCCCCGACCAGTTTCACTGGAGGGGACTATAGGTTTGCTTCTGTCTGTCCATCGGTCCGTTCATCCATCCCACTTGTGGTTTTTCAGACTTTCTTTCCCCAAACTCTAACGTATTCAACTGAAACTTGGTATCCAGCTCTATTATAAGTGACAGAAAAATTTTGAAGTTTCAGGGTGTTTCCTCAATTGTCACAGAGTTAATGCCCCTTTTTGGACTTTGAAAATATCACATCGGTAGGGACATGTATTGCAAAGTGATTCTCGCTCTTTGTTTAGCTTGGTTTTCAATACAGAAACCAGATTATAAAAGAGAGCAATTTGAGCCCTCTAGATAAGAACTGACCAATGCATGTGAAACAAATGCCTAATTAAGGGTTCTTCTTGTGCCTATCGAACAGAACAAGTTACTAATTGATGGGATCGCTTAACTTGGACTTGGGGGGGGGGGGAGGGGGACAATAAATGAAGGCAATGGGGACTCTTTATTGACAATACCCTTATGAATTTTCCTGAAGCACGATTGGACAGATATAACACTCAGAACAGGTTGTTTGGAAGACAGTTGTTTGCAGTTTTCAAGATTTAACTGTTGCTGGAACAAATTAATATAATCTATCTATAGAAGACCACAAGGGGAAAACCAAGAGATGTCACTTTTTATAAATTTCAGGGTTATTGCACCTGCCCAATAGTTGCAACATAAGGTTCCTCTCACAATATTACTTTAACAAATAACCAGGGGTGTCACCATAATTTATATGGTATAAAGTTTAGCCGTGCAATGAAAAAACAAGTGTTGTCAAAGCTGAACAAGTAGAAACCCAGAGTTGTCAGTACTTTACTTCTGGTTATCTCCCTTTCATTCATGTTAACTGTCCACCATAATATTCAGAGTTGAGAAAACTAAAAAATGAAAGGTTGTAACTATTCACAGCATAATACTCGAGCACTACAATGGCCTATTTGGTTATATCATGGGCTCCGTATGTTGGTGCATATCGTGGTTCAAGCCTGGTCAAACCTTTATTGTGACTTTTATGAGACCCAGGCCGTGGCTTAATGGTTAGCACGTCTGAGTACCCATCCTCATTCGATGTACCCACCGCCCAATCAACCTGCTTAGGTATAATGAGGGAGTCACATGAGGTGACTTCGGCTATCGCGGGGGTGTTATCCTTGGTTTCCTCCCGGTTCCATCATATTAAGTAGTACGGAGTAAGAATGGAGAATCCGTCTGTCATATAAGCGAAATACCCTTGGTATGGCGTTGAACACCAATCAAACAAAAAACAATGACCGTTAATGTTGAAAAAAATAATCTGTGATCACCAAAGTCATGTAATGTATGCTAATAACCAACAAAGCATGAATTGCTACACATCCTGGTTAAAATTGCATGGCAATTATTAAACAAGGAATAACCAGTGATGTCAGTTTGCAACATTGATCGTTCTTTGCTCTTAAATTAAATAACACAGAAGCTTGGCAAATGCGACAGCTTAATTTGATCGCCAATGATCACTCTTCCTTTTACTGGAAAAGAAATCTATATGACAGTTATTAAACAGTCCACCAAAGTCTTGAAACTTTGTTTTTCAGTTTCTTCAAAATGACTTATCCTGACATTCTCTGGTTTCCCCTTGTGGTCTTCATATATATATCTATATATATATACTATATATATATATATATATATAATATATATATAATAATA
>CM068963.1:83025755-83048263 GCA_035128595.1 Eptatretus atami | reverse complement strand
ACAATAAATGAAGGCAATGGGGACTCTTATTGACAATACACCTTATGAATTTCCTGAAGCACGATTGGACAGATATAGACACTCAGAACAGGTTGTTTGGAAGACAGTTGTTTTGCAGTTTTCAAGATTTAACTGTTGCTGGAATAAAATTATATATCTATCTATATGAAGACCACAAGGGGAAAACCAGAGATGTCACTTTTTATAAATTTCAGGGTTATTGCCCTGCCAATAGTTGGCAACATAAGGTTTCCTCTCACAATATTACTTTAAAAATAACCAGGGGTGTCACAATAATTATATGGTATAAAGTTTAGCCGTGCAATGAAAAAACAAGTGTTGTCAAAGCTGAACAAGTAGAAACCCAGAGTTGTCAGTACTTTACTTCTGGTTATCTCCCTTTCATTCATGTTAACTGTTCCACCATAATATTCAGAGTTGAGAAACTAAAAAATGAAAGGTTGTAAAACTTTCACAGCATAAACTCTGAGCACTACAATGGCCTATTTGGTTATATCATGGGCTCCGTAGTTGGTGCATATCGTGGTTCAAGCCTGGTCAAACCTTTATTGTGACTTTTATGAGACCCAGGCCGTGGCTTAATGGTTAGCACGTCTGAGTACCCATCCTCATTCGATGTCACCCACCGCCCAATCAACCTGCTTAGGTATATGAGGGAGTCACATGAGGTGACTTCGGCTATCGCGGGGGTGGTTTATCCTTGGTTTCCTCCCGGTTTTCCATCATATTAAGTAGTACGGAGTAAGAAATGGAGAATCCGTCGTCATATAAGCGAAAACCCTTGAGTATGGCGTTGAACACCAATCAAACAAAAAAACAATGACCGTTTAATGTTGAAAAAAATAATCTGTGATCACCAAAGTCATGTAATGTATGCTAATAACCAACAAGCATGAATTTGCTACACATCCTGGGTTAAATTGCATGGCAATTATTAAACAAGGAATAACCAGTGATGTCAGTTTGCAACATTGATTCGTTCTTTGCTCTTAAATTAAATAACACAGAAGCTGTGGCAAATGCGACATGCTTAATTTGATCGGCCAATGATCACTCTTCCTTTTACTGGAAAAGAAATCTATATGACAGTTATTAAACAGTCCACCAAAGTCTTGAAACTTTGTTTTTCAGTTTCTTCAAAATTGACTTATCCTGACATCTCTGGTTTCCCCCTTGTGGTCTTCATATATATCTATATATATATCTATATATATATATATATATATATATATATATATATATATATATATATATACAGGGTGTCCCTAAAAAAAAATGACATCATTTCGTAGTCTAATAACATAGCTAATTCTCGCTCAAATGATCTCAAATTTTAACAAATGTGTAAAAACTAAGTTGAATGTTTAATTCTTATCTCAATGAGAATCTACCAGGAAGATGGATTGGGCATGCCAGTGATAATGACAATGTGCTGTTGAAATGGCCACCACGTTCACTGACTTGACACCTTGTGATTTTTTTCTATGGGGCTATGTGAAAGGACTGGTCTATATCCCCCTCTTCCTACAAGCCGAGAGGAACTTAAGCAGAGAATCACTGAGGCGCTGGAGAATGTTACGCAAGACATGCTAACGCGTGTTTGGCAGGAGCTGGACCACCGACTTGACGTGTGTCGTGTCACAGGCGGTGCGCATATTGAACATTTGTGAAGTTTTGAGAAAACGGTTTATAAAATCTACATCCCTCTGAATCTCTTGTTCGAATTTTGATAAATAAATCTTTTATTGTCCAACATGAAGCCTATTTACTTTCGTTTGCCTGGACATGTAGTTACTTAGATATGCAAGTTTCAATGATGTCATTTTTTTAGGGACACCCTGTATAATATATTATGTATAATATATATATATATATATATATATGTATATTAATGTATGTATATATGTATATTATGTATGTATGTATATATATAATAATATGTGTATATATATATATATATATGTATGTACGAGGTGTGTTCAAAAAGTATCCAACCTTAATTTTTCGTGCGTAAACAAATGAAGCTAGGGAGGCGTGGTTTGGTGCACGTATGTAGGCGATCCTAATTTGTATGCGTGAATATTTTCCCGCCTGCAGAAGCTGCAGTCGCCGACAGACCGCCGATGAGTGAGGAAGTGTAAGTGAGCGCCGTTGGATTTTCGTTTTTGACAATATGACGGAAAAACTTGAACAACGCTACTGCATCAAATTTTGTGTAAAGCTTGGCGATTCCCAAGTGGAAACGATCCGCAAGATTCAACAGGCCTTCGGGAACGAAGCAATGGGCACCACACAGATAAAAGAGTGGTACAACCGCTTCAAAGATGGTTGCACATCAGTGGAAAGTGAAGCACGTTCTGGTAGGCCCTCAACATCCTGAAATGAGATAGTCATTGACCAAGTGAGGACCCTGCTGATGCAGGATCGTCGAATCACGATCAGAGAACTTGCAGACGAGGCGGGCGTCAGCATTGGATCCGTTCATTTCATTGTGACTGAGGATTTGGGCTTAAGGAGAATCTCAGCGAAGTTCGTGCCAAAGCTGTTAACGATCGAGCAGAAGCAACTCCATTTGGAGATCGCACAGGACATGCTGGAGACTGTGAACAGCGATCCCATCTTCTTAGACACAGTGATCACTGGCGATGAGACCACAGTGATCCGTCATTTTGTGAAAAACGAAAATCCGACGGCACTCACTTACACTTCCTCACTCATCGGCGGTCTGTCGGCGACTGGCTTCTGCAGGCGGGAAAATATTCACGCATACGGATTAGGATCGCCTACATACGTGCACCAAACCACGCCTCCCTAGCTTCATTTGTTTACGCACGAAAAATTAAGGTTGGATACTTTTTGAACACACCTCGTGTATATTTATATTATATATATATATATATATATATATGTATATGTATATGTATGTATACATATATATATAAAATAGAATTAGTCTTCCCATCACCAGCTGTATTCCATTGCATATATTCATAAAAAGACATTTTGTACTTGCAGAGGTGGTAGTCAGTAACAGTAACGCTCGCAACACCATCGCTTTCTCTTATTACCGCAAGTTTATTTTCTGCATCGTCTCATGTGGTTGTTATTCCTGAAAATGTACACAAATGTCTGCTGATATGTACCTATTATATATTAGTCCCTTACCAGTTTCATCGGAGGGTACGATATGCTTGCTCTCCCATCTCTCCGTCTGTCCATCCGTCCCACCTGTGCTTTTTCAGACTTTTTTTCCCCATACCCTTTAATATATTCAACTAAACTTGGTACATGGCTTTATTATGATAAGTTATAGAACAAGTTCGAATTTCATCAATTTTTCACTGTTATGCCCTTTTTGGACTTGGAAAATATCACATCACACATGGGACATGTATTGCAAAGCAAGTCTCACTCTTATTATTCATGTGGAACCACTTCTTCTTTTTTTTAATGTCTTTGACTCGCATGCAATGTGTGCTCGAGGTTCTCTCTGAGCATTGCACATGACAGAAACAATAATATGCATATGTCTTTTATTATTAACAGGTTTAAGCATAACCTATGACTTGAATTTGAGCTTGGTCAACTCAATGCTTGGTAGAAACTCTTCGACCAAAACTATATGATGATGATGTTCTCCAGTAATGGTCATCATGGTGTGAGACTTTTGTGTTCAAGTATCCTGTAAGGGTGGTTGTTCTCAAATGTGAATCTGATCATTGTTTTGCCACTTTAGTGGTGATGTTTGCACCCATATAGCTGTTTTTTAATGAACAGATGACAAATCACTGTGAGTTTTGATTTAATCCATCACATAACTTTGACGATCTTTGACGTACCATGTTGGCATTTACAGTGGCCTGCAAAACTATTCATCCCCCTCCAAATTTTTGCTTGAGCTTATGCACCCCCCCAATCAACAACAGGAGATGGGGTTTTGCAATAACCTCTTTGTGTCTGTCTGTGTGTGTCTGGGCCGTAACGTTTTTACCATTTGAGCTTTTGTCATCAAATTTTCAACAAACCTTTATTATGAGAATATGGAGAAGCCAAATTAAGAATTTTGTTAAAAGGTCAAAAGGTCAAAGGTCAACGTCACCTAAAATCAAATTTCATTGTTATTCTTTGACCCTTTTTTGGCCTTTATTTTGTTGTTCTTTTTTTGTTATTCATTTTTAGCTCGCCTGTTCGAAGAACAGAGAGCTATAGCGATACCCCCGGCAGTGAGCATGAGCATGAAAATGTTAAGTTTTTGGTGCAAGTATTTAGAAGCTTGCCATTCATTAATATGTGTACTAGGATGCTGATATTTGCATGGAGGTTCATTTGGGGTATATTATTGATGTAGTGAAGTTGAAATAAAAAAATTCAATTTTTAAAATTTTTGACCTGTTTTGAACTTAACTTTTTTGTAGCACATCAACGTTAAAGTTTTTTCCTTTCTAATGTTTTTATCTACCACACTATTTTTATCTGATTACAATATACAAATACTATATTGCTTTAATAAATATTTGGATCAGACTTCACTGCAATGCTTTATAAAAAATATTATTAGACTAGTCTTTTAAAAACTATAAATGTATAAACGGCGAGCATTGGGTGGCTTTGACACCAACTCTCTGGTTTTGTTATTCTTCGACCCTCTTTTGGCCTTTTTGTTCTTTTTTTTTGTTATTCCTTTTTCGTTATTCTTTTTTTTGTTATTGGATTCGCTATATACGAGATATCCCTTATTGTCGGGTTTTCCGGCTGTTTGTCTGTGTGTATGTGTGTCTGCAACGCGAGGCTCCACAGCACGAACCAGCGAACCGATTTCGATGAAACTTTGCCAACAGTTGGATATATACTGGGAATGTGCGCGTTTGAATTTCGTTGCCTAGCAACCACCCGTTGCTGTGTAGCGGCCGAAAACCGCGTACAGTATTTTCAATACTTGTCCTTCAGTTTTGAATGTAGAAAACGAGACTTCGGAATTAAACACTTCGAGATATTTAGAAAATTTTACTCGAGCCGATTTTTGATTGAGGTTTTATTTTTCAAATGGTAGTCCTTCAAAATCGGGTGTCTATTTACCGTCATTTAAGGTGTATACAGTGTTTGTAAGGAACTACACCGTCGTTCCACCTTCGATCTTCTTCAATCCAAACGTTATTGACCAAAGTGAAAGAACCAAAATAAATGAATCATCGGCATTTCTGTCTTTGTGGATTTCTAATAATATATGTTTATTTATTTACCGAAAACGATTCCACGACCCACACACCACCTTCAATTATTTATTATTTACTGAAAACGATTCCACGACCCACACACCACCTTCAATTATTTATTTATTTACTGAAAACGATTCCACGACCCACACACCACTTTTAATTATTATTTATTTACCGAAAACGATTCCACGACCCACCACACCACCTCCAATTATTTATTTATTTACCGAAAACGATTCCACGACCCACACCACACCTCCAATTATTTATCATTTAAAGTGGGAGTGGCGTAGGAAAGTGGGCGTGGCTTATGAAAAATATTGTGTGGCTCAGGAGGTGTGGTCAAACAAGGCATTGAGAGAAGTTATCGGGTTTCCGTGTGTGTGTGTGTGTGTGTGTGTTGTGTGGTGTGTGTGTGTGTGTGTGGTGTTGCGCGCGCGCAACTCGAGCTCCACAGCACAAACCAGCAAACCAATTATTTTTCAAATGGTAGTCCTTCAAAAATAGGTGTCTATTTACCGTCATTTTTTATGAGGAGTGCCAGTTGGCAAATACGCAATAGGTAAATTCTTGCCAGGCGGAGGAACAATTGTATGTGAACCAATACGTCTTGGCAATGAATCTTCGTCGTGGATCGGTCAGAATGAAAAGCATCGTATCCAGCGCTTCGATCCTAGCGAATCCCTCGTCGCCTACCGGCTTGTTCCTTTTTTTGTTATTCTTTGACCCTTTTTTTTGGCCCTCTATTATTTTCTAACATTTTTTCTTACAATCACTTGTCCGATTGACGAATTTTCAGGGTAGGAGCGCCCCCCCCGCCCCAATGGCGAATATTTTAATGATAATTGTGATGTCATAGGTCATGTGTTATGGAAGCCATCTAGAATCAAACGCAAAAAAAAAAAAATTCTCTGACACTGCTGATTAGAAAAATTCTGAAACTTGGCACATCTCATGTCTCTCCTAAAAGACCATTTGGTAAACCCCCATCTACTTTCTCAACAATCCTCTGGAAGAATCCTTTCATTCAAGCTTCTAGGTCTCACTATCTGCCATGATCTTTCCTGGGAAAGCCACATTTCAAACCTCGCCTTCAAAGCCAGTCGCCGACTGGGAATCCTCCATCGTGCAAAGTCCTTCCTCAGCCCACCTGAGCTTCTGACCACATACAAAGCTTTCGTCCGCAGCCTGATGGAGTACTGCTCTCCCCTCTGGGCTGATGCTCCTGCCTCTCACCTTTCTCGGCTTCACGCTGTGGAAACCAAGGCATTTAGGATCATTGGTATCTCCCGCGGTGAAGCTGAGTCTTTGGGCCTCTTACTCTCTCACCGCAGGCAGGTCGGTGATCTTTCTGTCTTTTACTGTCTCCTCTCTGGTCTTGCCCCCCTTCTCTGTCTGCTATACCTCCCCCCCCCCATATTTCCGCAGGGGCTCAAGGTCTGCCAGCAACCTCTTCTGGTAAAACTACCAAAATCAAGAATCACTGCTCACCTTCACTCTTCATCCTCTTTTTTCCCACCTTTGGAATAAACTCCCACACTCTCTTCAATCCCATTCTTCCTCCAGAACTTTAAAGCAGCTGTTCACCACACCTCTTGTCTTCCCCCATCCAAAACCATGATCTTTTCTACCCCGTTAATCCACCCCAAATCTACCTCCTTCAAATTCCCTGCCTTCCTTCCCAAAAGTTCCCAGTCGTATCAGGTCTTGAAAGTTCCTGTGGGTGTCCATCTTGTATACCCCGTGTACCCCACCCACCCCTCTCCCTTCCACAGATCTCCTCATGTCTCTGTTCCACTGTTTTGTCATTCCCTCTCCCCCCCTCTTGTCTCCTGTCCCCTTGTTGTGTGTTGTGTGTTAGCTCTCATACGAGCCTTGACAATTTGTACAAAAAAAATCTCATTCTACTCCCAATGGGGAATAAAGGATTGTATGACATCATCGGTGAATGGTCGACCATCCATAAATGTTTTAATCAAAATCCTTGTTTACCATTGAGATTCAGTGCGTATGTCCAGGCCGTAACATTTTATCAATTGAGCTTTTGTCAGTAAATCTTTAACAACCCTTTCTTTTTTTAACCATTTCAGCTTTTTTCATCAAATTTTGAACAAAGCTTTATTATGAGAATATGGAGAAGACAAATTAAGAATTTGGTCATGAGGTCAAAGGTACCATTTTGCATACGAAAGAAGAACAAATCCGAATCTAAAGGGGACGGGTTTTGTATTTTAAGATGCCTTCTAGTTTCTTTAATGCTTTAAAATCAAACTTAATACAGTATGTAGAGTCTTCACAAACTACTCCAAAGTGATAAAGCTAAAAAATGCAGATAAAATGTGAATAAATTAGATTAACAGAGAAAATCAGATGATTTTCAGTTGCATAAGTACTCAACCCCTTTGCCTAATTATCCTTAAATCACTTCAGGAGTAAATTATTTGTTTGAATGGTTATAAAATATGTGCAATAGGGTTCACCTGTATGTAATCAGTGGTTTAACCTTTTACCAACACCTTCAATCACATTCAGCCCACTACACAAGGGGAAGGGACTACTCTGAACTTGTACTACGGTAATAACTAAACTAAAGGACCTGTATGTTGTGTGCAATTGCCTTTGGGGCAGGTTCCTAGAACTCCAACAATATACTGTATTTACGACGTGTTTATTTCAATTGTGATGTGTTTATTTCTGGCTGCCGTCGATCTTCCTCGAAATCTTCTTGAAGTCCAGGTACCAAACCCCCCTCGTCCCGTTGGCTCTTGATTTCCATGATCGTGGTTTTAACGATCACGACATTTACCAGGAGCCTAACCCCCAGGATATTGAAGGATTTGCTGTAATTCACCTGGAATTCCTACCTTTCCACTTATCAAGGAATCAATAACTTTTTACAGCTCGAGTGCTGATGGTTTTGAAATAAACACATCACAATTGAAATAAACTTGTTAAAATATAATTTTTTTTCATGATGGGTAGTTGTGATAGAGCTTCAAGCACAGGATCATTGGTATCTCCCACGGTGAGGCTGAGTCTTTGGGCCTCTTAGATCCAGGGAGAGTTGCTGGGAGAGATCCATCTCACGGGAGTACAGCTCATAGTAGTGTTCCACCCAGCACGACATCTGCTTCTAAATATGTCAGAGGGATGATTTTGTTGATGGTAGGACCAAGCGCCTTCTGGATCCCATCATACATGGCACAGAGGTTTCATCTGTTAGAGTCAGTCTGGTTATTTTGACAAAGGTTGATCTGGTACTAGTTTGTACAGTACCTTGGCCGTCTTTTGCACTGCAATCTTTGTGAGATTTCAGTTCTTGGGGTGTCTTGGCTGTTGTGCAGAGGTTGTACCTCAAGTCGACCACATTTTTTGCATCAATAACTAGTCTGATTTCACCTGAGTATGTCTCGAACCAATCTTGATTTCTGGTTCTACCTTTACCAAAAGTGGTTGCTGCCATCTCTTAGGTGCCTGAGCTTAGAGCATTCCAAGGTTCATCAGCATTTGTTTGCTTGCTTTGAACAGGTAGAGACAGCTTTGAGGGCCTCTGTGAACTGTTGGCATTTGGTATTATCTTTCATGCCAGGAATGTTGATGCTTGGCAGGCATTCATATTTAAAACTGTGGAGCTTTTGAGGTTGCACCTTCACTCTACTAATCACTAAAGAGTGGTCGGTATTGCAGTCCCCACTATGGTAGGTTGATGCAGAGCTCAGTCTGGACACACATCTTCAGTAGCTGTTTTCTGTTCCCATTGATCTAGCCTTAGCCTTGATATCTGAGGCTTGTTGGCCATGAATCTCAGTTTGATCCAACACTTGCATTAAAGTCACCAAGTGCAAATGATTTCTCGTGAGATGGCACATTCTCCAGAACATCATGTAGGGAGAAATAGAAATTATCTTTGTCTTTCGCATCGGCGTAGAAGGTTGGCATGTATGCAGTAATAGTGGTAACAAAACCTCCAGCAGATGAAAAACGTAGAGAGAAAGATAATACATTCAGGAATTGCCACTGGTGTCTCAATCTTCTGTGCCAGTCTGTTGCTGATTGCAAAGCCTACACCATGCTCACAGTGGTCTTTGACACTCCTGCAGTGACAGTAGAATATGTATTTGGCTTCCCATATCGAGCCCGTATCAGTCAGTCTTGTTTCTTGTAGAGCAGTGGCAATGTCTAGCTTATGTAGATCACAATCGATCAGTGCTGTCTTGTGTACATTTTCTGTAAACTTTTGGTTATAATTCAGGCCAGGGCACATGATCAGGACATTTCAGCTTCCAAGCTTGAAAAGTTAGAAATCTTCTTGCTGTATGTTGGGTACCCACTTGCCATCTGCTTTTCGAGACAGAAACCTCTTATCCACATGCACCCATGAACCATCAGAGGCAGCCCGCGGTGACCATGCTCTCTGCCAATGAAACCAGACTTCGAACCCATAAACTGCTACCTCCTGTGTTTGTACTCTTACTGGTGAGAGTGAAGGATGAATATCCTCTCCATTGTTTGCCGCATAGTCTTGGCAGGGGGTATTGAGGAACAGACTTGCCCAGCATCTGAACCCCCTTCTCGACCTTGCATGCCGAATCCAGAGGAAAACCGGATACTTCTACATCTGGGGCCCATTTGGTTGCAGGAGTTGCTTGAATGGGTTTGATGTGATCACCACCCACCGGGTAGAACCCCACTCCAGTTTTCCTGTCAGGGTTAACTCCCTTGCCCTTTGACTCACCCATGCCTCACCCACATGGCAGTGGATGCTATTTGACCAATAGTTGGCCGGGGTTTGGTGTCCATGTGCCGGTGGGTATGCACTTAGTATCTCTGGGGGCCAAAGTTTCTCTGAGATCCCCTGTTATTCACCCTCAGGTCATAGGGTGCCTCGTTGCCGTGTGTTGCCATGAGGCAGCACAGGAGTCGTGGTGATGTGTATGCTCTGTACTGGCAGGAGAGACTTATTGCAAGAGAGACACATTTGCACTCTTTGCAAGAAATACCACCCTGTGGTAAGCTAGCACTAACTGGTATTAATTAGTCATAGCAGAACACAGTGTGTGGATTTCATCATTACTCGTGACATTTTTTGAAATCTGGATGCTTTATGATCTTAAACTGCAACTCGTGTCATCTCTGTAAGCAAATTCCAAATGTATTCGCCATCCTGTGAAAAGGCTCAACATGATGATGGCATTTAAACAAATTGAACTGAACTTTTCTATTTCCTTGAAATTCATCATAAATGACCATCGATAAGACCTCTAAATATACAAAATAGGTATTTTTTTCCTACATTGTCTGAAACTCTTGAATCACTTGCAATCACAGGAAAAGGCACCTTAAGCACAATGGCACATGGTTAATGAATACATCTTGAGGATGCAGAATTAGTTGCCCCAATAAATAACAAGGAATCAGATACAGGAGGAAGTCATTTTGGCCAGGGTACTGGCACACAATGGCTTATTGAATTCAAAAGATACCTGTAGCATCGACAACCTACATTCAGGACAGCCAGCTTTGCACTCTGATATGCAGTGCCTCCTGTTGGTACTACACTTGCCTGGTGGTTTCATTTGACCCCAGTGGGATTCAACCCATATTGTCTACGGTGCAGTTAATGCTCAAGAGGAACAAATGATATTATATACATTGACCCTATTTTTGTACACTGCTCCTTCCCAATGGAATCACCGGGTGACGAAGAAAGGGAGTACTCAGTTTATACTCCATTTGTTTTCTTGTTTGTTTGTCTGTCCGGGCGATATCTCAGCCATCCTTTGAGCTCGGAAGCTGAAATTTGGGGACAAAAGTGAAGATGTGCTTTGGTGAAAAAATACTTTTTTTTATTTTTTGATCAATCAATTAATTGAATAATTACATAATTTTTATCGATTTATTAATTACTTATTTATTAAATTTCTCATCCTGGCAGGCACCTTTTTCTATATTTCTCATTCTATTCAAACTGTTAGGCACCTTTCGAGCGAGGAAGCTGATATTTGGATACGACAGTAAACAGATGATTTGGCTATAAAGGGTATTTTTGATTTATTGATTCATCTCGATTAATAATTATTTATTCATTATATTAATTACTTAATTTTCAAAAAGTTTCAGATTTGGATGAAACTGTGGTGGTTTGTTTGCTCTTTGGCAATTGATCGATAAATTAAATTATTTTACGAAATTTTTATTCTATTTATTTGCATCACATTTTTTATCCACATTTTTGATTTATTGATCACATATCCACGTTATTGGCAAAAAACAGAAGGAAATGTGAATGTGGATATGTATCATTGTCCTCATACTTGATGAACAGTCTTGCTGTTTTGCTTGCCTGTTTGCATTTCCTTCTCTACTGGGTAAACACACACACACACACACACACACACACACACACACACACACACACACACAACAACACTACATTAGCTACATATATATATATTATATATATATATATATATATATATATATATATATATATATATATATATATGTCTTTCCATGAATACGAAGTACAATGGGAGATTGCCATTATGAGTCATCAGAAATGGTATCTTCATATTTGGTGCTGAAAATACATCTTCGGCTTGAGTTCATGCATCTGATCATTTGAATGAGAGAGTGATTGTAACCCTAATCATGATTGGTAAGGATTGGGGAACCCCGTGCATTTCATGAAGCATTAGTGCATTCCAAGGCTCATTGGATGCTGTGGGAATCAGGGAGCAATTAGAGGCAACGTTAATTAAAGCTCATGGTGATTTAGCTGCGTTAGAAAAAGGTTTTTCGAGTGCAACAGAACGCCTATAATCGAGCATATCATTTCTGGGTTCTCTCTATCATGGCTTCAGTGAAGCCCAACTTGCCCCATTACCCTTTGTTGGCCTTTACATCACGGGTTATGAAAGTAATTGTATATATTAGACAGCAGACCATATGTTTGAGGCTGAGAGAGGGCACTATTTTGTTTCAAACTAGAAATTTCATCTCGGGGAGACTTGACTGACCACTGAACTACTTCCCCAAAATGGGAACATTCTTTGTATGAATCTGGATTGTAAATGCACTACTTTAATACTTATACCCCACCATAGAAATAACATGGCCTCAAATGCCTCCTTGAATGAATTAAAATGGATGAACATACATTTGAGTAATTTGTCCAATTTGTCAACGCCACAACTTGTACAGTTTGTATATTGCCTCAGCGCAATGACAATGGACAATCCACATATTATTTTGGCTCAGAATAAGTACACAGGCATGAGGGCATGTGGCACCTGGTATTGGATGCAAATTACCTGTGAGACTTGTGCGAGGATGAAAAATAAATTGAGGGGAAGCCTATTACATCCTGTGAGTTTAAAGTGATAATGGCCTTGGGGTGATTGTGGTTGACGATTTCCACTATTTCTTTTTCCCTGGGTTTCCTGGCAGTGAAGCTCAAAATTTCCTTCTCAAGAGTTGGATCTAATGTTATAATTTTAAAGTAAAGGTTGACCTGTTAATGTTCCCATCTGGACTCATGGTTCATGATGTGGAGAACCCAGGTTCAAAACACAGATGTTGTATGTGTTTGTGTATTGATGTATACTAATATCTCTTCCCTACATGTGATGTGCACGACAAGCTCCAGATGAGCTATATATCACCATAAAAACAAATAAACAAAAATGTACATTTGCCTCTCTTTAACTATCCAGTTAACCAGTCACATCAAGTCATGGCTGACTTCTGGTGACATTCGTGATCAGATTCGCTTCAACTAGCGGATTAAAAACAGACTTTCTGTAAATTAAATAAATAAATAAAAATATGATTAAATATTTGCTTCACTTTAACTGGATGGCTCATGGTTAAAAAAAACAAAAGACAAACTAGAACAGTACTTGTAGAGTGCATAGTCTCGCCCCGCACACTCATTCTGAACAAAAATACTATCGTAAACTGAACACGCTACTATAACGGCCCACTGCTATTATGGCCCATCTACCTGTATCATCCGTGTACCCTATTATGTCACATACATTGCCATTATCCAAAGCTGTATTGATTATTAGGAAATTTAACAACCACTTTTGTGCACATTACGGCTAAAATACATCAATGAAGATGAATATGAAAAAGATTTCAAACTTTATTCCCCATGGCTAGTCGATCATATGTATGAAGTTTCACATCGATTTGAGTGGTTCTGGAGAAGAAGGTTTTTTTAAATGTTTTTATTTTCAATCCAATATGGCTGCCAAACCACATGACCGATGACATAAATTTAATTCTTCACTTAAATCGGGTCGTAGATCAGCTATACGAAGTTTCAGATTTTTCAGATAAAGATTTGGATTCAACCAATTATGCCTGGAATACCACTTCACCGATTACATCATCGTTATCACCCTATATACCCCCATCGGAAGTTGATGACGTATGTGAAGTTTCACTTTTTTGGGTTAAGCGGTTCTGGATAAAATATGTTCAATTTTTTTCCTTTAATCCAATATGGCCACCATGCTATGTGACCGATGACATCAGAGTTAGCAATAAAACGTTCTCAATTGGGAGTCCCTCCTATGTTTAAAGTTTTGCATCTATCGGCCAAGCGGTTGCAGAGATCCATTTTTAATGCAAAAATATATAGATGCGGAGATGGACACACACACACACACACACACACACACACACACCACACACACACACACACACCCACACACACCACACACACACACACACACACACACACACACACACACTGCAATAGTCTAACATTTCATATTTTATAGCATTTGCTTTGCTTTAACTGGATGTCTAGATATTGATTGAGTCACTGTAAAATAAAATAAAAATTATGTTTGCCTCACCATCTAGAGCAGTGGTTCTGAACCTTTTTAGGTCAGCATATCCCTTGGTCTGAGCGTGAGGCGTACCCCCTCTCAATGGTGACTCAGTCATTTTTAGTCACAGGTCTCTACAAGAACTCTGCATGGTTGTTGTGGTGGTTCTTTGTGGGGGTCGATTTTTGAAATGTGCACCCATTGGTTGGACAGCTGCTGGACCCCACCCGCATTTGTCACTTGACCCCACCCACCATGGTGCCCAAACAAAATATTATGATGGCCATCTTGGTTTTCTGGTCGGCCTCAGACATCATGCCTGTCGGCCTCTGCTAATTATACAATGCCCGGGTTTGTTGCATCAGATTTCCATTGGCTTTGTTTCGGTCGAGTGTTACTCACGATGAGTGACCCGAAAAATCTAATCATATGCCAAATAAAAATTATTACAAGGAATTAAGGCACAGGAGGAGGTCATTCGGCCCATCCTGCCTGCTTCACACCAATACCAGATTTTAATTAATCCATCGATACCCCTTCCCTTAGTGTGCAGCCTTTTGGCTGCTACACTAGTACTCATTTCACCAACCTCAGAAGGATGACAGGCTGAATCAACCCCCTGGTGTTAATTCAGCAGCCAACAGGGCTTGGACTCAGGACCCAACGATCCAAATCCACCACCCGAACCACTAAGCCAACACCAGATTAGTAAGATTTAATCAAGCTCGTCAGCACACATACGGAACAGGCCTCCCTAAAAAGAGATAGTGTTCCGTAATTTTTGAACGGCCCCACATTGGGGTTAAACACCTGTGACTGTGTGATGAATCAGCTCATTCTGATATAACCGGGGTAGAAGGTGACATGGATGAGAGGTGTCAAGTTAAATATTTTTGAACGTGCTTTAAATTTGTGTTTCCCAGTCGGCCTGTTACCGGATTTTGTCGCAGGTTGTGACTACAGTGTGGTCATTCTTGTTATGCTACACTAGTACACTACATATATACAAACAGCTTCTCGCCCACTGCCTCAAATCGAAATGTATCTCATGTATCCCCTGGTGAGGCATCGTATACCCACCTGGGGGTCCATGGACCCCTGGTTCAGAACCACTGAACTAGAGGCTGAGATGCTCCCTGGAGAAATAAATCAAAACAAGTATTTTAAAATGTTTGCCCCACTTTAACTGAATGAGATGCAAACTCCCTGGATAAATAAATAGATAAATAAATATTTTATAACGTTTGCCTCGCTTTAAGTAGAGGATTAGATGTAGACTCCCTGTCTAAATATATAAACAAATAAAAACAAATATTGTCGTGTCCAGCCGGTTAGGTTAACTCCGACCAGGACGGATAGCCGAACGGTTTTACTTGGAGGCGTACAGCCGAGATCCTTGGAGATTATGGCGTGTGCAGGACGGAAGGTGGTGGAGCACGTACCAGAACGGAGCCACACGAGTTTATCCTCGAACACACAACGAACAAACGAACACAAGTAACTTCAACAAATGTGGGTTTAATGAACATAAATCAATGAGTAATAATGAAAATAACTCAAGGGTGAAAATGATATGTGAAATCAAGTGAGTTAAACTAAAGCCTAATTTGAGACATCTCCACTCAGTCACAAAAACAGAGAAGAGGAAAGACAAAAAGAAAAGAAAATCCTCCCTTTATTCCGGCACTTAGCTACGTGTCCAGAGATGACCTTTTAGGAGCCTGGTGATCCTCGAAACTGCAAAGCCACCACGTGGGAAGAAGCACCCAAAATGGCGCCAAATTGCTCCTCACAGTCACGTGCGTGAGGTAATCCGTGCAGATGGTTTTAAACACCACGGCTCACAAGCTGCCGTACAAGTTCCTTCTCATGATCGAAATTGCCGACTCTCACTAGGCCCACTCACAGCAAAGGGCGCCACCTTTCTCCTTGAACGTACAACAGGATGATTTCTGAAGCTCCGAGACAAGGCCAAGAGGCACGCTCTTCTTCTCCTTCTCTTCTCCTGAGAAACGTACAAACTTCATGACCCAGCCGAACAGTCAATGGCTAGCATCTTATTTCAGTACGTGAACAAATTCACACCAGCACGAACAACGACAATGACGTTGCTTTCTTGACCGTGTCAAGGAGAAGCCAGAGAGGTCCGATCTGTTCTGACCGCCGTCTCCACACTCGATCCTTCCCCCTCTTCCGTCACACCGACCAATCATCACCTTCAGGGGCGTGGCCTGCCAGTATGAAGCTGGGAAGGCAGAAGTTTTTGCCTGCTCGGAAACGTTCAGCTCTGCTGTTGGTGTTGGCCTAAAAACGTGGTCTTATATTTACGGCTTTGTAAATGCAAAAACGTGAAAAGGTCACAGGGGGCAATCACTTAGTGGGAGAGTTAGCCTTAAACCCTTCCAAGTTAACACAGCACCACCGCCCCCCCCCCCCCACGCGGTGACATAACAATTTAAGCTCACAGTTTTCCCGACTTAATTTACATCAAGATGTCCCCTACTAGTCCAGATGCTAAACAGCCATTTCAGGGCAAAGCGTGCTTTAGCGTCATTATGAAGTTTTTTGGTTGATTCATCATCTCTGAGCTATCCTGAATCAGAATCAGTCGGTGCCAGACTGCACCCTTGAGGAATTTTTTTTAGAGGCGAAAAACAAAATGGCCGCCACCGACTTTCGATAAATTCTGTTTTTGGCTTTATCTTCACTTCTTTATCTTCAAAATGAGTGCCACTTACACACAATTTTGGTGTCTACTACTATGTTTCATGTGACAGACAAGGTAAACGTTGATGATCCTCTCAAGATTGGACGACAACAGATGGCGAATTTGAATCTTGGATGGCCACAAGCTTCAACAAGACACAAACCAAGAAAGTGACCTTGATGACTTCGCACAAAGAGCATCAAGCTGGATGGAAGGCCAGTATATGATACCGAATTGATCTACACCCGAGTCATATGTCTCCAACAATACAGGGATATTGATATCAAGGATTCTCTCTTACGAACTGTCCGCTGTCCAGCCTCCTTGTTTGATGAGAGCGGTGCAATGCGGGCTCAGTCAAAAGCAATCCTGAAGACGAAACTCCAAGTTGAGCAATCAAGTCGAATCCAAGATGTTCCAGATGCTGTCATCATCGATGGATGCGCCATGTTATGACTGTACATTGGCCCCAATGGTACAGTTGAGGATTATGTCATCAACTTCATGGGAACCATGAAATACCACCTGGAGTGTTGTGACGTATACCTGATTTTCGACAGGTACATCAAAATCAGCACGAAACAAATGATGAGATCCAGTTGGCAGGTCATGATTCAAGTTGAAAACATCAACTCAACTTACACACAACACTTCCAGCACAAAAGTGGTCCTAAATGTAGCCTCCAACAAAGTACAACTGATCGATTTGATCTGTCAGTATCTGATGACCCACATTGTGGACAACCAGACCAAACTGGTGATCACCGGAAAAGATCCTACACCAGTACAAGTTGGAACAATTCCACTCTCCAGAGACAGGATCTGAAAACACACCATGAAGAAGCAGATGTCATCATCATCCATCACTTAGTTAGAATTGTGTCAGGTGTCAGTGGTGACTCACACATCAAAGTGGTCTGGTGACAATACAGATGTCTTTGTCCTGTTGATTCATTTCTACCTCGAGGAAAAGATGACTGTGAATGTCAGCATGGAGAGTCTGTGTGCTGGAGGGCGAACGTAGACATTCGCCAAACAGCACTGAAACACAAAAGCATCGCCAAATATCTGCCTGCTGTACATGCTCTGACGGATGTGATACTGTGTCGTATTTGTTTGACATTGGAAAGGCCACAGCGCTGAAGGTACTAATGGCGGACATCATCCACCTTACTTGGTCAGCTGGAAGCAGACGAGAAAAAGATTATATCTGAGGCAACTACCTTCATGCTGCCTGTTATGTTCCAAAGTCGAAGGTGATATGTCCACACACCGGTATCAGTTGTGGAAGTCTAAGATGGCCAACTCCAAGATAACCTCTGCTCTGAAATTGAAGTCGTTCCCCCATCGCATGATGCCTTGTTCAACATGTACATCGCGCTCATCATCAAGTCATTATATGGAAATCGCCACTCAGTCAGACCCTCCGAACTTGGATCCCATCGAGTATGGACGGCAAGAAGGTGAGGACGGTGCGACGTTGTGTCCAACCACACTTTCACCTGATGTGTCTGCTGCACCAGTACCATTCTGCAGCTGATCAAGTGTGGATGCTCCACCAGCCGGCCATGTTCCACCGGGAGGTGTGGTTGTGTGGCAGCACAGATGTCATGTTCGATGTTTTGCAGTTGTAATGCTGGATCAGACTGTTGTAACGAACAGACAAGGACAGTGGCTCCTAATCATGACGACGATGACGAAGATTGAACATAATGTAGAACATTGCATCCTTAACAAAGTTAATATTTGTTTGCCTAAAAATAAAAGGTAATTTCAAAATCATATACATGTACATACTTACTTTAAGACATAACCCAAAGTCATAGTCAACTATCCACATGGATCCGGATATATTTGTGTAAAAATCGTATTCCAATATAATCATGAATTCATTGATCATTGCAAGTAAGTTACTTCAGCCGTCATTGACTATTATTGTACGTAGTATTAATATTTGAGGGTTCATCAAATTCAATTTCTTACTCGAAGTGATCAGTGGAACTGCAAAATAGCCATTTTTCATATTAAAATGATTGCCATCTTGAAAATATGAGACAGGTCTTATATATAAACCTTCAATTTTATCATTATCGGATTCTTGACCATGAAAACATAGTAGTAGACACCAAAATTGTGTTTGTAAGTACATTAGAAGTGAAGATATAGCCCAAAACAGAATTATCGAAAGTCGGTGTGGCCATTTTGTTTTTCGCCTCTAAAAAAATTCCTCAAGGGTGCGAGTCTGGGCACCCGGCTGATTCTGATTCAGGATAGCTCAGAGATGATGAATCAACCAAAAAAAACTTCAAATGACGCCGCAATCACAATGCTTTTTTCACATTTCCGCTGGACTATACTCATCCACGGATCATGCTATACGATACAGTACTCTCTCTTTACTATAAAATTCCTCCATCTACCCCCACAAACATAACTATTTTAAAATATTTGGCCCACTTTATCTGGGTGAGATACAGACTGCCTGGAGAAATAAATAAATAAATATTTTAAAACGTTTGCCTCGCTTTAACTGGAGGATTACATGTAGACTCCCTGCAGAAATATATAAATAAACATAAATATTTTAAAATGTTTGCCCAGCTTTAACTGGACAAGATGCAGACTCCCTGGAGAAATAAATAAATAAATATTTTAAAACGTTTGCCTCGCTTTAACTGGAGGATTAGATGTAGACTCCCTGTAGAAATATATAAGTAAATAAATAAAAATAAATATTTTTCAATGTTTGGCCCACTTTTTCTGGATGTGATGCAGACTCCCTGTACAAATAAATAAATAAATATTTTAAAACGTTTGCCTCGCATTGACTCGAGGATTAGATGTGGTCATTCTTGTTATGTGGTGATTAGATGTCGACTCCTCCCTGTAAAGATGTATAAATAAATCAATAGATAAATAAAAAAAAATCAATATTATTTTTAAAACGTTTGACTTCCTTTATCTATAGAGAACTAGATGAAGACTTTTGTTTGCATCTGATCGATGCCCAATGTTCCTTGATTCCCATCGGAGAGGCCACGCCAGGACAAACATCAAGGAGGCCTGTTATCAATTCAGCAGCAGCCATCTGCTCATCTGTGAAAGAACAAATAAACGGCAGCCTTTATGTGCAGTGGTTTGGAGGTTGTCAACAACCTCAGTAGTCCAAATTCAACAATGCTTGTGCTCTCTGGAAAATAAACAATGAAACGGATGATATTTCATCTTTTGCTAAATACAGGCTTCCTGTATATATGTATATACTAGTCCGTCACATGGCACGGGATAGCAGTACAACATCTGGTAGCAGACGACAGACCTACACGGGGAATGACAAAAATACGCATTGTGCAAAATGCAAGTGGTACTATGGAACGCCAAGACTTCCAAACATTGTCGCATGTCGCTAAGTGCCACAGCAATTTCATAGGGATCGTGTGACGGCGAGCCGAGTTTTTAGTGTGCAAGCTGGTATTATAAATAGAGATATATATATATATATATATATATATATATATATATATATATATATATATAATATATATATATATATATTATCCATCCATTGGGACCATACTCTGTGAAGAGCGTTGGTGCTGCTTCAGCAGTCTCCTTGGCAATTGGACCAATCCTGGATGGGTCGCCACTCCGACACAGGATACAACAAGCTGGCACTCATTTTGCCGACCTCAGAAGGATGACAGGCAGAGTCAACCTCACCTGGTATTAATTCATTAGCTGAGTGGGATTTGAACTCAGGATCCTAGGATCCCAAGCCCACCACGCGAACCATTAAGCCAACACCAGGCATATATATATGATATATATATATATATACAGTGGGGAGAACAAGTATTTGATACACTGCCGATTTTGCAGCTTTTCCCACTTACAAGCACGTAGAGGTCTGTAATTTTTAGCATAGGTACACTTCAACTGTGAAAGACGGAATCAAAACAAAAATCCTGAAAATCACATTGTATGATTTTTAAATAATTAATTTTCATTAAACACAGACTTTCAGCTCCCTCCAAAGATTTCTATTGGGTTCAGGTCTGGAGACTGGCAAGGCCACTCCAGGACCTTGAGATGCTTCTTACGGAGCCACTCCTTAGTTGCCCTGGCTGTGTGTTGGGTCGTTGTCATGCTGGAAGACCCAGCCACGCCCCATCTTCAATGCTCTTGTTGAGGAAGGAGGTTGTTGGCCAAGATCTCACGATACATGGCCCATCCATCCTCCCCTCAATACGGTGCAGTCGTCCTGTCCCCTTGCAGAAAAAGCATCCCCAAAGAATGATGTTTCCACCTCCATGCTTCACGGTTGGGATGGTGTTCTTGGGGTTGTACTCATCCTTCTTCCTCCAAACACGGCAGTGGAGTTTAAACCAAAAGCTCTATTTTCATCTCATCAGACCACATGACCTTCTCCCATTCCTCCTCTGGATCATCCAGATGGTCATTGGCAAACTTCAGACGGGCCTGGACATGCGCTGGCTTGAGCAGAGGGACCTTGCGTGCGCTGCAGGATTTTAATCCATGACGGCGTAGTGTGTTACTTATGTTCTTTGATACTGGTGGTCCCAGCTCTCTTCAGGTCATTGACCAGGTCCTGCCGTGTATCTGGGCTGATCCTTCACCTTTCTCATGATCATTGAGGCTCCACGAGGTGAGATCTTCCATGGAGCCCCAGACCGAGGGCGATTGACTGTTATCTTGAACTTCTTCCATTTTCTAATAATTGCGCCAACAGTTGTTGCCTTCTCACCAAGCTGCTTGCCTATTGTCCTGTAGCCCATCCCAGCCTTGTGCAAGTCTACAATTTTGTCCCTGATGTCCTTAGACAGCTCTCTGGTCTTGCCCATTGTGGAGAGTTGGAGTCTGATTGATTGAGTGTGGACAGCTGTCTTTTATGCAGATAACGAGTTCAAACAGGTGCAGTTAATACAGGTAATGAGTGGAGAATGGGAGGGTTCTTAAAGGCAAAACTAACAGGTCTGTGATAGCCGGAATTCTTACTGGTTGGTAGGTGATCAAATACTTATTTCATGCAATAAAATGCAAATTAATTATTTAAAATCATACAATGTGATTTCAGGATTTTTGTTTTAGATCCGTCTTTCACAGTTAAGTGTACCTATGATAAAAATACAGACCTCTACGTGCTTTGTAAGTGGGAAAACCTGCAAAATCGGCAGTGTATCAAATACTTGTTCTCCCCACTGTATATATATATATAATAAATATATATAATTATATATATATATATATATATATATATATATTATATATATATATATATATGTATATAAACCGTTAGTTATTCTGTTTGTCTGTCTTTGTTTGTTTTTTTAATGTTTTATCACCAACAGGTAAACATAGGCCAAAGGTCAACAAATATGTCAAATTTCTAAAATCCTCAATTTTCATCTGATTGACTAAAATTGAACAGGATTTTCATATCAGGTCACTGAATTCAACCACCAATTTTTTAGGTCAGCTAGGCCAAAGGTCAACAACTTAGGTGGTATTTCTAAAATCCTCAATTTTCATCCAATTAACTTGAAATTTGAAGAGAATTTATATTTGAGGTCATTTAATTCAACCAACAATTACTTTTGAGGTCAACATGGACCAAAAGGTCAGCATAGGCTGGATTTCTAAAATTGTCAATTTTCATCCGATTGACTTGAAATTTGAAGAGGAGTTGCATATTTGGTCATT
>CM068963.1:83007538-83025712 GCA_035128595.1 Eptatretus atami | reverse complement strand
AAAATATGTCAAAAGGTCAACATAGGCCAAAGGTAAACAACTTCAGTGAGATTTCTAAAATCCTCAATTTTCATCCGATTGATTTGAAATTTGAAGAGGATTTATATTTTAGGTCATTGAATTGAATCTGACAATCTTCTTCCTGAGGCTACATGGACTAAAAGGTCAACATATGCTAAAGGTCAACAACTTGGTGGAATTTCTAAAATCCTCAATTTTCATCCGATTGACTTGAAATTGAAGAGGATTCACATATGAAGTTGCAGAATTCAACCACCATTTGTTTTTGAGGTCAACATTCGGCCAAGGTCAACATAGGCTGAATTTCTAAAATTATCAATTTTATCTGATTAACTTGAAATTGAAGAGTTGCATATTGGTCATTGAATACACCCACGTCATTTTTGAAGTCAAAATCGGTCAAAAGGGCACAAGGCCAAAACGTCACAAAGTCATTTCTGAAATTGTCAATTTTCATCCATTTGACTTGAAATTTGAAGAGGATTTGTGTATTTTGTATTGAATTAACACCAATTATTTTTAAGGTCAAATTTGTTTATGGATTTTGCAAGTATCATACTCGCATGACATCTTTCTTGTTTGTTTGTTTTTTTGTTTTTGCAGTCCGTGGAAGAACTGCCAGGTTATGTGCAGGTGGAGTTTTTGTGGGATGTGCTGATACGATAGTGGATCAACCACAGATATACAATTAAGATAATTGCATTAGGACAGGGAATTGGATAAAGTTCATAATTTATGGCAAGTTATGTACCATGTATTTGTAATTCTGAACCCGAACCCCCACACCCTTCTTGCTGACCCCGGTTCACATAATTTATGCAGTGACCCAAATCTACCCCCTATCTCACTCACCTCCATGCTTATGCAATAAATATTATATATGCCCCTTAACAGAGGCACGATGCCATCTTTATCCTTCAACGCAACAGTACAGAGTACGTGATGGCATTATGACTATAGAACGGATTGTTTGTGCTTCAGGCATTTTGATAAGAGCTGGGCAGAGAGAGTGGATGATTAAATAGGTACTTGTTACCATCCCTCTGTATTCCCTTCTCAATATTGTGATAGACTTTTAAAAGTTCCACACACCTGACTGAAACGGGCATCTTTTTATGCAGTAAATATTTCTAAACATGTTTGAGGCTCATGGTGGAGCAAGGCAAGATCATGGAAGACTTAATGCATTTTCAGCATTGGGCCCTGCACCATGGATAAGAATGCTGAACTAGCTCTCATATCTGCTCACACTTGCTTGTAGATATTCAAGATGCCATTAGAAATGCCTTTTGCTTAGAGATGGCCTTTCAAGCAGGTACTCTGGCTAAATTCTAAATTATCTGTATGGGTTTAACATGTAATTGACCACCGTGTCTCATTACGACCCATTCTGCTGGTTTTTAACTGCCCTGTAGCTCCAGGAGGCTCCATGAATAG
This sequence comes from Eptatretus atami, assembly GCA_035128595.1. Lineage (NCBI taxonomy): Eukaryota > Metazoa > Chordata > Myxini > Myxiniformes > Myxinidae > Eptatretus > Eptatretus atami. The sequence continues at coordinate 83,024,254 of CM068963.1, read as the reverse complement.
TGAACCTTCAATGATTTCACTCTGATTATACTCACCTCTCATTCAGGCCAATAAATGTTAAAATTATACCTGTTTTTTTTCTTTTCAATTCTTCACCCCAATCTAAAACTTTGTGAAGTTAAAATGAGAAAAAATTAACATGCAGGAAAGCAAATATGGCAGAGCTGGCAGGATAGCCTGGTGGTACGCACACTCGCCTTTGAGGTATATTAGACAACCCGTGAACCCGTTGGGTTCCCGTTGTGACAGCGGTTGATAAAAAAAATCATTAAAAAAAGAGATAGCTGAGCGAACTATACCGCTGAGATTGTTTGCATTGATCAAATTCTCCCGAAGAGTACTTGACTGAATCGGGAATTGATTTTTTAATAATTTTTTCGTTGCCCGATTTTAACGAAACTTGATACTGCACACCGCAGGAGAATTGTGAGTAAGGTGGGCCAAAAAATTTTGTGCTATCATGTACCGTTTTGCCTGTATTTCGGGAACATACATACATAAATACATATATACAAGATGAGAGTTTTAGTAATATATAGATAACCTGAGTTTGAATCTCCACCCAGCTATAAACTGTCTTCATGGTGTTTTACATTCAGGGTGATTCATCAATGTGTGTGCAGTCCCTCGGATGGATGTTAAACTGGGCACTGGGCGTCCCGTCTGCCGGAATTAGTTGGTGGATGTTAAAAATGTCTTCGCGAAGAGTAGGTGAGCTATCACCGGTGCCATGAACAAATTACAAAACCATGACCGCTCATTCGAGTTGCCTGCATCGGAATGGCAACCTGTCCAGGATTGTAATCCCACAGCTGAGAAACTTCTTCGGCAGAACTGACGCCTTGTATAAAACGTAAGGATGGATGATTATGATGCATTATGGTAGGTTAAATAAAAGTTAAAGTTAAGCCATAGGACAAATATACCATGGCAATATACCAGACTCTCTGCGTAATGGTTAAGCATCCACTCTGAGTTTGGGAGGTTCGAACCCGACTTCTGCGAGTCATACCAAACTTTATGAATGGTATGTACTGCTTCCTTGTTTGATGCTCAGCATTTAAAAAGGATAGCATGATAGTGGGGCAAATTAGCATAAAAATTGTGCATTTTGGAGGAAAGCACCAATTTTGGGCAACACTAGTAGCCTAACATAGGTTACGGCTGTGGAAATTGACAGAACACCATAAAGGTCCCTAGATCAGTTAGGCCGATAAGTCCGTGTTCAGATAGATTTCCCACCGTTGTTTAAAGGGAACTATTCATGTTAACCGGGCTGTGATCTGTTTGAGTTAGCCGTTATTTCTTTACTTATTTTGGACCAACCACGTCCACCACCAAACATCTTTCTAACACCGCTTCACAACAACCACCCCACCCACCAACATCGCTCTCAACAACCGCTTCAGACCAACCGCCTTCCACCACCACAACCCACCTGCCTCTCACCAAACCACGCCATCCTCACCACTTCGCCAGCAACCGTCAACATCTCCACACCACAAACATCGCCTCACCTTCGTCTCCGAAACGACGCCATCTTTGCGCCAGCGCGGAGAGTCCGCATTGAGCGGCGTCGCTGCAGGCCGACGCGGGACGTTTTGCTCGTCGGATCAAGCTTGGTGATCTCACGCACGTCCGCTTTCCGCGCAGAGGTCAGAGTCAGAGGCGATCAGATCGAAGGCTTGGTGATCTCGCGCCACGTCCGCTCTCGCCCGCAGGGTCAGAGTCAGAGGTCAAGGATCGGAGGCCAAACCGCATCTCACCAGCCCTATAAAAGGACGAGCAGAGCGCCAAGCTTGCGTTCGAGTTGGGTCGAGTCCGAGTTGGGTCGAGTCGAGTTCATCGGTCGGCCTGAGTCAGTCTGAGAGGTCGGGGAGTCGGAGGAAGCCAGAAGCCCAGGAGCTGCGTGGAAGTCTGGGCTCGTGGCGGAGTCGGGAGTTTGGAGCTTGCAGTCGGTGGAGAGTCCGGGCGTCGCGAAGGAGACGCGAGCTGGAGGCGCAGCCTTGCCTGCAGTGTCGCGCGGAACCGCGCATTCTGTGTGGAGAGAGCCGGAGAGAGCTCGCCAGCCAGCGAACAGGGGTCCGAGGTGATCGGGCTTCGGCGCAGTTCGAGCATCACTGAGGGACAGACGGGTTCTTACAGAGCATCAACTCTAAGAGAGCAAAGACCCATTCGTTCCTCTCAAACGAGTTGCCGACTGAGACCGAATCACCCGGCCGCTTGGCAAGGCCCGAGCTCGACCGCGGCTACGCTAGCTGCCGTGGGAAGGAGCATCGCGGGTCGCCCAGCGGTTCGTGTGGAGAGCCGGAGAGAGCTCGCCTGCCACACGGAAGGCCCGAGCTCGACCGCGGCTACGCTAGCTGCTGTGGGACGGGACGTCGCGGGTCGCCCAAGCCAGACACCACGAGGGTGCAGGTAACCTGCAACAGTCTCGTGGGACTCGTTCGGTCTGCCAAGTCCCACGCCATAAAGACCCAAGAGGTCCAGTCTGACCCCATTGCCTTTGATGGGGTCTTTTTCCTGCTTTCTTTCGAATGAATGTTGTGGCGCCGAGTCCCGTAAGTAAAACTGTGTAAGTGACTGTACATTAATATTACTTATAGACGGTTGTAGCACTTTGTCTTGCCCACGTGCGGTGCACATTCATTGCTTGTTCTGTATACGTGCATGTTGGTGTTTTTATTAGACTGCATGATTGTTCCTGCATACGTAGAGGAAATAAATGTGCTGGTTTAAATGTAAACCTGTTCGTTGCATCCATCCCCATTGAAATGCCATCTTGTATTGCGGAATATTAGTTGGCTTTTAAATACCCGTTAAATAAAATCGGATCCGGTGAGGTCGGGCGATAATACCCGCTCGGTTATCTCAGAACGGAATGGACCGCTTGAGCGGTTCGTGTCCAAGCCGACCTGCGTCGAGGTACGGTCCCTCGGTAGGTTACCCGCGCGAGTACTTAGGTATATCGAGATTCGGCGATTGACCCTATTTCGCGCAGGTAGAATACGGACTGGGCTGTGGTGGGGTTGAGAACCCACCCGTGACAGGGTTCTGGCGTGGTTCCAGAAAGTCACGACTAGATTGCTCGTTCGGTGGCGAACCGGCTGCTATTGGTTAACACGGCGTTCGCCACGCCGACGGGCGCAAATTCTACAACAATATTATGAACAGATTTGGATATTGGGGCATCTCAAATTCAGCCACTGATGGCTGTGGCAGCCATTTTCCACTGCCATCAAAAATTTGAGATGGCCCAATATCCAAATCTGTTCATAATATGATAGGCTACTAGTGTGCCAAATTTTGGTGCTTTCCTCACAAATGGCACAAATTGTATGCTATTATTATCGCTTAGTTAGCCCCACTATGAACCAACAACCATAGATTGGCAATCATAGCACATGTTCTGGTGGGCCTAATGCCCTCCTCTTGTGGCAAAGTTCCTTGTAAGGGAGCTCATATTTATTTATGTATTTATATAGGACTTGAAAGATCTCAGACAGTTTACCTTTGCGATAAGGACAGTTCCATGTTTGCTTTTTCACAGCTCATCTGTATAAACATCTCTATGTTGGATCGTGCATGGCACTTAGGATAGGATATACTACAGAGGCACGTTTTTCTTCCTCACTCTCCAACCTTCTCCCCTAAACTCAACCCACCCTTGCAGAGCCCAAGGGTCATTACAGCAACAGAGAAAATGAACTGCATGGTCTCTGACCACATATAACGATGGCAGCAAACCTGGACAACCATGAAGCAACTGATGAGTTCCAGTGGTGGTTTATTGATTTGTTTTAGACTTGGCATCCCACCCCCCCCCCCTCCCCCCTTCCAAAACCATCACCATTCTCAACATCTTTCTCTTGAAAGCAATGAGAAATCATGAATTGAAGAGACCAGGACATACCATGTCGATTTTTTTTGAAGGAAAGAGAACCTAAGAAGAGAAATAAGACAGGTAATCCACACAGAAGGGAGCTTGTATGTAGAATAGTCTTCCAGGAAGAGTCGTGGATTTAGGGAGTAAAGGAGGATTACCAAGGTACAAGGATATTGACAAGATGGAAGGGTATTGGTGAATAGATAGCATCGGTGGTAGTCATAATAAATCTTCTGGTTTTACTTATTTGTTTTCTTCTTAGCCCTTGTTTTGCTTCGACTTAGTGCAAAGCTCAGCAAATAAAGTAATTAATCACCTCCTCCCCCTGCCTCCCCCACTTTAATTTCCTCCTCTAATCTGTGTCTACATGCTTATTATTTTGACATTTAATCCTCCAAAGGTCATGTGATTATTATTACTAGCTCACCTGGACTTTAATCTGCCGAGCTGATGTGATCAAGCATTGTCCGGAGGTGAATGAGTGAGTTATGGAGTGAATGCTCGAGTCACTTAGTCTGGAAACACTTCAGTCATTATTGCTTGAACCAAACACACGATTTTGATGAAACTTGGCCACAAGCTTCATATTTGATGCCAAATGAAGGTTTATTGACGGCATCAAAATCTGCACTCATTAAGGGGGTTGATGGGGGTGGAGGCGTTGAACCCCCCGAAATAGGTATTTGCTCTCTTCTCTGAAACTGCACACATGATTTTGATGAAACTTGATCACAATCTTCATAACCCGTGATGTACCAGGGTCTAAAGGGGTCTGTGGGGGGTATGAATCACTGTTGCTCCTGATCCAGGTGAGCTTCAAGATGCGCAGTCCTATTATTACTATTATTATTTATTTATTTATTTTACAAGTGTTACTTGCATTACTTGGAATTGCTGCCATGGGTGCATGGCACTGGAATAATATGCCTGAGTGGCCTTCTGCTATGAATATAGATTGTACTTGTGCAGTATCTGCTTTAAAGATCAAAGGCTAGTGTAACATCTCTGAAGATATTGAAAGCTGAAAGGCATCAAATTACATGGCTTTCCTTTTTTATTGCAAACTTCCCTTATTGATTATGAACAAAGATGTCATTAAATGTGAAGCCTGGTTTTGGCTTAGTGGTTAGGGTGGCTGGCTTGGGATCTTAGGGTCCTGAGTTCCAGCCCTGTTGGCTTCTGAATTAACACCAGGTGGGGTTGACTCAGCCTGTCATCCTTCTGAGGTCAGTGAAGTGAGTACCAGTGTACTGGTATAGGGGCACAGCATCAGTGGCACAGCCATACCCCAACAAAAATAATAGCTACATGGCAACCAAGCTGCCATACGCAAGAAGAATATTAAATGTGGACTTTTTAATTTTCATTCTTAATTAGAAGAAACATTATTTTCTTTACAAACCACATTATAAGAAATGTCTGGACTAACTTGTTTGTATTATGTGATTGTGTGCTTAGCGTCTCTCCATCCTTTTCACATCCCATGATCTTGTGTGTTGCTCATGATGTCACAATGCATCATTTGTTGTATTTTAGTTTTACATTGATGAAGTGCAGCTAAAGCTACTCGATGAATCTTGACCAAAAACATTTGATGTTTGTTAAGGTTTTCTGCAAAACACTTGGAGTATTTGCATTCAGCAACACATCATATGTCTTCACTGGGAAGCTTTTCTCACATCCATTTCTCGATGCCCTGGAGATCAAAGTCTCGACCTCTATCAATTTATCTTGCACAAGGGCCAAGGGTGAGGATTGAGCTTGGTTATCATGAGGTTATTTGTCTCGACCGAAATTATCTTTGGCTGCCTGAGTTTTCAGACTTCTGCCTTCTGCCATTCTCACTTTTCCAGATTCACAAGTGATTTGCTCCACTACCTAATGTCTGTTGTTTGTTTGTTTGTTTGTTTTGCTTTCTCCTTTCCCTTAGTCAGATGACTCATTCAATCACACATTTTCCGCTGTCCCTTTGAAGGTGCTGTCCCCGCCATAACTTGTCTTAGCGAGTAGTATATTTGTCTGTTTAACTATATCATCATTGACAAGATGTTTATTACTTGCAAAATCGAAGATTTTTCAAGTATGTTGGTTGATCGATTTTGTTATTCTATCTCTTTGTCGGTTTGTCTGTTTATCGCCTGCAGGTCACAATTTTAAACCGATCCTCACAAAACTTAACCACATGGTTGAGTTTGTCATAAACAAGAAGCCTATTGTTTTTGACATCAAAAGGTCAACAGAGGCCAAAGGTTAACAAATTTGTCAGATTTCTAAAATCCTCAATTTTCATCTGATTGACGAGAAATTGGAACAGGATTTTCATATCAGCTTACTGAATTCAACCACCAATTATTTTTGAGGTCAACATAGGCCAAAGGGCAGCAACTTAGGTGACATTTCTACAATCCTCAATTTTCATCCGATTGACTTGAAATTTGAAGAGCATTTATATATCAGGTCACTGAATTCAACCAGTCAATTATTTTTAAGGTCAACATAGGCCGCCAAAAGGTCAACATCGGCTGAATTTCTAAAATTGTCAATTTTCATCTGATTGACTTGAAATTTGAAGAGGAGTTGCATTTGGTCATTGAATTCACTGACCAATTATTGTTGAGGTCAAATTTGTTTGATGGATTTTGCAAGTATCGTGCTCTGCATGACATCTTCTTCTTGTTGGTGATTCAACTTGTCATATTCAACCCAATAAAAATCTCAAATATCTTCCAGAAAAATTGTATTTCTGGCAATGATGTTTCAAGCTTGCACACGTAATTAGGTTTGCATTGGAGTGTTTTTGTCAACTGTGTCTTACCTCCATCACTACTCGCTTGTTTCATGTACCAGTAAACCATAAAGGTGCTCTCTCTCTTCGTGAAATTACATATATTGTTTATGGTCCGAAAGTCATCTAATTTCATTCTGCTCTAATTTCACTTAATTGTTCATTTAACAATCATTTTAAGGCTTATTGAGAAGCTTGAGCATACATACCATCGAGTACAAGCCTTGTTATTTGACCTCATGATGAGTAATCCCAGTCACAGAAAATATGCCACAATGTGTTGCAGACCAATGTCTTGTTGCTGCGTTTAAGCCTGGGGAGTAACTGCTGAAATCTATCTGTCCGGGTTCTTCCCGTCATCTTTGTTCTTTGTTCTTTTCACATTCCTTTCTAATTTTTTCACATTTCTCTTTATTCATTCTAATTCTTGCTTTTATCTTCTTTTATTACTTTTACTCTTTATTTCTCTCTTCTGGTATGTATCTGTCGAAGGAGAAGTGAATTTTTGCACAAAATTTTCTGTAAGGCTCACTTGGCTGTGCCTGGATGGGTTTGAGGGTTGTGGAGTAGCGGCTGAAACCCGAATCCTATCCAGGTTCCTCCAGATGACTCCATATTTGCTCTTTACTTCTTCCTGGTCCTTCTGATGACTCAAATGCAGTATTTGATCTTCCATTTGATTAGTACTGCCCCAGACAGATGGTGTGGCCACGAAGATCAAAATACTACAGTTTTTTTGCAGATGTTCATCATGTTTTTTGAGGGTTACTCAGATGAAAACAAAAAGTTTTTGATCATCTGATTATTAGTGTATACGTGATGGGAGTTATGGGGACCATGGGGAGGGAGGGGGATTAGTTTGGGAAACAATTTAACAGAGGCAAAATCTTCAAAAAAAATTGTAAAGAACTTAATCCAGGGAAGCAGAGCTTTATTTTATTGATACTGAGGCAGTCTCGCTGCAGATGGCTGGCAAGCTCCAAAGGTAAACTCTCAGCTGAGATAATATTCATGGCACGTCATGGACACCATGATGCCCTTGCTCCCTTATTCGCTTGGGGTATACGAATCAGTGTTGAGAACAGTAGGATTAGTCCTAATAGGCTGCCAAGTCAAGATCGGTGTGCAAGTTCAAAGTGCAAGAGAAGATAAAGTTGCATGCCAGCTTGTGTTGCTTGCCTGCCCTCAATTACCAATCTGCTGAGCTATGAGACAATGAAGTAACAAGGATTTTTTTTTTAATGCTCTCGATAATATTACCTTGAGTGTGCTGTTTGCTTTAGAGAAGTTGATAGATGGTGCACCACACATGAAGCGGTAGCAGACCAGTTACCCTGGATGTGCTGTGGTGAGTAGGTGGTCGGTTGTTTTTTCTAGTATTTCACTTCATCCTTCTTTCAATCATTAACCTGAGATTCCATCAGCAGTCCTTCACTGGCTTGGACTGGTTTCGATATATTCCATCTAATTCTGGTCAACTCATTGATCAGTCTCATTTGGTTCTCTCGTTCTCTCTCGTTCTCTCTCGTTCTCTCTCGTTCTCTCTCGTTCTCTCTCGTTCTCTCTCGTTCTCTCGGTTCTCTTTGTGTGAATTTGAAGGTTTGTCTTTTTTCATCTGGCTCATGGCTCTTCCTCTTTCTGTCTGCTTCAATTTTTTTTCCCCTTGTGCCATGACAACTTTAATGCCCCTCCTGTGCTGATGCAAAGAGGCCTGTGGAGCTAGCAGGATTGTTCAGCAACACAGCAGACTCTCTTATTGATTGCTATTTATTTGCCATTCCTTAATTTTCCCAGTTAGCAGGAATACTGGACTGTATTGTGAGGTTGGCATTAATTTGCTTCGAGGCACAAAGGAAATGCTGGGAGAGGGGGAAGGAGGAGGGTGGGCTGAGCTTTCTGGCTTTTTATGAAGTTAAAATTGCTACATGTGCATTTGAAGGGGAATCATATATCGATTGATCATGACTGTCACAGGTCCTTGTTGTACAGTGATGTTCATTCTTTTGTCTGCAGCTTGTGAACACTAAATATGTTTCACTGATTTAATGAAAAGGGATAGAAAGGCTAACAAAGGATGAGGTTTTTTTTCCTTGGTGTCTGTTCACACAATCAGTCTGAGGCACTATTCTTGGATTGTAACAATGCCATTAACAATGATACACTCTGCATGAGTACCATATATTTGTGAAGAAGCTATATAGAGCCGTGGGTACCATTAACAGTGGGATTTACTCGCAGTGGTCGTTGTGGCAGACTGAGAAAAGCATGCCATAGATCTCAGGAAGTCACCTGTGGATCTGTTTCTTGAAGGTGAAGACGAGCATACATTGCCAAGCATAAGAAGCATATTCATCAGTTTGACTTCAGGCAAAAGCTAGATTGGTGGTAGACAATTCAATATAGAAAAGATTGATGACTTTATGTATATGACCAATTTCTTGCTGTGTAATTCCTTTATGTTCAAGTCAGAAAAAAACATTTTATAAAAATGAAAAAACATGTAGCGATGGAATCCCCCAAAAACAACCAAATAAGGTAAGAAGGAATGATAAGGTAAGAATGACACCACAATACAACACCACAATCCTTGTGTGGATTGCCATGACGACATATTTTGACATTTTTATTATAGGTGGCAATAGTAACAATTGAATGAAGATGTCTATGTTGGAGGTAGTTGTAGATTTGTCGTGTGGGTTGGTGTAATTGTGTATTTTATTTGTTGTGGGATTGAGACGGAAAAATCTCAAAAGATGTCGAAGAAGAGCCATGAGCCAAAGAGGAAGAGACATGATTTATTTAACTCTATTTTCTCGAATCTGGATGCTAGTGACATCATCATCTCGCAAATTATTTTGAGGGGTGTCTACATGGGTAACTCCCCAACCCCCACTCCCTCAGCAATATATCTCATACAAGTCTCTTCCCTCATTTCCTTTATGTCCCGTCCAAAATTCCCGTCCTTTCTGTCTCCACTCAGACACTTTGCCACCCTGTTAACTTTTGGCGTCATCTGTTTATTTTGTATGCCAACATGGAAGAATTTTCTTTACCCTCTCCCCTTTCTCTGATCCTTCCCTTCTATTTTATCCCCATACTCCTATATCCTCCCAATCTTCCTTGCCTTATCTCCCAAAATCCGCCCAGCTCCTTTCCTTCTCGTACCTCAATACATTCTCTTATTTTTCCTCAATTTACTCCCTACCTATATGTATACTACAAAGAGATACTTCCATTCCTATAGTCTGCCCTTCTGTTCCTTTACTCAATGTTGGCATTTCCAATTTCTTCCCTTCCTACCCCTCCATACCCTGTGTAAGCATAATAAATACAGTAGATACCTTATAAAGAGGTCACGTGATCACATCTATTTACATAAGGAGGAGGTACAAAACGATTTGCTTGAACAATAGTATGCAAAGGATAGATGGAAAGGTGACTTTAAAATGCTCTTCTCAATAACTGGTATGACCTCCTGTGAAGCTCAATGAAAGCATCAGCAGACATCACAGTTTCTTGGCAAGGGTTAAACTGGGTGGTATGCCTTGCCTTCCCAGCATTGTTTGTCTATGCTCTATCCTTTTAAATTCTGAGTGCCAAGCAAGGAAGCAGCACGTACCATTTTTAAAGTCTTTGGTATGATTCGGTTGGGGTTTGAACCAAAGACCTCCCAGACTCAGAGTGGAAGAATTACATGGTTGCTACATACACCCGAACTGGTGCTTAGTTGTCTGTCTGCATACCTATGTAGGAATGAAATAAAAGAAACGCTAGATATATTGAAATACTTGAAACACTAACAAGTTCAAGTTCACTGCATATTCTATGTTGGCTACTTTAAACATCAGTCGACAAGATATTTTGGCAGATCCTCCGACTGTCTTTGGCTTCGGAAGTTTATGGACGATGTCATCCAATAGAAAATATGCTTTGTCCTTTAGATTCGGTACAAAAATGGTGTCTTCAGAATCCATGCGACCCGAAATCTTCTGCAGGAAATGCCCTCATCTTCATCCCCTCATAAAGCAACAATTTAAAACATGTATAACGATTTTATCATCAGTGATAATAACATGGGTTAAGTTGGTCCAGGGCTCAATTTGCCCCCCACTTTGACTGGCTCAACTTACACCACAGTGTACCATTAAATACTTTAGATGAGTCTTTCCAATGAATGAATTGTAACAAAATAGATCAGGCCATGATAAAAGATTACTACACCAACTGTTGGTTGGCACCGAAGGATTAGGCAAAATCTTGAGAGTAATGATATGAGGAAACCACATGTACCTATTTCAGCATGTTCTACTTTTATAGCGCATAGTCGGATTTTCTTCGCTGCATGTTTTGCCTTCGTCTAAGACTGATTTTTCCTGACATCAACAAGCAGCCCTCAGCCGAAGTGTGGCCTAAGAGCTGACCAGCATCCCTGCACAGCTTCTTGTTCATGGGTACTGCCTTCTCATCGGAGTGCTGCTGTTGTTAGGCTGCACTCATTGGTTGAGCTCCCTGGCAACCCCGCCCATATGCGGTGCTTGGTTTGGCTGATCCCTCGGGCGCTGGATGTTACCTAGCACGACCTGGTGATGCTCCTTTAGTTTTGATTTGGATTGTGGTTTTGTAATGAAATGTGGGTTTTGTAAAGTATGATGTTAGGTGTTGCAAAGTGTGTGTGGATGCACTGAAAAAAGGTGAGGGAAAAAGGTGCTGAAAAATAGATCGAGAGAGAAGTTACAAAGGGAATTTGAACCTGCTGCGCAAACGCAACACATTTCTCTGTCAACTTATACGAGGGGAGAGGTAATCTAACTAAATAAAATACTATTGAGATATCTAAACTCCATGGTTCCTTCATGTATTGGATGGAACTCCCTGGGGTCTTCAAAACCACAACAATACCAAACAAGAAAAACAGCAATCAGAGATCGCAGACCCTCTCCAGGACTGCTTTTGTGTGGTGTTTTTGTACTGGTTTGTTACATAATTAATGAGACATAACTGGAACTGCCACTTTATAACTGCTGGTCGTGATGACCGGGTACCAAGACGTCCCGCTTTGACTGGTCACCTGACCCTGACCCATGACGTTTTTCATAATTATTCAGTTTAATTTGAAATGGGATTAAAATAAATCCAATTCAAATCAAATGGAAGACCAAACAGGTGCAGTCCTGCATTGGAGTAATCAGAAGGAACCCGAACAAGCAAAGATGAAGTCATCAGGAGGAACCAGGATAGGATTCACATTTCAGCTGCTACTCCTCTACCCTCAAACCCATCCAGGCACAGACAAGTCGGCATTATACAAAAAAGAAGAACAAAAAAAGACATATGAAAAAATAAAATAATTTTGGCTGCCAGACCATGTGTCTGATCAAGTTGAAATTTAAAACATGTATTCCCCATCACTACTAGATCATAAATATGAAGTTTCACGTCAATTGATTAAGTGGTTCCAGAGAAAACATTATTTAATATTTTTCTTCAATCCAATATGGCTGCCAAACCATGTGACCTATCAATTATTCCTCAACAAATGATTCCAATTATTCCTTACACACATGGTGTGGGGAACACTTGTGTGAAGTTTCCCCTCAATTTGTCCAGCCGTTCTGGAGAAGAAGATTTTTTATAGGTTTTAAGGCAAATTCAATATGGCTGCCAAACCATGTGACCAATGACATCATATGTGTGAACCTTTTGTTCCTCATCAATAGGTAGTCATATGTGTGAAGTTTTGCCTCAATCTGTTCAGCCACTTCAGAGAAGATTTTTGAAGGTTTTTTTTTTTAACAATTGGCCAGCCGAATCACATGACCAATGACGTCATGATTTTTTTTTCTGCACACCATTTTATCCCTAGATCTTCTTCTTCTTCTTTCGGCTGCTCCGTGAGGGGTCGCCACAGCGGATCATCCGTTATGATCCGCATACTGATTTGGCACAGGTTTTACGCCGGATGCCCTTCCTGACGCAACCCTGGTCGCCTCTTACGACACAGGGATAAGGATTGGGTTTCGCCATGATTCCGGGCTGCCCTACACCCTCTCATAGCACGGCTCAGCGCATAGCAGAGCCCCATCCTCAAGCGATCCTCCAACCCAAGCCTCCAAGTAGCCGGATTACAGGCGCACGCCACTACGCCCGGTCATTTTATCCCTAGATGACCCTCAAAAATTATCGTACAGATCGGATGTAGCGTTCTACATATGCAATGATGGCATCATAACGAGGGCACGTGTGATGTCATTAAAAAAAATCACACTCATTCCCCATGAGGAGTACTTGCTGTTCTGCCTCTCCGGTCTTGGAGAAGAGGGTGCGATGTGCAGGATGTTTGTTTACCTGTGACTGTCTATATCCACTCTGACTGCTGCTCTGTGCGGCATTACTTTCGTACGCAAAACTAGGATCATTGCTACCTGACTGAGGTTCTTGATAAACTCAGCAAACACATAGAAAGGAGGAAACACCACATTATTTTCTTTTGTACCTGAGGCATGCATTGTCCATTTCTCCTGTATGTTGTAAGGCATTTATTGAGTATGGGGAGTACTCCTGATGAAGAGTCAAAATAGCTTAAAGAGTGGCGTATTTTGATCTTCTTTGAGGGAAAGCACTTCATATAATGTATCTGACAGTTCATACAGTTGCTTGTTGTCTTGTTTGACAGCCGCGGAAAGGAAGCACATTTATGTTTGATTGAGGCTTCCACCATTTCCGGACTGCCAAATCGCTCCTCTAAGCGCTCCCATATTCGTTGAAGCGCGAGAAATGGATTTTTGCATTTGACATTTTTAAGCTGACGGCGTGTTTCTTTGATTGTGGACCTAACCACTTAATCAGGAGGTCAATCTTCTTCATTAACACTGGCACCAACATCGTTCACAACGCTGCGAAAGTCTGCCTTCCACACTGTGTATGCTTCGGGGTGTCGTTGAATGTACACAAGCGTGTTAACAGCAAATCTCTTTTCAGCAGATATTGTGAAAAGTCAGTGATCATAGGCATTGTATTATTTGCTGTGTATACCGGCACAAATGAAGGCAAATTCGGGTCTAATGTCACACGAGGGTTTGAACTGTGATTTAAATGTCTGTTACTCGTGGAACAGATGTAGCGTTAATAGCTCGGTTATTTAAATCAGGAAAGAAGGGGTGATCAGGGTGTCTGGTTGTTGCTTGGTATAAATTACTGGCGATATTGGGCGTAAGAGCCGGTGTGCAAATTTTGCACATTGTCAGTAGCGATAAAGTCAGCAGTTGGTAACACTGGCGGATAACTGTGATCTTCCACATACTGTTCTGTGCTCTTTGCTGATGTCTCCTGAGGTAGGTTGATATCGGGCGGGCCATTTCCACCCTCAAGTTCGCTAATACATTGTTCAATGGCTTGTAACTCCGCCTCAGTCACGGCGACTTGTTTTTCAGATTGTAGTAGGGTTAAATCAGCCTCCATTGTTGCTTGAATTCGTGCTGATTCTGCTTGAATTCGTGCTGATTCTGCTTGAATTCGTGCTGATTCTGCGGCGGCCAAAGCTTGCTTTTTGTGTAGTTCAGCCGCTTGTCTCTCGTACTGCAGGCCAGCTTTAGCAGCAACGGCTTTAGCACGTTTTTGTGCTAACATAGAACTTATGTTAGACAGTTCTGAAGATTTTGAACCAGCCTGAATTGATCGTGCTGATCGGTACTTCTGAGTGACTTCTCTGACATATTGATTGTCTGGACGATGGCGTCGAGTGATACATGCGGACACTGTGTTTGGTTATGGACTGGATTCCCCTGAGCCGGGCGGACCGACGTTTCTCGCTTGCTGGTGCTGTGCTTGGCCTAGTCGATTACTGTTCTGCCTCTCCGGTCTGGACCGGATAGCATACAGCTAACCCCATCCGCCAATGAACGTAACGTCTAACAACCATGCTGAGGCTTAGAGTTCTTTATTCTTGACGTTGGGTATGAGTTGTGGTAATCGCTGTAACAAAAACAAAAATAAAATGTTATAGTAAGTTGACACAGATATTACGGTGATCGTTATACATGTACAAGATCACTGATCAGATAACGGTTCAATAACAAATTGAGTCACTAGAATAGACCGCAGAGCTTACATTTGTCTACACATCAAAGTTGCAAGTTCTTTCCTATAGGTTGTTGTTGTAACACAATTGTCGAAGTTCGTCGGTAAAACGAGAGCATCGAACTGTTTCATGTCGACATAAGTCACAGTACAAAATTCTGGTTTGAACGATAAACAAAATGCATCACTCACACTGTTGTTGGCCACAGTCTGGCATAAAACGCATTTTCATCGCAGCGGGCAAAAAAGCACAAGCAAGGCGACATTTTCTTTTTCAACAAGCGTGGTCAGGCTCGGTCTTTTCAACACGTGGTCATGGCTCACGTCTTTTTCAACAAGCTTCATGGCTCACGGTTCTTTTTCAACAAGCGTGGTCATGGCTCACGGTCTTTTTCAACAGGTGGTCTGGCTACGGTAGGCGGAGCCACAGGGAAGAACAACAATGAATAAGCATGACTAGTCAACCGGCACAGTGTGGCGGCACACTTGCTGTGTACCAAGTTTCAATTTTTTTTCCTTTTGCGGTTTAAGAGATACAGAGGTCCACAGTTTTACGTTTTTCCAATATGGCTGCCACACCACGTGAACTATGACATCATAATATCATTAAAACATTCTCCATGAGTAGTCACAGCAATGGTGAAAAATTCGTCTCAATCCGACAAGCGGTTGTGGAGAAAAACACGAAAGTTCTGTGCAGACAAACAGACAAACAAACAAACAATGAAAAATCGTGCCGAGCATACACTTGGCGAATTAGTTGACCTTTCCGTGTGGTGGTCCAAGCTGTAGTCATGGAATGTGTGGTGTTTATTTGTTTCGTACATTAATAAAATGACGCGACGTCACAAATAAACAATTATCAGGCCGCGTTGTCATGGTAACGGCAGCAGATTGAAAATTTTCACAACTCATTTAAAGCCACCATGTGACATTCAACAACTTATCATCGGTGCTTGTTGCCTTCATTCTGATCGTAGAAAATATTTGAAAATACCTAGGAACATTGCTTTTCAACCAGCTTTACGATCCCGTTATCAGGTTTGAAATATGTTGTAAAACAAAAATATGTATTTTATATGTGTGTGTTTTCATTGTTTTGGGTGACCCTGACTTGACCTTGGGTCAATTTCGATCAAACTTTGTACACATGTTAATATTACATGCATACATAGACAGTATAAGTTTCAATATAATAAGTGCAAAACTGTTTGAGAAATAGCCATGTGTAATTAACAAAATTCCCCATTGGTTTATAATGGGCGATAATATAAAGTGATGCAGAATCCAGATCCTGATCTTGAACATCACCAAAAGTCACACATTCTTTTTGCACTGTGGATTTCTATCAGCTGTTAAAATTTCATCCAAATCGGTTAAGAATTGTGACCTGTAGAACGAATAGAATTTTTTTTAAATCACGCCAATAGCTAAAAACTTTGACGTCATACGCTTGCGAAAACTGTGCATTATTTGACTAACATGCATTTTAAAACATTAGATATTCCATTGAAGGTTAATTTTGGCGTCAACGGGAAGTCGCTACGATTTCCAGTCACTGAGTTATGTCCAAAAATGTGTTTTCACGTTGTGTGACGTCACGTCGTGATGTTTAGTCCGATTAAGATGGGGTTTGGACGCGGACCGTCTCAGGTGGATTACCTATCAGGTGTAAAAATTAAGAATGACTGGTCCAGCCGTTTGGGCTGTAGACGACCGGACAAACAAACAAACAAAACCAAACAACGGAACAGACCAACATACTTGACAAAATCGAAGATTTCGCCAAGATGACCTGGTACTTGCAAAATTTCGCCAGATACTTGCAAATCCATAAAACAAATTTGACCTCAGAAATAATTGTGTGTTGAATTCAGTGACCTGATATGCAAATCCTCTTCAAATTTCAAGTCAATGAGACGAAAATTGAGGATTTTCGAAATACCTCCTTAGTTGTTGACTTGGGTTT
>CM068963.1:82975793-83006597 GCA_035128595.1 Eptatretus atami | reverse complement strand
TCTGGCCGGATAGCATACAGCTAACCCCCCAGCCAATGAACGTAACGTCTAACAACCATGGTGAGGCTTAGGGTTCTTTATTCTTGACGTTGGGTATGAGTTGTGTGGTAATCGCTGTAACAAAAACAAAAATAAAATGTTATAGTAAGTTGACACAGATATTACGGTGATCGTTATACATGTAAAGATCACTGATCAGAGTAACGGTTCAATAACAAATTAGAGTCACTAGAATAGACCGCAGAGCTTACATTTGTCTACACATCAAAGTTGCAAGTTCTTTCCTATAGGGTTTGTTGTAACACAATTGTCGAAGTTCGTCGGTAAAACGAGAGCATCGAACTGTTTCATGTCGACATAAAGTCACAGTACAAAATTCTGGTGTTGAACGATAAACAAAATGCATCACTCACACTGTTGTTGGCCACAGTCTGGATAAAACGCATTTTTCATCGCAGCGGGCAAAAAAGCACCAAGCAAGGCGACATTTTCTTTTTCAACAAGCGTGGTCATGGCTCACGGTTCTTTTTCAACAAGCGTGTCATGGCTCACGTCTTTCACAAGCGTGGTCATGGCTCACGGTTCTTTTTTCAACAAGCTGTTCATGGCTCACGGTAGGCGGAGCCACAGGGAAGCAACAACAATGAATAAGCATGACTAGTCAACCGGCACAGTGTGCGGCACACTCCCCGCCTGACGTCTTTAGAGACGTCACACACAAACACAAATATATTAGAAAAACAAACAATCAAAAAAATGGCATCACTGATCCGTTGGAACATATCACAAATGAACACGGCACATATTCATTTAACACCACAGGGAAGCAACACGACCAATTCACTAATAGGTCATGTGAATGACACAATCTTCCCTTCCTTGGCAACGCGGATGACGGCTTTGCGAATCCTGCCGTCTGAGCCGGGCAAGACTTGAGTGATGACTCGACAGGCCAGTCATTGCGGACAGAATCCTTTTCCTTGAGGATTATAACGTCCCCGTCCTTCACTTCTTGTTTGTCTTGCATCCACTTCCGTCGAACTTGGAGTGAGTGGACGTACTCGTGGCGCCATCTGCGCCAGAACTCTTCTGCGAGGAGTTGAACTCTTTTCCACTGGATACCGTATATGTCTTTGATGTCCGCGTCGTAGAAAGGTTCAACAGGCGACCCCGTTTTCTGTGTTAATAGCATGTTGGGAGATAACACGAAAGGAGAATCTGGATCGGTAGACACGGGAACCAGTGGTCGGTTGTCACAATGGCCATTACTTCCATCATGAATGTTGTCAGCACTTCGTGGGTTAGATCCTTCGAAGTAAACTGTGCCATCATAGATTCAAGAACACGTCAACGACACCGATTAGCCATTCCCAACTTCCCCCCATGTGTGAAGAATGGGGTGGATTAAACAGCCATTTCACACCATGTGTACAGGAATTCTTTTACCGGGCCTTCCCCCACTTTAATGGCGTCAATGTGTAGAGGGTCTGTTGCGCCGAGAAAATTTGTGCCACGATCTGACCTGTACTGTACCACTTTTCCGCGTATGGCTTGGAATCTCCTGAGAGCATTTATGAAAGAAGAAGAGGACATCCCTTCCACAATTTCAATATGTATGGCTCTGCTGGTTAAGCACGTAAACAGTATAGCCCAGCGCTTGCTACTGGCTGAACCACCTCTTGTTTTCTGGTCAGGACATTCCACGGGCCGAAGGCGTCGGTAGCTACATACGTGAAGGGCGGCGCGGGCGTCACGCGATCCGCGGGGAGGTCTGACATCTTCTGCTGGAGTGGGCGTCCACGCAGCTTGCGGCCTGTGACGCAGTGGTGAATGAGGGAAGTTAACCTTTTACAGCCTGTGATCCAAAAACCTGCTGCGCGGACAGCTCCCTCTGTCAGTAGTCTGCCTTGGTGTTTAACAAGTTGGTGGTGGTGACGTATCAGCAAGACAGCGACGTGATGTTTTCCAGGGACTATGACGGGGTTTTTGCCTTGAGCCGGTAAGTCACTGCGCTTAGTCTTCCCCCGACAACCAACAGCCCGTCTGCATTCAAGTCGGATCTAGCGGAAGTATGGGGCTGTCTTTGGCAGAGGTTGTTTGATTTCAAACACTGTAACTCCGTTGCGTAGGCTTCCGATTGTACTTGTTGAAGTACAAATGTTTCTGCTGTTTTCTGTTGTTCTACACTTTTACCTTCCACGCAGGCGTGCCACCCTTGCATTCGTTTTGGCCTTTATACGAATGGAGGATATGTCGTAAACGGACAACAGCGCCGACAAGTCTCTTCCAGTCGGAAAACCGTTTAAAACGTTCTGTACCAAGGCTTGTGGATGAAGAAATGTTCGTCGATTTGACATTGGCAGACGGCCGAATTTCTTATCTTTGTCGGGTTTTGACAGCGGGAACTGTTCGTGTCGTTGACGTCTGTGTCGTGTCGCTGTGACGGCCCCTGAAGCCAGCTACTAGAGGTGAGGTCTGATGCTGCGATGAGTCTTGTAGCAATGTCTGCTGGGTTCATATGTGAAGGCACATATTTCCATTGTTGACATGTGGAAGATTTTTGTATGCGCTCGACACGATTTGCCACATACACGTAGAATCTTCTGGTATGGTATTACAGATAACCCAATACCACTTTACTGTCTGTGAAGAAGTTTATTTCAGCAATGTCAACATCGAGCTGTTCAGAAACTGTCTCTTCGATTTGCACCGCGAGCACAGCCGCACACAATTCCAGGCGTGGAATTGTATTGCCATGCTTTGGGGCGTAGGTCCTGCGAACTTGTAACTGTTCTAAGTCACTCAGAGAATTTCTCCAATCATCCCATTCTTTCTTGGTGTGGAGACAATGGCTCGTCCCAGATTACAGTCTCCGTCATGAGATCTCGGAGAAGTAATTTACCTTGAACAATTATGGGGGCGACGAAGCCTAGGGGGTCGAACCACTGCTAATCGTAGACAAAAACCCCCTACGTTGAATGGTTTTTCTTTGGTGTTGACTTCAAACGTGAAGACATCGTGCTGGAGGTCCCACACAAGGCCTAAGCTTCTCTGTTGCGGTAAGGTATCTTCGTCAAAGTTCAAGTTCTTGAGGTTTTTAGCATAATCCTCAGAAGGAAATGACTTGAGTACTTCTGGGCTATTTGACGACAATTTGTGGAGGGGAGGTTACCGCCGTTCGCCAGAGCTTCTTGTGTGGCAGACAGAAGTTGTACCGCTTGTTCCACAGATTGACATGATGTCAATCCGTCATCAACATAAAAGTTGTGTAGTACAAAGTTTGTGACGTCATCATTGGGTTTTTCTTGTCCAGCGACGACAGCTTTCCGGAGACCGTACGTGGCCACAGCGGGAGACGGCCTATTCCCGAAGACATGCACTGTCATTCTATAGTCAAACAGCGGTTTCTCGGATCGCTATCTTGATACCACAAAAACTGAGGTAATTGCGGTTCTTGTTTGACCAGGAAACCATAAAACATGGACTGAATGTCAGCTGAAATCGCCACTTCATCAGAGCGAAACCTTATCAAAACACCAAGTAAGTCATTGGTCAGATCTGGCCCTTTTAGCAACACGTCGTTGAGTGATACGCCGTTGTACTTGGAGGAGGAGTCGAAAACGCCCCGTATCTGGTCGGGCTTATGTGGATGGTAAACCCCGAAAAGTGGTAGATACCAGCATTCCTCATCTTCTCGAAGGGGTGGGGCTATTTCTGCGTGGTTTCTATGATAACCTGCTTCATAAACTCGACCATGTGTTGTTTCTTTTCTGGGTTTTTAATGAGGCTGTGGTGCAAAGAACTAGCTCTTTTGATGGCTTCCGGTTTATTGTTAGGTAGCCGCTGTCTGTCTGCCTTAAACGGCAGCGGTGCCACCAATTACCTTCAGGTGACCGATGCATCTCATCTTCCATTACTGAAATGAATTGTCTGTCTTCAGTGACAGGCCAGATTTGTTGTCATATTTATTCACTTGGAAAAGTCTGAAAAATTGTCGTTTTTGCAGGTAACAATTTCTTCAACAAACAGCTTATTGTCACATGGTGGGAAAATTGACGGACGACCGTCCGCGCAAAAAGTTAATTTTATTCACCACAGGAACACCTGTTTTATGAACTTTGCCGATACAAGTTTCACACGATTATCGCCCAGCCAAGAGTTGTTTTCTGGGCGAATGGAGATCCCTCGGGCCCGTCCGTTGTTCCAAAATATGATGCGCTTCTGGAATGTCACGGCCGATCAAAATTAATATCTCGGCGTCGCTGTCAATCTCGGATTTCTGCAGCAATATCAGACAGGTGGGCATGATGAATGGCGACATCAGGCGTGGCTATTTCGTGACGGGCATTTGGAATTTCATCGCACTCGATTAACGTAGGAACTTGTATTTTGTGGTTACCGTCTATGGACTCTATTGTGTAGCCATGTGCACGTTTCCCAACCATTTGCCTGAGCCGGAGCATGACGTAAGTGTAGGGAATATTTTCCCCCGATTCATCAAACGATTTGAAAAATCTTGATTGGCGAGCGTGACGTTGCTCTGGTCGTCGAGGATTACGTAGGCATGGATATACTTGTTTGATTGTCACTGTGGTAAACTTTGGTCAGAATTGTTTTACTGCATGATTTACCCGGGGACACATCACCACAAATTTGTGTGCATTTTGAGTTCGGAACGTTGACGGGTAGCTCCCGCCGTTATCGGCGAACGCCTTATTGGCTGGCTGCGCTCTGTGGGATCACCGTGGGCTCTTTAGGGGCTGCCGCTTGTCGTAATGCATTGCTGTAACATGCTTGTTGCCTTTACACACAGAACAGGATAAATTTACATTACATGTCTTTGCAACGTGGTCAGTTGAATCACAGCACCGGAAACATATCTTATTTTCCGCAGAAAGTCCCTTTTTTCGACAAGTGACTTCAATTTGAACGCACGACAGTCGTTGAGGTTATGTGCAGTATTGTGCAAAGGACAATTTGGCTGAATGTCTGTCTTCTTGGAGAAGAGGGTGCGATGTGCAGGAGTTTGTTTACCTGTGACTGTCTATATCCACTCTGACTGCTGCTCTGTGCGGCATTACTTTCGTACGCAAACTAGGATCATTGCTACCTGACTGAGGTTCTTGATAAACTCAGCAAACACATAGAAAGGAGGAAACACCACATTATTTTCTTTTTTGTACCTGGAGCATGCATTGTCCATTTCTCCTGTATGTTGTAAGGCAGTTTATTGAGTATGGGGAGTACTCCTGTGAAGAGTCAAAATAGCTTAAAAGAGTGGCGTACTTTTGATCTTCTTTGAGGGAAAGCACTTCATATAATGTATCTGACAGTTCATACAGTTGCTTGTTGTCTTGTTTGACAGCCGCGGAAAGGAAGCAATTTATGTTTGATTGAGGCTTCCCCATTTCCGGACTGCCAAATCGCTCCTCTAAGCGCTCCCATATTCGTTGAAGCGCAGAAATGGATTGTTGGCATTTGACATTTAAGCTGACGGCGTGTTTCTTTGATTGTGGACCTAACCACTTAATCAGGAGGTCAATCTCTTCATTAACACTGGCACCAACATCGTTCACAACGCTGCGAAAGTCTGCCTTCCACACTGTGTATGCTTCTGGGGTGTCGTTGAATGTACACAAGCGTGTTAACAGCAAATCTCTTTTCAGCAGATATTGTGAAAAGTCAGTGATCATAGCATTGTATTATTTGCTGTGTATACCGGCACAAATGAAGGCAAATTCGGGTCTAATGTCACACGAGGGTTGAACTGTGATTTAAATGTCTGTTACTCGTGGAACAGATGTAGCGTTAATAGCTCGGTTATTAAATCATCTCTCCGCTATGTTGACCTTTTGGTCCATGTTGACCTCAAAAATTATTGGTGGTTGAATTCAGTGAGCTGAAATATAAATCCTCTTCAAATTTCTAGTCAATCGGATGAAAATTGAGGATTTTCGAAATACCACCTTAGTTGTTGAGCTTTGACCTATGTTGACGTTTTGGCAAATTTTTGTCTCAAATAATTGGTGGTTGAATTCAGTAAGCTGATAAGAAAATCCTGTTCAAATGTCTTGTCAATCGGATGAAAATTAAGGATTTTTGCAATATCTCCTTAGTTGTTGACCTTGGGCCTATGTTGACATTTTGGTCGATGTTGACCTCAGAAATAATTAGCTGGTTGAATTTAGTGACCTGAAATAGAAATCCTCTTCAAATTTCAAGTCATTCGGATGGGCACTGCATATGGAAACACATTATTCACTTTGTGTGTGAAACGACAATTTATCTTTTGTACATCGCTCCTTCCCAATTCCATGTCCAGGCAATACATGACGTCATCACCGGGCGCCCGAAGGAAGGGAGTACTTACTTAGTTGTTATTCCCTTTGTTTTCTTTCTTCGTTGTCCGGGAGATATCTCAGCCATCCTTTGAGCTGGGAAGCTGAAATTTATGGACAAAAGTGAGAATGTGCTTTGGTAACAAGCTCGAATGAGCTTAGATCCTCGTCCTCTTAATGATGACGTCATAAAAACGAATATGACGTCATTGTGATGTATCAGGTTTGTGATAAATTATCTGTGCTAATGCCCGCCTTGATTCCCGCAAACAGAATTCAAAAAGCTTGCCTAGTTTCGGAGATAATTTTTTAGGCGATTTCCATTAGCGGAGATATTTTGATGTCATAACTTTTTTTCTGGGAGGAATTTTCAAAATCGGAGATGGTTACTGTCTGCGCAGGGTATTTTACATATATATGCCAAGTTTCAGGAAGTTTCGATGAAAACTGTAGGCTGTGAAACAAAAAAGTCCACAAGAACAACAACGTGAGTAAGACTTAGAGATCCTCCACGAGGATCTAAAAATGTATTTTTTATTTTTTGATTCATCAATTTATTGATTAATTACTTATCGATTTATTAATTCCTTATTTATTAGCTCACCTGGAACGTAGTTCTGGGAAGTTCATGGGATGGTGTGTCGTCCGTCCGTCTGTCCGTCCGTCCTCCGTCCACAAATACTTGCAACGTCTTCTCTGAAACTACACATATGATTCAGATGAAATTTTACCACAACGTTCATCGCCATGCACGTACCAAAGTTTATTCATGGCATTAACAAAATCTGATCCTGAAGGTGTCTATGGGGGGTTGCCCCTCAAAATAGGTATTTGCTTTCTTCTCAGAAACTACACACACCATTCTGATGAAGCTTGACTCCAACCTCCATCACCTGTGATGTACCAAAGATTGTTCACAGCATAAAAAAAAGTCAGGGTCTAAGTAGGTCTGTGCGGGGGGTTGCCCCCCCCCCAAAAGAGATATGTTTTCTTCTCAGAAACTACACCCACAATTCCGATGAAACTCCACCACAACCTTCATCACCCATGATGTACCAAAGTTTGTTCATGACATTAGAAAAATCTGGATCTAAGGTAGTGTAAGGGGGGTTGCTCCCCAAAATATGTATTTGCTTTCTTCCCCGAAACTACACACACAATTTCAATGCAACTTGACCACAACCTTCATCACCCGTGATGTACCAAAGATTGTTCACACCATAAAAGAAAATCGCGGTCTAAGGGGGTCTACTGGGGGTTTGCCCCCTAAATTCTATATTTGCTTTTTTCTCCAAAACTACATGCACAATTCCGATGAAACGACAACAACCTTCATCACCCGTGATGTACCAAAGATTGTTCACGGCATTAAAAATAAAATCCATAAGTATTTGCTTTCTTCACTGTTACATATTTTGTGGGTCATCCATGCTTACCAGTGGTTCCCTGGTTATCTTATCCAGCTGCTACCAGGTGAGCACCCGGGGGGTATTGCTTCTTTTTAAAAAATTTTTCTTTCTCATCTGGGCAATATCTCAGACACCTTTACAGTGAAGAAGCTGATATTTGGACATGAGAGTGACCAAATGATTTGGCTATAAAGGGTGTCTTTGATTTGTTGATTAATCAATTAATTGATTAATTATTCATTTTTTGATGAATTACTTAATGTTCAAAGCGTTTCAGATTCGGATGAAACGGTGGTGGCTTTGGTATGCTATTTATTAAGATTAATTATTTTACTATTTTTACGAAGCCAATTGATTAAGAAATTAATTATTTTACGATTATTATTTATTTATTTTAATGATCAATTAATCAACGAATCAATCAATTATTGTGCACCGCTCCCTCCCAATTCCGTCTCCATGTGCTTCGCAGCGGCACTGCCAGGTGCCGAAGGCTCCCCGGCAATGTCGCACGCCGGAGGATTTGTTATTGATTTATTTGGCATGGGGGTGGTGTACTTTGAATGTACACTTGTTTTATGTATTTGTTTAGGTTTTCACCTGCAGTTAACTAGTGACCTGTCCAGGGTGTAATTCTCAGTTATAGAGCTGTTCACGACTATTCATGGGTACCCTGATGCCCTGTAGTGTGGTGTGGGTATACTGACAGACTGGTGTATCAGGTTGGGTTATTATGTTTGGCATTCTCATCTTAGCACGTCTTGCATGTTTTTGTGCAATCTTCTCTATTATAATAATTATGCTAGATATAGATTGAGAGGAGAATGGCCAACTTGTTGCTGTCTTTGCATCCTTTTGAAGCATGCTTCCGATAGCGCTTTTGGCATGACAATGTTGGATCGATGCTGCTGCATACGACTGTTCTTGCTGGCAGTGTGCTCTGATGATGAACATATGAGCAGCAAAGTGTAGTTTTTTTCAGCCAATGGGAAGCTTATGTTTTAATCAGCCAATGATAGCAGGTCTTCTTAGATGCTGTTGGCATCAGTTCGGTCTGTTTTGTTTGGTCTGACATTCACACATCACTTGATAAGCACAAACCGTGTAAGGCCTCAATGCTATTTGGCCACATCCCATGAGGTGGGTTTTGTCAACACGACAGTGGAGAATTGGTGAACTCTTACAAAACAAAATCGACCAGCAGGTCATAAAAGCGATCAAATTCAATGTTTTTCATAAAAAAAATAATGCAAATTAACAACATATATTCATGACACAATTGCAGAAGGGCTGTTACACTGAAGGTGGTGGAATCCATACAGCATTTTAGTTGTGATTCTCACTGCCCAAGCTTTCAATTTGCTCTCAGAAGCTGGCATCACCAAGTCATTTGTACTGAAAAGCTCCCCTGGCATTGTAATGTTCAATTCAGTCCACTATCTATCGGAGAACTCAAAACAATTTGCTCCCAACATTCTTTCGCTGAAGAAGCTTACACATCAAGTTGGCCATCCTGCCTCCAGTCTGGACTCGCGATTAGTGACTAGAAACAAAAACAATATTAACACGTATTCACGAGTGCACATGAATTTTCTTTGCACCTCAAGAACACGTGCAAAATACGATTCAAACAACTTTTTTTGGATCCTCGTGGAGGATCTCTAAGTCTTACTCATGTTGTTGTTCTTGTGGACTTTTTTGTTTCACAGCCTACAGTTTTCATCGAAACTCCTGA
Organism: Eptatretus atami; assembly: GCA_035128595.1. NCBI lineage: Eukaryota > Metazoa > Chordata > Myxini > Myxiniformes > Myxinidae > Eptatretus > Eptatretus atami. Next base: position 82,997,115 of record CM068963.1, on the reverse strand, counting down.
AACTTGGTAATATAAAATACCCTGCAGGACAGTATCCATCTCCGATTTTGAAAATTCCTCCTAGAAAAAAAGTTATGACGTCAAAATATCTCGCCTAATGGCAATCGCCTAAAAAATTATCTCAAACTAGGCAAGCTTTTGAATTCTGTTTGCGGGAATCGAACAGGGCATTATAGAGAATGAATTACCGCACATATGATACATCTATCACTATGACGTCATATCAATTTTTATGACGTCGTTCCTATTTTTTGACATTTTTTGTTTCACAACCCAGAGTTTTCATCGGATCTTCGTGAAACTTGCATGTATATGCAGAAAGCCCACGCGCAGGCAGTAACCATCTCCGATTTTGGAAATTCTTCCTAGAAAAAAAGTTGACGTCATAATATCGCCGCTAATGGAAATCCGCCTCTACCATTATCTCCGAAACTAGGCAAGCTGTTTGAATTTTGTTTGCGGGAATCAAGCCGGGCATTAGCACAGATAATTTATCGCAAACCTGATACATCACAATGATGTCATATTCGTTTTTATGACGTCATCATTAAGAGGACGAGGATCTTAGCTCATTTGAGCTTGTTTCTTCTGCTTTGCACTTGCTCCATAGGATAGGATTTTCCCAGATGATGTCAGTTCCTGGTATCTACAACGCATTAAAGGCTAATGCACTGCCATTTGCTTTGCGAATCATGGCCCATTGAGTTGCAGAATGGTTCGAAACGACTCTGATAGTCGTGAGTATGTTGTGAACAATTCACGATCCATCTCATACTCTCACCAGAATCAGTGGTACTCTTAAGCTGCTGTCTTTTGCAATACTGGCTGGACTCTTCTTCTTCTTCTTCTTCTTCTTCTTCTTCTCCTTCTTCGTAAAATGCAAACACAACCGCACGTTCATCTTCACCTGATGCAGACATATTGTTCTGAAAGGTTGAAAATCAAATAGCAACGATGTGCGAAACTCCAATTTGTTTTGCTGAGTGAGGATAACTTCTTTCTGTCTGGGTTTGCGAGCCGATATAGATGCTGAATTGTGTCCCAATCGCAGCAGGTGTTACATCGCAGGGTACGCATGCTGTAAGTCCCCAATATGCTTCGTTGATGTGTTCTGAAACTAGGGTATTTGATCTGGTTTTATGCATCATTCTCAATGACAGGGGATGAGGCGCTGTAACAATATCATGGCAAGAAATGTTTTTGGTAGTTTACCATTGGTCTTGCTACAGTATTCAGGATAGGAATTTAGAATTTGGCTTGTTCCAGCACACAATATCGTACTCTTTTGGAAGGGATTGTTTTTTTTTGTTTGTTTTTTTGTATATAAAGTCAAGGCTCATTTTAGAGCTCGAAAACTGAACAGATAAGGACACAACAGAACAATTGAATTGTAGAGAGGGGGGAGGGAGGAGGCACCAACAGCAGAGATGAAAGACAAAATAAAGGGAGACTTGGACAAATAATGGGTGTGGGGAGGAATGCGGGGTAGAAGAGAATTCATGGGGGGGGGTGGCGGGGACAAGATGGATAGAGAAGAAAACACTCAGAAAGGAAAAACTGGAAATTTGGAAGGAGGTGGGCCAAGGGTGTGGGAAGGGGTTAACAAGGGTAAAAAACATTGGTTTTGGATTGAGGATGATCTGAGATGGTGGTGAACTTGAGCATCTGGAGGGAGGAAAGAGGAAGTTGGTTCTACAGGTTGGAAAAAAAGAGGAACGGATGAGGGAAGGTGAGCTGTGATTCTAGATTTGGGTGTTTCGCCAGAAGGGGGTTGATGGTGGACCATGTGTGCCCTGCCGAAACCTGGGGGGAACAAAGCATGGAAAGAGAAGAGGACACAAGACCAAACAGGAGGTGGTAGAAAACAGAGAGACCATCAACCTGTCTGCGGTGGGAAAGTGATAGGCCTATAGACTCAGATATATTCCAATATTATTGAAGGCCTTGGTTTCCATGGAATCAAGCTGAGCAAGGTGTGAGGCAGGGACACCAGCTCGGAGGAGAGGGCAGAACTTCATAAAGCTGCGACTCAAGGCCTTGTAGGTGAACAGGAGTTCAGGTGTGCCGAGGAAGGACTTTGTATGATGAAAGATGCTCAGTCGACGACTGGCAGCTTTGAAGACCAACTTTGAAATGTGGTTTGCCCAACAAAGATCATGGCTGATAGTGAGACCCAGGAGTTTGAATGATTTAACTTCCTCAAGAGGATTGTGAAGGAAGTAGAGAGGAGGGTTTGCCATTGCGGTCCTGAGAGAGAGAGGAGAGAGAGAGAGAGAGAGAGAGAGAGAGAGAGAGAGAGAGAGAGAGAGAGGAGAGAGAGAGAGAGAGAGAGAGAAAGAAAGAAAGAAAAGAAAGAAGAAAGAAAGAGAAATGTGTCAGGATTGAAAGACATATTCCAAGTGTTTGACCATCTTGTGATTCTTCCAAGGTCTGACGAGAGGGAAGAGGCTGCTGCCTTCCTGTCTGAAGAAGGAGGGATGTTGTGGCAGAGGGTGGAGTCATCAGCAAATAGATAAAGAGGATTTCCCCAATAGTCAGATTAGGAATTGGACTTGCCCAGAACACTATCTTGGGGCACTCCAGCCTTGACAGGGAGAGGATATGGAAGGATTCATTTGAGTGCAACACATTGGCTTTGAGAGCAAATAAAGTCAGTAAGCCAGATGGGGAGTTGGGCTTGAATGCCACAGGCAGAGAGTTGGAGAGCAAGGCAGAATGCGAAACTATACCAAAAGTAAGAGATATGTCCAGAGAGACCGCCCTGATCTCATGTCTAGCATTGGGTGAGTAGAAGCAGCTTGTCTAAGGTTGAGTGATCTGGTCTGAAACCAAATTTCTGATGTAAGATGAGATTGTTAGAGTAATGGAAGGATTTCATATCAACTGTGATGATGGATTCCACGACCTTGCTGATGATTGGAAGTAAGCTGATGGGTCTGTCGATAAGCGGATTGGTTTTTGCATCTTTTTATGTTGTGCAATGATGTTGGCTGACTTTCAAACAGATGGAAGATGACCTTGGGCAAATGATAGGGTGAAAAGAGCAGAAAGAGGAGGTGCAAGAGCAGCAGAACAGGATTTTAGCACACGTGAGCTGATGCCCTCTTGTCCAGTTGTAGAATCAGAATTGACGGTTGTCAGACACTTCTCCACCTTCTCAGGTAAAAAAGACAGAGTCCAGCAACAGTTGGGTGTGACAAGGTAGGGTGGGTACAGAGAGTGAGGGGTTAGGGACACAATATTTTGAAGCAAACACTGATTTTTGAGGCATTTGTCCATCTCATGAGCGGAGTCGACTGTGGTGCCATTTGAAGAGAGGGAAGGGATGGAGGGGAGCATACTCTGGCGACAGACTTATCAAGGCACCACCAGGTTTTAGAGTAGGGAGACAAACATCTGTCACCCTTAACATCTGTAAGCAAGTGTAAGCAGATGAGACAGCTGGCCTTAATATCCCTTTCAAGAGGAATAGGAAACTATGTGATTGAAATGTGCACACCAGGTAATATTCTTTTCACATTGCTTGTGCATCTCATGTGACCAGGGCATTTCTGCTGGCTCTACATCCCACTTTAAAATAAATGTGGAATCAGACCAATTCCTGAAATGATTCGAGAAGCCTGCAAGTAGAATTCCTGATGCCATTAGTGCAGGAAGGAATGGTGGTGTACAAGGATAAAGCAGCTGTAGATTTGTTTCTGTTTTATTTTTCCAAACTGGAAGCGTAGTAGCAAGATAAGGTCAATTTTCACAAGGCCGGGGAATGGTACTTGCACAGAAGGTATAACCGTTGTGGAATTACAGATGAGTCTGCCCTATTCTGCATTTCTACAGCAGCTAGGAATCTGGACATGAAATGGACACTGCAGCATCAGCCTTTTCGAAAACCAGCATCCACACTACCTAACAATCAATATGAAGTTAATTATATGGGCTGAATGAGTCAATAATAGTTATTGCTACTCTTGTTCAGCTCTTTCAGTTCCTAAGGGCATGGGGAAAATAAATCAGAGTTACTGGAGATTGATGGTATGGAAGTTGGGAGAAATCACACCATTGGATAAGCAATTGTTCATGTGTAGATGTGTAGACAGGAAAGGATGTCTTCACAAAATGGTCTTGATGTCAAATTGTTAGATTATATCTGACCGATGGACAATATTATGAGGTTTAATTGACTTCTTTGGCTACAAGGATGTCATTTAGGATGACCTTGTTTTTCAAACTTAATTATCTGGTAACCTTGTACAGTATATCGAGCCCAATGAATCATTACAGTGAATCACTTTTTTGTAACTGACAGGAAGTGTGATCAATATCATCTTAAGTCAGTGTCAGTAGGCCATCTGGCCAGGCAGGTCACACCTTCAATCTGTTTACAGAACTGGATGCATTCAAGACATATTTACTGACAATGAGTTGTCCATGCTTTTTGAGGTTTTAAACCTTCTTGCTTGCTTTCTTCATTCAGTAATTCGAGGTGATTAGCTCAAGTTTGAGCGAGCAGGATAGCCTGTTGGTATTTGCATTTCCCTCTGAGCTGTTTAGCTTAGGTTCTAATCTCGACCGAGCTATAAACGATCATCCTGGTGTTTGCAGACAGGGTGAAGCATCAATGTGTGCGCCTTCCATCGTTTGGATGTTAAACTGGATGTCCCATCTGCTAGCATTAGTTGGTGGATGTTAAGATCTCACAGTGCCCTTCACAAACAGGTGAGTTATTGCCGTCCCGCTGAAGAAAATGCAAATTCCTGCTTTAACCAACAGGGGGAACTGCATCAGCAGCACTGCTGTGCTCCCAGCATTGATGCAAACCAGCAGCCAAATTCTGTCGGAAATGATGATGATGATTGATGAGCTCATTTATAATTACAACTTTTTCTTATCCTGCAGAGATTTTAATATTTTTAATTTTTTTGCACAATATTGAGGCTCGTGTACAACAAGGGGAGCAGGAGACAAGATGGGTGACAGAGGGAAGGATAAAACAGTGGGGAACAGAGAGATGAGATCTGTGGAAGGGAGAGGGATGGGGCAGGGTACACGGGGCAAACAAAATGGACACTACAGGGACTTTCAGGTCCTTACATGACAGGGACTTACAGGAAGGAAAGCAGGGAATTTGAAGGAGGTGGGTTTGGGGTTGATTCATGGGGATAGAAAAGATCATGGTTTTGGATGGGGGAAGATAAGACGTGGTGGTGAACAGATGTTTTGAAGACCTGGAGGGAAGAGTGGGATTGTAGAGAGTGTGGGAGTTTGTTCCAAAACCAGGAAAAAAAGAGGAATGAAAGAGTGAAGGTGAGCAGTGATTCTTAATTTTGGTAGTTTTACCAGAAGGGGGTTGCTGGCGGACCTTGAGCGCCCTGCGTAAATATGGAGGGACGTATCGCAGACAGAGCAGGGTGGGCAAAGCTCAAGAGAAGACGGCAGAAGACAGAGAGACCACCAACCTGCCTGTGGTGAGAGAGAGTGAGAGACCAAAAGACTCAGCCTCATCGCAGGAGATACCAATGATCCTAAATGCCTTGGTTTCAACAGCGTGAAGCTGAGAAAGGTGAGACGCAGGAGCACCAGCCCAGAGGGGAGAGCAGTACTCCATCAGGCTGCGGCGAAAAGCTTTGTACGTGGTCAGGAGCTCAGGTGTGCCAGAGAAGGACTTTGCACGAAGGAGGATGCCCAGTCAGAAACTGGCTTTGGAGGCCAGCTTGGAAATGTGGCTTTCCAAGGAAAGATCATGGCAGAAAGTAAGAGACATGTTCCAAGTGTTGGACCAGCATGTGATTTTATCGAGATGTGCAGAGAGTGAAAAGACTGCTGCTTGCCAATCTGAGGGGTGACATAGTATGGCAGAGGGTGGAGTCATGAGCAAAGAGATAAAGGGGATTTTTCAGAGTCGGCACGATCAATGATAAAACCTGAAAAAAAACAGGGCCCAGGACACTGCTTTGAGGAACTCTAGCCTGGGCAGGAAGAGGGGATGAGAGAACTACATTAAGGGCCACACCTTGGCTGTGACATGACAGGACAGGAGAGGAAGTCTGCGAGCCATGAGTGGAGATGGCCTTGGATACCATAGGAAGAGAGTTTGGTGAGCAGGGCAGGGTGCCAGACTGTATCGAAGGCACGTGATATTTCTCGGGAGACGGCTCTGATTTCATGTCGGCACTGACGATCTCCATCCATTGTTGGGAGGGCAGAAGCAGGATATCCAGGGTAGAGTGACCTGGTTTGAATCTGAATTGATGATCGAAAATCAAGCCATTGGAGAAGAGGAAGGATTTGATGTCTGAAGCGATGATGGATTCCATAACCTTGCTGATGATTGGGAGACGGCTGATTGGTCTGTAGTTGCAGGGATCTGTTTTTGCACTTTTTTATGCAGGGCGGTAATGTTTGCTGATTTCCAAGCAGACGGCAGATGACTTTGAGTAAATGAGAGGGTGAATAGAACAGAGAAAGGGCGAGCAAGAGCAGAGGAGCAGGTTTTTAGGACACGTGGGCTGATGCCGTCTGGACCGGTTTCAGAATCTGAGTTGAGGTTTGACAGCAAGCTCTCCACGTTTTCTGGAGAAAAGGACACAGAGTCCAGGAACAGCTCGGTGCGACTGGGTAAGGTGGGTCCAGGAGTAGAGCCGGTGTGCTTGGCTGAGTGAGTACAGTTGAGAGGCCATCTTAATATTTCAAATGCATCATAGTTCATTGGGATAAAATTACATTAAAATGAAACATATTTACAGGTAGTATAAACACGAAATGTACAATCATTTGTTAAAGAAGAGGAAGTGTATGTAGTTGTGTCATTTGCTGACTGAAGGGGGGTTGATAGATCGTTAAATTCTCATGCACACATGTTGCTGCATCAATGAAGTGGCTGCAATGATCAAGTCTGCCGATGCATGCAACATCTCTCTCTCTCTCTCTCTCTCTCTCTCTCTCTCTCTCTCTCTCTCTCTCTCTCTCTCTCTCTCTCTCTCTCTCTCTCTCTCTCTCTCTCTCATCTGCCCGAGGGAGTGTTGCTGAAGAGGTCTCATGAAAATGACTACATTAGTTAGTTTGCCATTGCCTCCCAAAAGTCGTCCTGGCAGGAAGTTGGACAATGTGCTGGTGATACCACAGAACAGATCATAAGAAAGTTCAAAAGGGCAGGTTGGATGTGGGTGATGGTAGTTCACCTAAATATTTATGCAATATTTATATACCTGGTCATAAATTAGATCCATGATCATCGAGCAGAACATTTATTGCTATATTTGTGTTATAATTACATAATCGAGATATTTTTAAATTCTCGATCGGCTTTAAAAAAAAAATGACAGTGCTCTACAGTGTTAATCTTTTCATAGTTCATGGTTGAGCTTGCACGTATATCACATTTGGCGAAGATGACATTAGGAGACATCTATGTACTTTTTAAAAATATGATTTACCAACAATAAAAAAAACAATGGAGAAATCCATAGTCGATGCAAGCGATGTGATCCACGGATCCCTTCACGCATGAGCTAATGTGCTTGAATGGAAATGCCAAACGGGCTTCTCAATTAATTGTCCTCAGATTGCAAGTTGTCCAGCAAGATCAAATCATGACTCACATTGTTTTTAATCCTACAGCTGCATGTCCATTCTTGTTGATAGCACTGCCCTTTTGGTCGATGATCGTGTACCTTTAGTCCATTTAGTACGTTTGTGTTTCAAAAACGTACTAAATGGACTAAAAAGGTGCTTGACTACCTTTAGTGGTCTTGACTGTGCTTGGCTGAGTACGCATTGATGTTGATTTATCAAATGAATTATGAGGTATGGTTTTGGAGGTTCCTTGTTCACCGTGATTTCAGCAGTTTTGTATTTTCCAATGTGATTTCGATTTTTATAAATGCACCAGAAAAGGGGTTTTTTTTAAAATCTATAATCTAGAGCACCCTCCATTGTGCATGCTGCACTGTTTGAAGAAATGCCTGTGTGACGTGGTTGTATCATACTGCTTCACAAAGTGACGACAGCTGGCCCTTCCACGATGGAAGCACATAATTGCAGAAAACGTTCAATAATGTTTTCTGAATGTCAACAGAATATAAAGAGAAAATACTTCATCTCAAACCCAGAAGGCACAGGTTTGATTTTTCTAATCTACCTCGAACATCTCCTGTCTTAGGTTTTCTTGTAAGATTTCTTGAAGCATTTTGTGTGATTTAAAAATTGTTTCAGGAGTATTGAAATTAAACATAAGTACAATCGACCAAATGCTCATTTGTTGCTTCAAATTTGTCTTCATTCCCATGAATTTTTCATATGATAGTCCGATTACCGCATGAAGGTTGCTTTTTGCTTGCAGCGAAGTCTTGCGGCCCATTGTTTTGAAGCAGAACTTATCCACCAATTTCTATTGGAGCGTCGAGGGCACTGCGGGCTGTAATTTTCACCTGCCGACCCTTTTTGCTGCCTCACAGCCTGTAGGTTTACCCAGCAATTGTTTCCCTCTTGGTGTTTCAGAGGACGGCAAGGTGTATTGCTTACAAGATGAGGAGAAGCTCCTTTCTTGACAATTGGATTTGACGACAAATGTGAGACACAGTGGATGTTGACATGACGACCGGCTGAATCATGTCGGAGCAACCTCGAGTTTTAAAATGTATTCACCTTTGCTCTAAAAGCAAGTGGCATGAAAAAGACCCCCTTGCTGAAATTGGAGCTATTTGTGAGCTTTCATGGTGCTTTTAGAAAATTATTATACTTATGTCACGGTACTTGTATTTCAATGCTGCTTGCTAAGGGAAAGAGGCAACTTTGTTCTCGACATTTGTTATTTCTGTCTTTTCCACTCATATCTATGGCCTAAGTGGTCCACTGGTATTGGGTGTATTAGCTGCGTTGTTTTTTGCCACAGCTGCATCATAATATAGAGTATGTATTTTCTCTGTCATTTCCTACGTTTAAGGTAACGGCAAAACCTGATGGGAGCACATGACGGTGCACAGGAGAATCGGCCCAATTCATAAAGAGATTTTCACGGTGTTGTGCAATGGAGGTATCGCGAGATATGATCGGGCAAGGGTAAAACTCGGATGGGATTTGAAAGTGTGGATTCCAAGATAATTATAAATAATGGGGAAACGAGTTCAAGCACGTTGATTCTTTGTTGTCGCTTCATTATTTTGTATCTTTTCAATTAGCAGTTTTTAGATGTAACCATTTAAATTTTTACTGTTGATGTACTGCTGAATATATTTATTTCTTCTGACATATCGGTGGAGATTATAATGTATGGAAAGTTCTATGCTCGTTTCGCTTGCAAACAATGAAGTGTAAATTCATCTTCTTGTTCTTGCGTTTGGCTGACGGGGTAGCTATCATTTCTTGAAAGTGTGGCTGTGCCGCTGATGCTGTGCCCCTACACCAGTACACTGGTACTCATTTAGCTGACCTCAGTAGGATGACTGGCTGAGTCAACCCCACCTCGTGTTAATTCAGCAGCCAACGGAGCTCAAACTCAGGACCCGAAGATCCTAAGCCAGTCACCCTAACCACTAAAGCCAACACCAGGCTAGTGTAAATACATGAAGTAGCCTTTTCAAAAATCAACCTCTGAGAATTGGCATGCAGCCAACCTACCACTGGTTGAGTAATCTCAACTTGAGATAATTTCTCACATGCTGAAGGATGCTCGGTGTTTAATGACCTTGAGCTCCTCACACCTCTCTCTGACTGTTGTGCTTGCATATCACCATGCTTTGGCAACGAGTCATTTTCAAGGCCCGGCTCATGGATTATGTTTTGACCTGCAATTTTCCTGGCTTCTCATGTGCAGCAAAAGCAGCTTTTGGGTGGGCGAGGTTTTAATGATGTTTAGAATTGGGAATGTGGAGCATACCTTCAGGGCATTCTCTGAGGCAGCTCCTGTATTGATGGTTCCTCACCAAAAGGAAAAAGCTTGTGATGGGAAAACACATTGCTATTTTTACATCGGTTAACAAATCGAGTGCCACTGAGAACATGTTTGAAATATTCCAACGAAACACTCAATTTATCATCGCCATTTCATGCCTTCTATACTGTATATGCAGATTTCCACTCCCAACACGACACCCCTGTAGCTGTTGTATACTGTATATTGAATAAGATATGTATCGGCAGTGAAATACCTGGCTATGTTATATTAATCAGGATCGCTTACTTTGGGATATAACTGTTGCCTAGCATTTTGATAGATCATATAATTTTATTCATCATTCTTACTCAAAGGTGTCCATAATTTAAAGTCTCTTTTTAACCTATGGTCATGTTCACAAAGTAATGAGGAAACTAAAACACGACGACATTCCATCTGAGTGGAACTTGGCCTTCGACAGAACTGTTGCCTAGAATCATTTAGTCATGAAATGGTGGATTTGTAATCACATTGCTGCCTTATTTTGAAACCCAAAGCAAAACTGTTATTGTTGCTTAATTTCTCTACTTTACCCACTTATGGTGCAAGGCTATTGTCTCAGAACAAAACTCGAAGGGCACTCGGTAGAGCGCATGCCTCCGCCACGTAATGCCTGATCCACGGGAACATATCGGGCGCAACACATGTTTGAAATATCATGTCTGAACTCTCCTATGCTCCGGTGCTGAGAGTGCTGTGAGATGTGGTGGTTCCATCCCTGACTTATTTCCAGTTGTTACTGGAATTTGTCGGGTGTGGACTTTCCCCCACACTTTTCAGCGCTTGTATGGACTGGATTCTGGGGAGGATGTTGGAGAGATCAAGCTGGAGTGCATTGTTTAGGAGTGCTTTCAGTTCACAGCACTCTCAGTACCACAGTATCATTCAGACATCCGATTGATGAGTTTTGGTGGCACCCCACGAAGACCAATAATCTTCCAGAGGGCATCCCAATTCACTGAATCAAATGCTTTCTGGAGATCAACATAGGCTGTGAGCAGCCCCTGCCAAAACTCTCGTCTGGGTTTGGTGAAGACCCGAAAAGCAAGGATACAGTCAATCATTGACCTCTTTGGTGGTAAAGCCCGACTGCTCTGGGCGTTGTTGCTCAAGCAGATGGTGGTGAACCCTATCAAGACTTATCAGAGCAAAGACCTTACCCGGCACTGAGAGCAGCATCACCCCTCGGTAGCTGTTGCAGTCCTGGCGATCACCATTCCCTTTCCAGAGGGAGACAACAAGATATCAGTTTGGATGATGACTGTGTTCCAGACGGAGCACAAAACTGCATGTAATGACCTGAGTACAGCATTTCCACCAGCCTTGAGAAGTTCAGCATGGATGCCACATATCCCAGGGTCTTTACCCCCATTTCAGTGGGTTCACCGCAGCCTGTGTTTCCACAAATGAAGCTGGACCATAGTTGAATGGATGCTCAGCAATAGGGATAGTTACACTCCTGACATCCATCTCAACAGCTGGTGGGTCAGCCTGGTACAGCCGCTCAAAAATAACTGCGCAACGGACCTTTACTTTGGACTCCTGTGTCAAGAGCCCACCAACCTCTGCTCTAACTGCATACACTGATGTACAGACAAGAACTGATATATATATATATTATATATATATATATATATATATATATATATATATATATATACACACACACATATACAATATATATATATATATAATATATATATATATATATATATTGTTACGGTTGTGGGGTAGATGGAGGAATTGAAGAGGAAATTTGGGATTGAATGGAGTTGTTTGGTCCCTGGACAAGGTGGAAGAGCATCTCGATGTAATTAAGTGGGGAAACTGTGAGCTTAAGTGTTACGTGTCACCACAAGGGGGGTGATGCGGTGTTAATTTGCTAGGGAGTAAGAATAAGTTCCCCCAGTATGTGATTGCCCCCCTGTAACCTATTCCTACATTTTTGCATTTACAAGCGAGCCAAACGTGCCATGCAGGCAGAAGCCCCACCTCCAAGGGTGAAGGCGGGTGAAGTCACACCCGAGAGGCTGATGAATGATGGGTGTGACGTCAGAAACTCGCCAAACATGCCGAGCCTGGAAGGAACTCACGAATGCAGAGTGAGGGACGCACGCAGTCGAGAAAGAACATAGTTAGGAAATGGCCTGTAAGAACAGGGCTTTACGGCTGGCTTTCCTTTGACGCATGAAGAAGGCGGCACGATTCTTGTTTTCGTGTTGAGGCGATTTGGCTCATGTGGTGAAACAAGACACTGACCTTTGGCTCTTGGTTGGGTCATGAGGAACGGACCCCGAACCTCGTGTATGTCAAATGCGTAGAGGTGCCTCGACTTCGAGTTTTATTTACCTCGTGTATTTATAATTATTACATTGATTATTGTCCTTTGTAAATATTGACAGTGAAGCAGAAGACAAAAGTGGTGGCTCTTTTGATGACGGAGTTCTTCTTACCCGGGTGGTAAACCAATGAATTGTCATAACCGGCAAGGGTCAATGTCCAACGTTGTACACAACCTGATGATGTGGGCAGAATGGCTCTGGTTTCTCCCAGGAGACCTAACAAGAGTTCGTGATCAGTCTCAATGGTAATATGTCTTCCAAAGACATATTGATGCTTCTTTAAGGTGCTCCAGACACACGCTAACACCTCTTGTTCTACTTGAACATATCGGCGTTCAGTGTCAGATAGGGTTCATGATGCATACGCAACAGGCTGGAGATTACCGGTTCCATTTGTTTGCAACAACGTACACTCGATGCCACATGAAGAGCTATTACAACTGAGAATAAGTTCCTTGGATGGGTTGTAATGGACAAGTAACAGCGAGGAGGACAGCATGGTTTAAGCAGCCTTGAACGCTCTTGTTTGGGCAGTTTCCCATTTCCAGACATTGCCTTTCCTGAGGAGAAGACGTAGAGGCTCGACGGTTGTGCTTAGTTGAGGCAGGAAATTACCAAAGTAGGTCAACATGCCCAGGAATGCACGAAGTTCTGAAATGTTTTGTGGCATTGGTGCATTCGCAATTGCTTCAATTTTGGTCGCAGAGGGCAAAATGCCTTGACAGGAGATTTGATGACCCAGGTATTCAACTTCACGTGCCATAAAGGGACACTTCTCACGCCTTAGGCGTAACCCAGCTTGTGACAGCCGATTATGGACTTTGTTTAGGTTCTCGAGGTGTTCATGTTATGACTTGCCAGTCACTAGCATGTCGTCCTGAAATACGACTGTCTTTGGAACAGTTTTCAATAATGTCTCTATTTTGCGTTGGAAGATTGGTGCAGCAGAGCGTATTCCAAATGGGCATCTATTGTACATATAGAGTCCTCGATGAGTGTTGATGCATGTATAGGGCTTGGAATCATCATCCAGTTCCATTTGAGCATTGGCATTGGTCATGTCAAGCTTTGTGAATGTCTGGCCACCCATGAGAGTGGTGACCAGATCCTCTGCTTTGGGCAAAGGATAGCCATCCAGCTTTGAATAGCAGTTGATCATCGTTTTGTGGTCCCCACAAATGCGCACTGTTCCATCTGCTTTGAGTATTGGAACGATCGGTGCCGTCCAGTCGGAGTACTCGACTGGTGAGATGATGCCCTCACTCTACAGGCGGTCAAGCTCACATTCGATCATTGATCGCTTCATGTGGGGTACAGGTCTAGCCTTATAGAACAATGGCTGAGCATCTGCAGAAACAGAAATCCTCACTTTAGGCCCTGCAAAGGTGCCAACACCATTGCTGAACAGGCCAGGGTTCTTGTTGAGCACGGTATCATATCCAGCATCAGAGTTGGAGACTCTGTTTCCGTCACTCCAATTAAGTCTGATTAATTATAATTCATAACCAATCTCGGCCTAAGAGGGTTGGTAACGAATAATCAGACTTCAATGGAGTGACATAAACAGTCTCCAACTCTGATGCTAGATCCGATACCATGCTCAACAAGTACCCTGGCCTGTTCAGTAATGGTGTTGCACCTCTGTAGGACCCAAAGTGAGGATTCATGTTTCTGCAGAATTGAGTCATCATTGATGCCTATTATAGAGAAATCATGCAACATCTCTTCAAGTTTATCTGTAAACTCACAATGTTCGGCGAGTCGGCGTAAACCAGCCACAAACTCGGATGCTGAGTGACCATCTTGACGATGGTTGGTATAAAATCTATATCTCGAGACGATCTTCCCCGGTTTAGGGTGATGATGTCTTTTCACGAGTTTGACGAGCTCTTCATACGACTTGTCAGAAGGTTTGGCTGGGGCAAGAAGATCTTTGATGAGGCTGTACGTCGGAGCACCGCCTACAGTCAGTTATACAGCTCGCCGCCTTTCAGCTTCCTCATCGGTGTCCATTTTGTTTGTCATGAACTACTGCTTAAGACAATGGGTATAGTCTTCCCAATCATCCCCCACTGCGTATTTTTGCAATATGCAGATGCACAAAAACATCCTCGTCGCCACTGTAATGTATTCAATGAACAGGGGACGAAGACTTTGAAGTGGGAACAATAGGTTTAATCCAGACATAGGCACAACACACACAGCACAGCACCGGAACATGGGTGGGTCACATGACTCTCCTTAACCATGCCCCAGTGCACTCACGTATGCATGAATTAGCATAAACTACTGATGCATCTCATGGTGGGACTTCTTGGGACTGTCCACTGCAGAATCCCGCACGGCGTCGATGTTGGCTTGGCTCTTGATTACTGATGCTGGCCTGCCACTGTTGCCCTTGCTGTGGTTGTACACTGTACCCTTGTGCTGAAAATGCTTCACAATATGTTGAATGGCACAATTTTTGGGTCCATCACGTGTTCTGAGGTCGTATTTCCGGCAGAACCTCCGGCGGGTGTCCACATATGATTTAGTCTCCTACCACAGAGCCACCACTTTTGTCCTCTGCTTCACTGTCAATGGCATAGTTGAGCTACGGAGCTAGAAATCCCAAGGAACAAATACCACGATAACACACACCACCACACCCTGAAAAGAAAAACGGTATAGGTAAAAAAACAACAACAAATAAATGGCAGGAAGTCAAAGTTGTATCAATCTTTTTGAAACACCCTGTATTTGAGGTGTATATTTGGTGAAGTTAGCTAAGATGGCAACCTTTTTTGTACAAAAAAATTTTTTCACCCTTGAGAGTTACGTCTTTAGACGAGCAGTAAAATTACCTGTAAATCGATGTGTGGATTGTATTTGTACTATGTTCGGTTTTTGAATGATTCGTGCATTTGAGTGGTCATGTGACTTCTTCTTTGACGATTTTTGTCGATCATGGTAAGGTCTTAATTGACACTTATTTTTCACATTTGATAATCGGAGGTTACCACCTCACCAAATATATCGGTATCCGGGTTGAAATCCAAAAGAAGATGGGCTTTTTATGAAGCATTGTTTTTACTGATCTCCCCTTGCTGAGATGGTGGCAGGTGGCAGCTCGGGTGTTTATAATTTACTAGTACGGGCCCGTAGGTGCGTAAACGATGACTGGATTGGGGCATTATTTATTAGCATTGCGCAACCAACCGTATCATAAATGGCCATAACTTGGGAAACATACTCAGGTCCCCAGCGTCAATTGTGACGTCGTATCAAACGAAGAAGAATTGTGTTGTCCTGTCATTGGTCGACAGATAAATGGCCGTAACTTGGGAACCGCTCGTCCGATTAATATCAAACCTTGAAAAGCACATCCGCGGGGCCTCGGCAATATTCCTGGCAAGTTTCAGTCAGATCAGACCGTCGATCGTGCAAAAATAAATAAATAAATAAATAAACATTAATTGTGACTTCATTCGTGATGTCATAGCACCGTGTCTTGTCATTGGCCGACAGATAAATGGCCGTAACTTGGAACCGCTTGTCCGATCGATATCAAACCTCGAAAAGGCACATCTGCGGGGCCTCGCAATATTCCTGGCAAGTTTCAATCAGATCGGACCGGCGTGTCGTCGAGAAACGGCGGTCGCAGACAGACAGACAGACAGACAGACAGACACACACACACACACACACACACACACACACACACACACACACACACACACACACACTGCTTGAATTATAGATAGATTAATGTTGAGAAAAAGACTTTAAAAACCCAGATTTAGGTGCACCGTGGTAAATAATGTGGTCTTACAAAGTTTTGTGGCGATTAGATTAACCTTAGGAGCTCCAAAAAAATAGCGTCACAAACAAACAAACATTTCGCTTTGATATATATATATATATATATATGTATATATGTATATATACATATATATATATACATTATATATACTTATATATACATATACATATACATATATATAACATACATATATATATATATATATATATACACACAATACACACACATATATATATATATATACATGTATATATACTTATATATATATGCATATATATACATATATATACATATATACATATATATACATATAAACATATATACATAGATAAAGCTTTTTCTAACCACTGACTGACTCACTCACTGACTGATATTAAAGATAGGTTCCTTCCGGGTGACATAGAAAGCTGAAATTTTGCGTGTTGATGAACATCGAAGCCGGTACAACGAAAAAATTCACAGAGTCGTCGGACACCATCCATAAATGAAAATATAAAATAAATGAAAAAAATGCAGGTGAGTGACCTGGGACAATGGGGAAGCACGGTAATTTTGTGTGCCGATGGACATCAAAGCCGGTGCACCAGGACAAATCACAGAACCATCGCAAAGCATCTGTAAATGAAAATATAAACAAATAAATAAATGAAAATGAAAATACATAAATGAAAAATCAAATGCAGGTGAGCGACCCAAGACAATGGGGAAGCACGGTTTCTATGTTTACACAATGTGTAAGCACACCCCACTAGCATATATATATATATATATATATATATATATATATATATATACAGTATATGTATCTCAAATGAATCAAATGAAAATTGATTGCTTATGTGACCCTTGACCTGTTCTGTACCAGGTGGTTAAGTTTCATGAAAATCAGAGTAAAAATGTGACGTGCAGGCGAATGATGCATACAAACAGACAGACAGAACAAGAGCGAGAATTGCTTTCCAATACATGTCTCCAACCGATGTGATATTTTCTAAGTTTAAAAAGGGCATAACTCTGTAAAAAATAGACGCAATGCCCTGAAACTCAAACTTGCTCTGTAACTTATCATACTAAAACCATGTACCAACTTTCAGTTGAATAGGTTGAAGGGTATGGGGAAAAAAGTCTGAAAAAACAGGTGGGATGGAGAGGAAACATATAGCCTCCTCCAGTGAAACCTGTAGGGGACTAATTACCCAATGAACATATATACATGAAGGAAAAACATGTGTACAGCTTTGTGCATATGTAATACATCGTGGTTATATACCTGGGATCATTCTAATTGCACTGAGCCATGGACTAGCACCCAGGCCTAAGGCCTGAGGTCTGCCGATCTGTGCTGTTGCATGGAATGGAGGTGGATGATTTTAATTGGGCTGGAATCAGGCCAGCTGTCCCCCCAATGGGTGCAAAGCAGTGTGGTGGAGGCAGGGCAGCTGAACACTGACCCATGTGTAATATGTGATATTTTCTAAGTCCAAAAAGGGCATAACTGTGCAAAATTGACAAAACACCATGAAACTCGAACTTGTTCTGTAACTTATCAGAATAAAGCCATGTCCCAAGTTTCAGTTGAATACGTTAAAGGGTATGGGGAAAAAAGTTTGAAAAACCACAGGTGGGATGGAAGGACAGACTGAGAGCAACCCTCTAGTCCCCTCCGGTGAAACCGGCAGGGGACTAATAAAAGCCAAACACAAAATAATTATCACAAACAATTAATGTATGGCAACACACAATGTACTGATAAATATAACAGAATAAGCACAAAACATCTTCCTTAAAGATCTATTTAATGTAAGAAAAAAGTGGTATTCGGTGATTCTCGGCCTGCTTTATTTATTTTTTTTCCCGACAAGATTGAAGTCTATGGAAGAGTGAGGTGACAGGGTAAAAAGGCAACACAGTTACAGTGAGGCCACAACGACCACAACTGGACACAAAGTTGTTGGACACAATTTATTGACATGATCAGCAGTGGATCATATCTATAAATTTATCAGCTGGACACAACAAAAAATACATAACAATAAATGAATGAACAAACATGAAAGAGGAAAAGAGGGAACAAACCAAAGGTATTGCAAGTTGCAAGGAAGGGTTGGGTTAATGTGGCTAGTAATGATCATGGGTATGGATGGGGGGTGACATGAGATTTTGGTGCACTGCCTGTTTATATCCCTGGAGGTAAGGGTGGAATTGATCAGCCTCAGGAATGTAGTTTCACAAATGTAAGAAAAGAGGAACAAAAGAGTGTAAGTGTACAGTGAGCCTGGACTTTGTGTATTTCTCCAGGAAGGGGTTACTGGAAGAACGCAAGTGTCCCAGAGGAGCTGAAGGAGCCACAGGGCGAAAAGAGCAGAGGAAGCAAGACAAGGAGAGTCAGTAAAAAAATGGAGATTTGCCATGACCCTGTCTGTGATATGAGAACAACAGACCTTGTGTTTCGGCTTCATTACGGGAGATGCCAATAATGTTGAGTGCTTTGGAATCTTCAGATTCCAGGAGAGACAGATGCGATGCTGGGGTGCCAGCCCATAGAGCATAACATTTCTCTATTGAGCTGCAGACAAAGGCCTTGTAGGCTGCGAGTAGTTCTGATTTAGCAAGGAATGATTATGGATGCCAGCTTTGCAATATTGTCAGCCCATGAGAGGTCATTGCTGATGATGATACCGAGAAGTTCAAGAGATTGAACCATTTCCAGAGGCTGACTGTGGAAATATGCGGACTCATTTGATGATCTTTCCTGAAACCCTATGGTGAGATTGTGACATTTTCCTGGATTGCAAGACATGTTCTATTTCTCAAACCAACATTTAATGAAATTTAGATTGGCAGAGAGTGATGCAGCTGGTATTGGCTTGTCAATGGGATGGGGCACCATACGACACCAGGTGGATTCATCTTATGAATTGAAGAGAGGGTATTCCAGAGCATCAGAGATGTGGTTTATTTCAATGAGAATCATGACTGGGCCAAATACACTGCATGGATGCACTTCAGCCTCCATTGGAGGGAGAAGAGAAAGTTGTATTGATAATGCTTTGACTGCACAACTGAAGGATGTCAAAAAGCCAGGTGATGGTAGCCTTGTATGCCCCAGGCAGTATGCTCGACAAGTAGAGCAGGACATACCAGGCTGTGTGGAATGCCCAGAATATCTCCATGAAGAAAGTCATGACCTCTTGTTTGAGATTTAGCATCTCCAACCATTGCTGAAATAGGAGAGACAACATGTCCATTGGTGAGTGACCGGGACAAAATCCCAATTGATTGTTTGAGAAGAAGCTTTTTGAAAAAAAGGAAAGATTTGACATCGACAGCAATGATGGATTCCATGATTTTGCTTCTATGATTTGATTACAAGTAAGCCGACTGGCCTGTATTTGAGAGGATCTGTCATTGCATCCTTCTTGTGAATGGGAATGATGTTGGTGAACTTCCAGGCAGACGGAGGGGGCCAAAGGAGGTCGGGTTAAAAATGTAGACAAAGGCGAAGCAAGAGCAGAAAAGTATGATTGGAGAAGATGGGCACTCATGACATCTGGCCCTGTCTTTGATGAAGAGTCATCGCTGGACAGAACTTTCCCCAACTTCTCTAGTGGGAAAGACAGAGTTGATAAAGCATTGAGTAAGGTGAGTACATTTGGATGCAAACACTGAGTTGAGACAATCTGCCTTTCCATGTAAATATACCTCCACTACTACTACTATCACTACCACTACCACTACTACTACTATGGTCCAACGTATTCCCACATTCTTGTGGGGTTGGCCAGGAAAGATGTTTGGCCAAGTCTTTTACGAATCGGGTGATCATGCTTAATGTTCGACTGGAACTGATTTGGGCAGGAATTTGTAATTTGTTCAGGGTCATGGCGATAACTCACCTACTCTTCACAAATAACACCATTGGATCTTTAACATCCACCAACTTATGCCAGCAGATGGGACACCCAGCTTATTAACCATCCTATGGATGTCACACTTTGTGATTCAATGCCATGCCAGCGAAACACAAATCGGACAATTTGTAGTCAGGTCGGGAATCAAACTGACACCAAACAGCTCCTTGTCTTTGAGCTATCTAATCTGGGTTTGACCTCTGTGCCACCCTGCTGGGCTCTTCTTGCAAATACGATACTTTTTGATTTTTCTCAGTTTTCTGTTGCAAAATCCATGAACACACTTACAAAACTCCATTCATTACATCACATATTGATATGTAGAACAGCACTTATATAGTGCATAGTCTCGCCTCGCATGTTCATTCTGAACAAAAATACCGAAGTTAAATGAACATGCTACTATTATGGCCCACTGCTTTTATGGTCCATATACCCTTATCATCCGTGCACCCTATTATGTCATATAGTTTATTGGCATGGGTTATGAACATCATAAATTTAATTCTTCACTCACATCGGGTTATAGATCAGATATATGAAGTTTCAGATTTTTCGGATAAGAATTTCAATTAAACCAATTATGGCTGGAATAGCACTTCTCTGATGACGTCATCATAATCACCTTATAATATATACCCCCACAGGGAGCTGATGACGTATGCCAAGTTTCAATCTTTTTAGTTGAGTGGTTTTGGAGAAAATTATGTCAATTTTTTTCCTTTCATCCAAAATGGCTGCCATACCATGTGACCTGTGATGTCAAAATTTTATTTATTCACTCACATCAGGTCATGGATCAGACATGAAGTTTCAGATTTTTGGATAAGGATTTCAAGTCAACAAATTATGGCTGGAATACTTCACCGAAGACATCATCGTTATCACCCGATATAGTCCATGGGGAGTTGATGACACATGCCAAGTTTCAATTTTTTTTGTTGACGGGTTTCGGAGAAAATGATGTCCAATTTGTTTCCTATAATCCAATATGGGTGCCATACCAAGTGACCTATGATGTCAGAGTTACAGATATAATTTTCTCCATGGGGAGTCCCTCCTGTGTTTAAAGTTTCTCATCAATCGGATAAACGGTTACAGAGAGCCATTTTTAAAGCAAAAATATATAGATGTGGACACACACACACACACAGAGACACACACACACACACTCGCACATTCACATGCATGGAGGTGTATACTTTGAGACCTGGTCCTGGTCAGTCTCCATTCCATCTCCTGAAACTCACTCCGTTCCACCCTCTGAAACGCGCAAATGGAGATAGTAACCAACAACACCGCCATCAACAACAACAACACACACACACACACACACACA
>CM068963.1:82936858-82959167 GCA_035128595.1 Eptatretus atami | reverse complement strand
GCCTACAACTTATGGCCAGCATATGCGGAACGTGTGAGTCATACGCTGGCATACGTCGAAAAATTTTCAGTATGCTTAAAATTTGTCGACGTACTAGGCGTACTACGACGTATACCAGCGTGCTTCAGCGTGCTCTTAACGTATACAAAACTTACCCATAACGTATATAGTATCTCGACGTGTGCCAACGTATTCGGCAAATTTTTCATACGTCGGCATACGCGGCTAAAACGTCAAGGTGTGACAGCGGCTTGACACTTCGATGTCTAGTGCGGTTTGATTTGAATCGTCGAGCCGCAGCCTTTTAATAGGCTACGCCACGTGATCGTCGGCGATACGCTCCCGCGCTATGCATAAGTTAGACTATCGTTGGGCATAGTGTTGAACGCCGACAACACGCTAAGCATTCGTTGGTATAATTATTCTAATGTTATCGAAACGTTCTGTGTGCGTTACCAATACGTTATGCATACGTCCAACTCGTTATGAATACACCCAAAACTGGAAAAAGCATCAATGTCAGCGTACGCCAGCGTTTTACATACATTTTGATACGTTGCCATACGCTGGATAAAACGTCAAGGTGTGACAGCAGCTTTAACAATGATGAAACAATTTTGCAGTTATAAAAATTAAATGTAGACACGGTGAATTAGCATGCATGATGGGAAGAGTTGTGACGTTGGACAAAATTCTATTTATAGCCCTCAGATCAAAGGGACGTATGCGGCCATAAGTGTGACAGAAGACACAGCACAGAATAGCCAATTATATAACAGCACTATGTCGCCGCGCTGTAAAAAGTTTAGGTAACCAAAAATGAAAAATATGTAAATTTCAAACTTGTAAAAAGGCCCTTTTCAGGGAACAAGTAATGGGTTAGCAACTGCAGCTGTTCTGCAGCAATGGAAGTAAATAGAGCCTTGAAAGTTGATGCAAACAATTCCTACAGGTGTCCCAACTTTGTTGATTAGTTACAAACCCTCTGTCTGTATAAAAGCAGTGTTGGAACAGACTGTGTTGCTACACCCTCTGAAGCATTATTTGGACAATATTGCACTGCAGGAAGTAGTATATTGCTATCATAATGGCAAGAAAAAGATAATTAACAAAGGAAGACAGACAGACCATTATAAGTATAATCCTTAAAAGTGTAGGTCTTTCTTTTAGAGAAATTGCAAAGCAAGGCAAGATGTCAGTGAGTACAGTTTCCTACACCATCAAAAGGCACTTGGAAACTGGAGAAAACTCTGACAGGAAGAGGTCTGACAGACCCAAAGCCACAACACAATCAGAAGACAAGTTTCTGAGAGTCAACAGCTTGCGTGATAGGCGGCTCACAGGACAGCAGCTTCAAGCACAGCTTAACACTGGTTGAAGTAAGGAGTCTCAGTTTCAACTGTGAACAGAAGACTTCAAGCTGCAGTTGACAGGTCGAGTGGCAGTAAGAAAGCCATTGCTAAGGTGGCAAATAAGAAAAAGAGGCTTGCCTGGATCATGAAGCAACGCCAGTGACTACTGAAAACTGGAAGAAGGTCTTATGGACCGATTAATCAAATTTGAAATCTTCGGTTCATCATGCAGGGTTTTTGTATGCCATTGAGTGGGCGAAAGGATGGTTCCTCAGTTGTGACCAACTGTCAAACATGGAGGAGGAAGCGCGATGATCTGGGGCTCTTTTGCTGGATCCAGAGTCGGCGACTTGCACAGAGTGACTGGCACTCTGAACCAAAAGGCTACCACAGCATTTTGCAGCGCCATGCAATACCCTCTGGTCTTCACCTAGTTGGTCAGGGGTTCATCCTACAGCAAGATAACGACCCAAAACATACCTCCAGGCTATGTCAAAACTACCTTAGAAGAAAAGAACAAGACGGTAGGCTTCAAATCATGGAATGGCCAGCACAGTCTCCAGACTTAAACCCCATCGAGCTGGTTTGGAATGAACTGGACAGAAGGGTGAAAGCAAAGCAACCTACAAGTGCAACACATTTGTGGGAACTTCTGCAACAGTGTTTGGAAGAACTTTCCGAACAATATTGATTTCCATTGAAGAAAGAATGCCATGAGTATGTTCAGCTGTTACATCTGCAAAAGGTGGTGACTTTGATGAGTCAAAAATTTAGATTAAATTTTGTTCAACAAAACGATTCCATGATTTCTTTTTTATCTGCAATTGTTTATTTGTTCTATGCTTTAATTCAGAGAGAATTGAAACATTAAACTGGTTAAATTTCAGTAAAAACTGGAAAAAATGGGGTGTTCAAAAACTTTTGACCAATAGTGTATATATATATATACGTATATATATGTATATAAATATAACCACAAAGTATTCAGTCAATTCTGTCAAAGTGTAATTACCTTTCCATCAATCTTCTTTGCCAAGAGATCTGAGCAGTCTTACCAGGTATTCACTATTGCTGTCAAAGAAAAATCAAGGCAAAAAAAACCTGAATTTGGAATTATCTAAAAATGAATTTCCTTAGAAGCAAATTCCTTTACAAGCGTAAACTGGGACTCCTTACTAATGATTTCACTTTTTTTCCCTGCACATGTGAGGCATACAAAAGAACACTTTGACAATGCCTTGTGTTAGTCGAAGTACAAAGTTTCACCGGCGGTATATACGAGGTCCGTCTAAAAAGTAACGGGACTGAGCCTGCTTTGTGCTTCACTTACACAACTTGAATGAACGGGCTGCGTCAGAGTCTTTCGCACCATTCCAGCAATATATATGATTGGTGATGGTTGACTATGCTCATTGTGTGAGTTTTTTACAGGTCGTGCTTTACACGTTGTCTAATCTGAGTCGTCACGCTATGAGTCGTGGGCAGAGAGCCAATCTGAAGTTTCTTGCCAAGCTTGGCAAAACACCTTCTGAATCCTTCACAATGCTGCAGCAAGTCTACGGGGAAGAAACGATGTCATGTACACGTGCATTTGAATGGCACAGAGGTTCAAAGGGACGGGAGGAGGTTGAAGACGATCCACGGTCTGGAAGACCTTCAATGAGCAGAACGGCAGACAACATCGAGCGTGTGAATCAGATGGTGCGCACAGATCATCGACTCACGGTGCGGATGATTGCTGAGGAACTTTCCATCAACAAGGACACTGTCTGGAGCATCATCACTGAATATCGAAATGCGCAAGGTGTGCGCAAAGATGGTCCCCAAGCTGTTGTCCGAGGACCAGAAACAGCAAAGTCACTGTCTGTCAAGACATTCTCAAGCGCCTCGAGGACGATCCAGACCTGCTCGGGAGATCATTACTGGCGATGAATCGTGGATATTCGAATACTATCCCGAGACAAAGCGGCAGAGTCGTCAGTGGAAAAGTCAAGCATCACCAAGACCAAAGAAAGCAAGGATGTCGAAGTCGAAGGTCAAGGTGATGTTCATCGCGTTTTTTGACATCAAGGGCATCGTCCACTTCGAGTTTCTACCACAGGGTCAAACAGTGAATCAATACGTGTACAAGGAGATCCTCCGGCGCCTCGTGAGATCAGTCCGGGACAACAACGCCTGGGTGCTCCACCACAACAATGCCCCTGCTCACAGTGCCCTGAGCATCCGACAGTTTCTGGTGGAGAGGAACATGCCAACTCAAGAGCAACCCCCGTATTCGCCAGACTTGGCCCCTTGTGATTTGTTCCTATTCCCAAGCTCAAGGGGGGTGATCAAGGGGACCCGATTTCCTGATGTGGAGGCCATCAAAAGGGCCATGACGACGGAGCTCCGGAGGATTCCAGAAGAAGCCTTCCAGGGGTGTATCAAAGCATGGAAGAAGAGGATGGACAAGTGTGTGAGACTGGAGGGAAACTATTTTGAAGGGACGAGCTGTGATTTAAATATATTTTTTGGAATCAAATTTTTGTGAAGTCAGTCTCCCATTACTTTTTAGATGGACCTCGTAATCTCAGTGTCGCTGGTTTGTATCTTTACCAGAGGTTAAAAAAAAAATGTATATAACCACAAGTTATTCTGTCAATTCCGTCCAACGAATAATTTCCTTTTCACCCATTTACTTCACTGAAAAAACTTCATTATTTTTGAAACAAGCAAATTATCCTCCAAAGTCGTAAAACCAGAAGTAAAACATAATATACCCACAAATTATTCATCAATGCCGTCCAACAATAAATTCCTTTCCGTCCATTTACTTCACCAAGAAAAATTCATTGTTTTGAAAACAAACATTCTCCTTCAAAGTAGTAAAACCAGGGATGTGTTCAGGTACCAAGCAGCTAGCTCGTGCTTGCCAAGCCAGCCTTCTTCTTAAACCGGTTTAGAATGGAGTTGCTTGCTGAGTGCTTAAGCCACTTGGCAAGCGCTCCACAAGAAACTTGGTAACTGGACACTCTCCAGAAGTAAAAAAGAATAAAACCCCAAATTATTCCGTCAAATTTTTTTTCAAATTCCAAAATCCGAGATTTTCATCCGATTGAGTTCAAATTTGAAGAGGATTTGCACATCAGGTCACTAAATTCAACCACCAACTATGTTTAAGGTCAACTTATGCCAAAAGTCAAAATAGGTCGAATTTCTAAAATTGTCAATTTTCATCCGATTGACTTGACAAGCGCTTGAAGATGATTTCTTGAATTTGAAGATTGACTTGATATTTGAAGATACAAATCAGGTCACTGAATTCAACTAACTTATTTTGAGTCAACATAAGCCAAAAGGTCAACATCGGCCAAATTTCGAAAATTGTCAGTTTTCATGCGATTGAGTTAAATTTGAACAATATTTTCATATCGTCTCATTACATACAATCACCAATTATTTTTGAGATCAGCATGGACCAAAAGGTCAACAACTTAGGTGCACTTTCTAAAATCCTCAATTTTCATCTGATTGACTTGAAATTTGAACAGGATTTCCATATCATGTCAATGAATTCAACCACCAATTATTTATAGGTCAAAAGGTCAACATAGCCTGATTTCTAAATTGAGACAGGGCCAAAAAACGATATTTATCATGATTTCTCAAAAAGTTGTGGATGAGTTGTGACAAAACTAGGTGGATGAGTGTTAGGTGACAAGAACAAGCACATTAGATTTTGGTGCTGATCCAGCCCATCAGTGGGATACAAAAAGTAAACTGTTCAGCCTGGCGGTGGCACACGCTCTACCAAGTGCCGTTCGACTTGTTCTGTTTTTCCAAGTGTCACTCTATGAGTGATTTTCATTTGTTTGTTTGTCTGTATGTCTGTATGTCTGTGTTTGTTCTTGTCAATCACCTACAGGTCACAATTTCAAACCGATCTTCACAAAACTTCACCACCTGTAGAGTTTGTCATAAGCTGGAAGCCTATTGTTTTTGAAGGTCATCATAGGCCAAAGCTCAAACAACTTAAGGTGAGATTTATTATTAAATCTCAATTTTCATCCAATTGACTAGAAATTTGAACAGGATTTGCATATCAGTTCACTGAATTCAACCAGCCAATTATTTTTGAGATCAACATCGGCCAAAATTCAACCTGGGCCAAATTTCTCTAAAATTGTCAATTTTCATCCGATTGACTTGAAATTGAAGAGGATTTGCGTACTTGGTCATTGAATTCACCAACAATTATTTTAAGGTCAAATTCTTTTATAGATTTTGCAAGTATCATGCGATGCAAGACGTCTTTCTTGCCTTATTTATTTATTCGATGTGATCGGGAGTGAAGTGATATTACTTGATGGATCCTAGAGGGTTGGGACGTTGTCTTTGGGGTAAAGTCATGACGTCACACAGTCTTGCATAGTCTCTATATCACAAATAAAATATGGTGTTAAGAGAAAAAAAATGAACAGAAATAATGAAAAACTGAAATCACAGTGATACCTTGCATATTGACTCAAGGTCGCTACGTCTAGCAGTCTGTGTGTCAATTCTTGCATATGCAATCAAAAGCAAACATTATGTTTTAAAAATTGATCGTACTTTCCATCCAATACATGTTTTGACAGGTGGTTTTTTGGTTAAAGCAGGTCTGCAGGTTTTCAGAAACAAAATGTGTCAAACCTGTGAAATGCAGGTCACTTGCCATATAGGCGAATGCTTCCACTTTCTTTTCATGCACATGTGAGCAGTTGTGTGTGTCTCATGTCTGTCTATCTATCTATGTGTCTTTCTAGCTATGGGTGTCTATCTATCTCTGTGTGTGTCTGTCCATCTATCTGTATCTGTCTCTATCCTTTCTATCTGTGTGTCTATAATCTGTCTGTCTATATATCTATGTGTATATGCGTCTGTTCTATTTATCTGTCTGTGTCTATCTATCTTCCAATTTGTCTATATCTATCTGTCTGCTCTAATAAGTGTCCTTGTGTGATGTCTGTCATCTATCTATCTGATGTAAGAATGTGTTATCGATGTAAGAATGCACTTATACTTTTACTCATAATGCTCGTGCCCGCACAGGATTCCAAACTGGTAGGGATGGAGATGGCAAAAATACAAATAGCATTCTTCTGTCATCAAGCTGGCAAGCTGGAAGCAACAATTCACATGTTTTGCCACATCTGATGCAACTTAAATGCTATAATGTAGCGAGGGGCTTCATTTGAAGCTGGTTGTGCATATATCTAGCTTTTGATGCCTAGGTCCAGAATAAAATTTGTATTGGTGTCAAGCCAGTGACCAATTGCAAATTAATATTAGGGTGAGGGGGAGGGGTCATGGGGTTGTGGTTCGGAAGGGTGTGGAGAGCAAAGATGCGACAGAGTTGGGAAGGGGGGGGTTGTGGACTTTTTGGTGGGATGGGTAGAGTTGAGGTGTTGTGGAGGGTTTGAGGAGGTGTTGTGGAGAGGAGGTTGAAAGGCTTGGAGGTGTAGAGGACAGGAGGGAGGTTGAAATCTCTGGGTTAAGAGGGGAGGTTGAGGACTTGGGAGTGGGCTTGATGACTTTGGGTTGTGAAGAGGGCTTGGAATACTTGGGGGTTGAGACCTGGGGTGGGACTGGGGGGAGGTGAGGGTGGGTCGAGGACTTGAAGAAGAAAGGGATGAGGATTGATGACAACATTTATATGAAGTGGGATTTCCATGGTCCCTGCCATTACATTTCAAAGGACATTTCTGGACGGTTGATAAAAGCCTATTGAATTCACTGTGACTTTACATTTTGACCCAATTATCAATTAGTCTGCTCCATATTATAATAATAAGGCTTTTTTGAAATTTGATGACAAAAGCTCAATTGGTAAAAATGTTATGGCTGGACAGACCATCATTACCATTGTCAGTATCTATATATCATTATGTACCATTCTCATTATTAATATAATTTCCATCATTATTATCATTATCACAGTCATTATTGTACCATTATCATTACCGTTATGTGCCATTATTAGCCGTCCCCCGGCGCAGCAGGAAACAGGGTTTTGCAATCACGTGTGTGTGCGTGCGTGCGTCCAGGCTGTAACTTTTTTACCATTTGAGCTTTTTCATCAAATTCAACAATTCTTTATTATGAGAATGTAATGAGACAAATGAAGAGTTTGGTAAAAGGTCAAATGGTCAAAGGTACCGTTTAACATACGGAAGAGGAAGACATCCGAATACAAAGCAGACGGGCTTGCCTTTTCAGATGCTTTCTAGTTATCATTGTTATTATCACTATAATGTCCCATTATCATTATCACTGTCATTATCATTCTCACTCTGCGATTACCGAAGAAGCCCTGAACACTTTGATCATTTTTCCCTGCGAGAAGTAAACAGTTTACAGTGAGGAGCCTCCATGTTAAATAGTGTGCTTTCCCTTGCAAAGATATTCCCGGTTATAATTATTTTCTTACGTTTTCTCATAATCGTTTGTTGAAAATTTTCTACAAAAACTCAAGTGTTAAATGGCCTGGAGACACACACACACACACACACACACACACACACACACACACACACACACACACACCACACACACACACACACACACACACACACACACACTGTAGCAATTGCAAAACTCATCTCCTGCTGTGTGGGGATGGGCTAACAAACAGGCAAATGATGATAAATGGGATATAGACAGATATTTAGCTCAATTGGGCCACAGAGGACATGTGGAGGGCATACAAACAAACGGAACAACTGACAAGATGGTTCTTGTAGTCAGAGAAAGTTTAGCGGAACAGAAGAAAAAGGTTAGCAAGAAATATATTGGGTGGGGTATGGACGGACAGCATGAGATGGCTGTGGTTTGCTGTTGTAAAGAACTGAGGGGAAGAGCAAGACTTGGATCGGGAGGTTGCTCCACAGACTGGAGTATAAGAGATCAAACTGGAGTACAAGAGAAGTTGGGCATTGAGACTGGGTTTGAAAGGAAAAAGAAGGTGTGGGCTGACATGAGTGTGAATGATTTTGTGGAGCTGGAGAGGAACAAATGGCCCAAATTGCAGAGAATAAACTTTGCAGTTTTACCCCACACCCGTGAAGCAAAAGTGGGGTTAATCAATTGGTTCACTTTGTCTGTTGTTTTTTTACATTTTTTCACATTTTATGATTAAGGAGATTTAATTCTAATTGAATGTTATATTTTGAACACTAATCGGAACATGAATCAGAAAACGAACCTGCAGTTTAGCAGTATGCGTCCTTTGGCTCTGAATACGTCCCATGCAGAGAGAGGAGTGAGATACAAATTTTTCCATCTGTCTACCTGTCTGCAGTCAAACAAAATTGAAAATCATTCCAAACAGGAACTTACTGTCTCTTTGACATCATAAAGGACACAAACAATAGGCACAAAGAACTAATGCAATGTGTTAATTAGTGGTGTAAAGACACTGCATCAATGGTGGCAAACTTCTGGAAAAAAATTCTACAACCCTTATTTTCTACGTTATTCTATAATAAATCTTTATTTTAAAAAAAAAACTTTATTTTAAAACATCTATATATATTTTTTATCTTTATTTATTTCAATTTAATTATATACTTGAACACTGTAGAATGCAAATTGCCTTATTGCACTTTCAAAATCCTTTAATTAATATATATTGCAGTTGAAGCTTGTGAAAAAGCTAGTATGAGTGCAGTGAATGGATCCATACACAGGACAAAAGGAACAGTAAGGGGGAGGGGGGGACAGCAACAGCAGAGCCGAAGGCCAAGACAGGAGGCGGACAAAGAAGAGGTGTGGGGAAGATTGAGGGCAGGAAAGGATGCATTGGGTGGACAATATGGATACAGAACGAAACTCTCAGGAGGGAAAACTGAAATTTGGAAGGAGGAGAATTGGGGTGAAGTGGGGGAGGGGGAGGGTTAAAAAGGTAGAAAAGATCATTGTTTAGAATTGTGGACGATCTGATCGAGATAGTGTGAACAGCTATCTTGAAGACATGGAGGGAAGGGTGAGATGAAAGGATGTGGGTTGGTTCCACAGGTGAGAAAAAAAACAGGAACAAATGAGTGGAGTTGAGCAGTGATCCTGGATTTAGATATTTTTTACCAGAAGGGGTTGATGGGACCGTTGGTGCCCTGCAGAAACCTCAGAGGGGCTCAAAGCGATGTAAAGAGCAGAGGGTACAAAACCAGAAAGGAGGCGTGGAAGACAGAGAGACTCCTATCTGTCTATGTTGTTGAAGTGATAGGTCCATAGATAGCTTCATTGTGGGAGATTCCAATGATCTTGAAGACCTTGGTTTCCATGGTGTCAGCTGAGTAAGATGTGAGGCAGGGGAGACAGCCGAGAAAGGAGAGCAGTACTCCATTAAGCTGTGGATAAAAGCCTTGTATGAATGAAAGGCATTTAGATGTGCCAATGAAGGACCTTGAACGCAGAGAATGTCCAGTCAGCAGTTGGATTTGAAGGCCAACTTTGAATTGTGGGTTGCCCAAGAAAGATCATGACTGATAATGAAACCCAGCAGCTTGAATGACTGAACTTTGTCAAGAGATTTTAAGAAAGTAGATTGGAGGTTTGCCAGATGGTCTTGCGGAGAGAGACAGTGAGAGTGTGAGATTTGTCAGGATGAAAGACATTTTCCAAATGTTTTGCCAGCTTGTGATTTTTTTTTCAAGGTCTGAAGAGAAGAAGAGGCTGCAGCCTCGCCCGTCTTATTCTTCTAAGAAAACACCTTCTCTCCAAATATCTACACGTAGACCCACTCGCATAACCACAGCACCGACGCAGACAACCTTCCATGATTCCTGTGCACCAGAGGCTTACACCAGGTTGTAGAGGCTTAGTGAGAAACAAAATGGTGGCGATTTGATTTGAAGCTCCACCCGGATGGACAGACAAAGGGACAGACAGACTGGCGGAGAATATATAAGTGGATTGAGGAGGGGAAAAAATCAAGGAAGAGTATAAAAGCTGAGAAGTAAGCAGATGATTTTACAAGATGATAATAGGTGGCACCTTAAGGTACGGAAGAAAGAAACAGAAAGGACGAGCTGAAGCTGGAGGGGTGGTGCCACAGATGGCAGAAAATGAGAACAAATGAACTGAGATAAACGATAACCTCAATTCACATCGACAAACAAGGAGTGGGTTGGACAATGAGTGTGTTCAATTAAAAGCAGGATTGAGTCGACAGATTAATGAAAGTGCTGATGGATAAGTCTGGCATAGATATTGAGGAAAAGGTAGAGGCCTGCAGTCTGTGATCAGTGGGAGAGGAGAAAACACTGAGTTACAGGTATCCTCTTTGGATTTTCCAATTATCTTCAAAGCTTTGGCCTCAAAAGCATCCAAACGTGCTCGATAGAGCTCCTCACAAATACATTGAATGGAGTGAGGAGTTGAGGCTTTTTGCATCCTTTAGTATTATACTCTAACATCTCGATGTTTCACTTGCATATATAATCCCAGAAATGGAATTTAAAGACGTAAATGTTTTCACAAATCGTATAATGACTATGTATTTTGAATATGTATTTGTGTCCTTCCAACAGGCTGAGACGGGTGAGATGGGCGAGGAAGCTCACGGACCAAGCAAACATGCTGGTTGATCTGGCAAAGGTGAATCCCAGTAATACAATGAGGTTCGATACAAAAGGAACAGTGATTGATGCTGCGATTAATTTCTCTATTTTTTTTTAATTCCATAACTTAACTAAAACTTAAAAGGGTCAGTTAGTTGGACAAAATATTGGTTTCTTTTCTCATTTCTTAACAGCACACTGTATAAGTGACTTTTGTAAGTTTCTGCATGTACAATATGTTCATAAAATCCTCGTGCGACATAGAACTTTTATAACCTTTAATGTACACTATATACAAACAAACTGGAAATGGTCCATGAAAGTATAATTCAAAAGATTTTAATGAATAGGCTTCATTCGATTCAATATGGACTCATTGTCCACACTTGCTCTCCCTCATGCACAGACTTATCCCCTGCTTCTTCAGTTGTCCTTACCCTTCCTCCCGCCCTTGGTTTATTGAAGCTTGGGCGAGGCAGTTGTCCTGAAACAACTTGCCTTTTGCCTCATGGAAAGCAACCCAACTGAGGGTAATCTCAGTTCCTTCCATAAAGCTCGGAAGAAGTGTGTATCTACCTCAGGAGAGCCAGAAAACAACATCTTTTCTCATCTCAAGTCTGAACACTCAAACCTCTCTCCCTCCTCAAAATCCTGGTGTGTCTAATCAATGTTACTGGTGTATATTCCCCCTCCATCCCCTCCCTTACCTCAAATGGCCGCACTGCTGAGACCGCACGTGAAAAGCTGAATGCCTAAACTCAGTGTTTGCTTCTAAATCTTGTGTCCCAAACCCATTGCTTTCTGGACCTACCTTACCCAGTCGCACCGAGCTGTCCCTGGACTCTGTATCCTTTCTACAGACAACGTGGAGAGCTTGCAGTCAAACCTCGACTCAGATTCTGAATCCAGTCCAGACAGCATCAGCCCACATGTCCTAAAAACCTGCTCCTCTGCTCTTGCTCACCCTCTCTCTGTTCTATTCACCCTCTCATTTACTCAAAGTCATCTGCCATCTGCTTGGAAATCAGCAAACATTACTGCTCTGCATAAAAAGGTGCAAAAACTAATCCTGCATCTACAGACAATCAGCCTTCTCCCAATCATCAGCAAGGTTATGGAATCAATCATCGCTTCAGACATTAAATCCTTCCTCTTCTCCAATGGCCTGATTTCCGATCATTAATTTGTTTGCAGACCAGGTCACTCGACCCTGGATTATGCTGCTTCTGCTCTCCAACAATGGATGGAGGTCCTCAATGCCGGACATGAAATCAGAGCCATATCCCTAGACATATCGTGGGCTTTTGACACAGTCTTGCACCCTGCCCTGCTCACCAAACTCTCTTCCTATGGTATCCAAGGCCCATCTCCACTCATGGCTCGCAGACTTCCTCTCCTGTTCGCAGTCAACGTGTGCCCTAATGAGTTCTTTCATCCCCCTCGTGTCCAGGCTGGAGTTCCTCAAGGCAGCGTTCTGGGCCCTGTTCTTTTTCTGGTTTTCATCAACGATCTCTCCACTCTCTGGAAAATCCTCTTTATCTCTTCGCTGATGACTCCACCCTCTGCCGTACATCTTGTCATCCTCAGACCGGCGAGCAGCCAGCTTCTTCGCTCACTGCTGATCGGAAATCACAAACTGGTCCGGACACGTGGAACATGTTTTCAATCCGGACAAATTTCACACTCTCACTATGTCTCTTCGAAAGACCGTTAGAAAAGCCCCATCCACTTCTCAACAATCATCTGGAAGAAGTCCTTTCTTTCAAGCTTCTGCGTCTCACTATCTGCCATGATCTTTCCTGGGAAAGCCACATTTCAAACCTCGCCTCCAAGCCAGTCGCCGACTGGGAATCCTCCGTCGTGCAAAGTCCTTCCTCGGCGCCTCCTGAGCTCCTGACCACGTACAAACTTTCATCCGCAGCTGATGGAGTACTGCTCTCCCTCTGGGCTGGTGCTCCTGCCTCCAACAACAACAATAACAACAACACCAATAATAATATTAACATGATGGATGATGTTTTATTTTATACTGCCATTTATACTTTGTTTACAGTATATCACGTGCATCAAAGTTATGAAAGTTGAAAGTCACACAAGATTTTATATATTTTTATACATATATAATATATATAATTATATATATATAATATATATAATATATATATATAGACAGAACAGAAGATTAATATATATTATAATTATTTGAATACATTATTGAGGCTCGTATGAGAAGCAAGCACATTAATGCACAGAAAGGGGCATGAGACAAGAGGGGCAGGAGAGGGAAGGACAAAACAGTGGGAACAGAGACATTATGAGATTTGTGGAAGGGAGAGGGACATGGGGTATACAGATGGACATTACAGGGTCTTTCAGGAAGGAAAGCAGGGATTTTAAGGAGGTAGGTTTGGGGTGGATTAACGGGGGTATAAGATTGAGGTTTTTGGATGGGGGAAGATAAGAGGTGGTGTTGAATTGCTGTTTTGAAGGCCTGGAGGAAGAATGGGATTGAACAGAGTGAGCGAGTTTATCCAAAGCAGGAAAAATGAGGAATGAAAGCGTGAAGTGAGCAGTGATTCATGATTTTGGTAGTTAGTTTTACCAGTAAGGGGGTTTGTTGGCGGACTTGAGCACCTGCGGAAATGTGCGGAAAATCGCAGACAGAGGAGGGGGGTCGAGACCGGAACAGGAGAGGTAGAAGACAGAAAAGACCACTGACCTGCCTGCGGTGAGAGTAGTGAAGAGGCCCAGACTCAGCCTTCATGTGGGAGATACCAATGATCCTAAATCCTTGGTTTCCACAGCGTTGAAGTCCGTAGCAACGTGAGAGGCGGAGCAACCAGCTGCAGGGGAGAGCTCAGAACTCACACAGTCTGCGGAACGACGAATGATATTGTACGTGGTGAGGAGCTCAGTGGGGCCGAGAGACTTGCACGACGGAGGATTCCCAGGCGGCGACTGGCTTTGGAAGAAATGTGGCTTTCGACGCGAGCATGGGATAGTGAACCAGAGGTTTACAGAAGGACTTCTTCCAGGGGATTGTTGAGAGAAAGTAGAATGGGTGGGCGGGGGGTAAGGAACTCGCTCGGGAAACATATACCTTATTCGGAAAAGATAGAGACTATATAATATATATTTATATAATAGATATATACATATATACACCACCTACGATTTATTTATTGAACATTTAAATTGTGATATGTCTCGGGACAATACATTTGTTCAGCTCCACAAACACAGCCAAACGTTGAGTAGTAAGTGAACAAGTTCTGTATGTAAACTCTACTCCTTCAATTTTTCAGGCAAACAAAGGAATAGATCAGTAGTTAACAAACCAAGATTATATAAGATGGATCACTGCCATAAGGACCAATAGAGCATAATTGTAACACGGGCCGACAAACCACAATGAGATTGACCAACTCGAGAAGAAGAACCATGGTATTTGGATTCTATGAAGGCAAAACCGACGATCTAAATGCTCAAACGTCATGAAGACAGAGAGGTGGTCAAACAAACGAAACCATTGTCTTTTCCCTTTCCAGTACAACCCATTGGTAATTAGGAGCATTTATATAGAGCTTCCTGCGAGAGCAAGGATACAAGGATCGGTGTCCAGAATAGGCATTTGTAACATCACACTGCCACAAGGAAAATCACCACAACCCGCGTGTTCATGCACTGTTCCACAGCACTGCTGAACCATGCCATTTCGCGCAACAACACACACGACCAACACATCACGCACACACCACACATCCACACCACACACACCAACCTCTCACCGGTTGCGTTCATTCAACACACCCCATGCCCATCCACATGCAGTAATTCAAACACGCGTATCTATTACATTATACCTTGGTAGGGCTGGGGCATGCCAGTAATGCTGTGCATTACGCATATTGACAATACCAGATTTTAAAAAAAATTTTAATCATCAGGAATCAGTGGGAATCGCAACGATTGAGTTGACATTGCCGACATTCTGAAACCAAAATGATGTGCAACTATGACATCACGACATGCTTGGTGTTGGCCTTATGTGGTCAGTATGGTGGGCTTTTTGATTCGTCGAGTCCTGATTGTGTTCAAATCTGCTTGGCCTACTGAATCCATCACCCAAGTGGGGTTGAATATTAAGCCTTATCATCCTTTTGATGGTGGAAAATTGAGTGTCAGAGTACTGGTTTTGGGGCACAGCATCAGCAGCTACTTGTTCTGTTCCCATACCGAACAAACATGATAGTCGTACTGCTTACTCTGGCAGCCAAAACTGCCTATATGCAGGAGATGCAAGATAGAGAGAGAATCCCGCACGTCTGCACAGTACCCTCAAAAATGCAATTGCTCCTTCTGTGTTATGCAAAAGACATTATGCATGACCACAGATGTGAAACTGTCACTCCAGTGTCTGATGCAATTAATTTTCCAAACTGCGAAGTGGTTCAATATTCGAACATGAAATGACAATATGTGTGTGGCCTGCTTCTTCCTGCCGTTGGCTTCTGGCATCAGCGTCTCCCTCTTTCAATAAGCATCTTTGTTTCATCTGAAGCACCTAGTTCTGCACACGTCATGTTACATCACTTTGTCTAGTGCAGTTTCTGTCACTTTGCTTAACAGCATTTCCAGGTCCTCTACCGTGGACATTCATTATTTCATTTTCGCTCAGACAGCACTAGCCATAGAAGCATCTTCCAGTTCTTGACCTTGTGATCTTGGATTATCTGACTTAATGGAATGCCCCGATGGAGTTGCTTGCAGAACTACTACGTTTTCTACATCAAGTGCCATTTTCTGGGAGACATTAAGGCTGTGTCGATTTCCTCTGTGTTTCGGATGCAAGATTCCCTTGGACGGGCGGATCCAAAATTCTGATCAGCTCTACACTTCCTGCCAATGATTTTCACAGCCCAGCAACAGAGATATTATTGGCTGTTCTTGATCCTGTAGGTGGCCATAACTTGAAGCTATTGGGGAAAAACGACCACACAAGTCTTTGCACATGGGGCAGGAGGTAGGCCTTTCAGTTTACTTCTTATCGGATCTTTCAAGAAACTCAGTCAGCCAAAGTTGAAATCTGGACATAATCTGTATTCAACTCTTCTGGTTGTGGAGGCCAAGTCTCTGACTTCTTCGGAGTCTGTTTTATCTCGTTTCAGAGATGACAGACTTCGTTGTTAAGTATGTTCTTCATCGTTGCTGTCGTCTCTTCCGATTTGAGTCAACTTCTCTTTTACGTCTTGGTGCTGCCAATTACCCAAGCCTGGCAACATGAGACTATCTGACACAGAATGGTCTTCCACGATTCAATCGAAAAATATGTGAATATGCCACCAATACTACACTCCTGGAAGGTTCTGCGTATGTGCTTGTTTTTGGTATGTATGTACATTTAACTTCACGAGCACCAAGAGATTCTTGTTCCACTAGATTGTTGTTCAAATAGGTAATAAGATAAAATCATTTCAATATTGTCTGTGTCCTATCTTGAATTTACCTGTCATACATTAAGTTGCGAAATTAGGCGAACAAGGCAGAAAATACATGTCTGCAGTTCCGACATAATAAATTCCTTGTGGAGCTTAACACAAAATGCCTCTGTGAACGCAATAAGACTATTAATGTTTTCATATGCAAGTATATAAGTCGTACTCCGAATGATGTTGGGATAGTTTATCCATCTCATTATATGCCTTTATTTGTAGCCGTATAGAGATAAGGTATAAGAGGAAACGGTTGGAAAAGTCCATACGGTTTATGTTAGACCGACTACATTAGGGGCAACCTTCAATATGCCATTCCTGGTAAAAGCTTACCGGATGAGAAGTCCATCATGTCAATTGTTGTTTGGAGTTACAAAAACATTGTAATGGTTCTAGTTTTGTACCTGCGGAGTTGATTACCAACCATATTTGGTTTTCAAGGCCCATGGCCATCATGGATGAACATGAATTACAGAATGTTCAGGATAAATTTCTGTTCCTCTTGCGCCCTCGACACACTCCTCCTCGTCAGCTTTGTAGATTCACTGTATATGTTATTTTTTTTTATTGTTTTCAAGAGAGACGGGTCACTTTTGGTCAGGATATTAATTGAAGTATCCAGAGAAGTTCTGTTGATTTTTATGAACAACCAACTGCTGAAGATTGAAGGCAAGGCAAAGCCTGAGCGAAAACAATCTTCCCACTGACATACATGACATTTAATTAAACGATGAACCCGTTGTCACCACAAAATCGGTTATGGCTTTGTCATCCCACATGCATACCATCCACAAATAATCTGCATGCCGAACAATGATACAAAATCAGGCGACAGCAATGCATGTGAATTGGGAAAACT
The DNA here is from genome assembly GCA_035128595.1 of Eptatretus atami. NCBI lineage: Eukaryota > Metazoa > Chordata > Myxini > Myxiniformes > Myxinidae > Eptatretus > Eptatretus atami. Next base: position 82,941,886 of record CM068963.1, on the reverse strand, counting down.
CGTTTCTCCAAAGTGGGTTGGCAGGAGAGCCTCAGAAAGTGCACACTTCCCTTTGGCAGTTATCTGGTGTTTGCTTTCTCCCCCAAGTTAAACTCTGACCCCAAATGCGTTTCTCGCAGACTTCTTCCATATATAAGCATCTCGCACACGGACAGAATGAGTCAAAACTGTGAGTTTACTCATGGTGTACACAGGAAAATTTTAGATGGTTAAAAAGGAAATACATAGTCCTGTGGTGCAGGGTTCTTCGGGTGGGGAAAAGACCCCATTCTCTCCATGTAAATATTGTGAGTCTGTCTTCGCCCTGAATAATCCTGATGAAAACGGGAGTAAGATGCACCGTCAGATGGGGAAAATAAGCTGGAACACCGTCTGCCAGCATTTGCTTCTGGGAGACATGAAAGATCCCTGTTAATCTTTCATCAAAGAGTACGGTGAAATACCGCCAAAACCTTGGGCCCAAAATTCCAAACTCCCTGGCCTAACCTCGCAGGAGAAATTGCATCAATGGCACAGACGTTGCTTCTAAAAATGATGTTGCAACAAGCAGTTACATGCTGTGTATGCTCAGAAGTGAAAGAAACCTACAAACCAACTTATTAAATTCACTCTTAATGTCATCCATTACCACATTCATTTCCAAGCAAAATCATTACAAACTTGATGGCATTCTGTGCAGCACGTACCTCTTGCTCGGCTGAATAGTTTGCATTTTGTATCCCACTGATAGCCGGATCTGTATCTGGACCTTAACCAAATTCTAATCAGTTTGTCCTTGTCAATACTCAACTCATCCACCAAGTTTTGTTCATAACTCGTCCACAACATTTTTGATATATCTTGATATATATATCGTTTTTGGCCCTAGTTTCTCAATTGTGAAGAATCACTTAAAAATTCTTGTATCCAGATTCCCGATCCGGAGCTTCACCAAATCTAATTCAATTTTGTCATGGTCACACACCCACCTGTCCATCAATTCATCCGAATCCGTGCCATATAATTTTTGAGATTATCCTGATTATTTATATGTCGCCCTATCTTTCAATGGTGAGAATCACTTAAAAAAAAGCTACAGATCTGGATTTGATCTCACCAGAATTGAACGTCATTTCTCTTTTATGTGGCACACACTCAATCGTGCCACCAAGTTTCGTCCTAATCCGTCCATAACTTTTGAGATATCCTCTCACAGAAAACAGACAGAACAACAAAAACAGCAGTCATTAGACTGGTACTTACGAAATCTTCAACTTTGACCTCTGACCTTGTCTTAATAAAAGTGTCTCTAGAGAAGTTAGACGACGCAAACCAGAAGTTTCTACGATTGATCTGATTACCAAACCATCAAAAATCGAATGTTTGACCTCATCGTGACCTTTGACCGTTGCCAAAAAATCTAGATCAGCACTAGCCATCCACCTCCTGAATCACGTCGATTATAATTTGACAATTGGTTTAGCTTCTTCCTTCTCGAGTTGATCGTGCCTACAAACAAACAAACAAAACAAACAAACAAAACAGTCATAGACTGTACTACGAAATCTGTCAACTTGACCTCTGACCTGTCTAATAAAACTGTTCGAGAGAAGGTAGCGACGTAAAGCCAAAGTTTCTACGATGATTCCTGTTCCAAACCATCAAAAATCGTAACGTCAACCGACAGGAAAGTTTCTCCATTTTCCACGTGATTACTGAATTATGTTGACCTCAACTGTGGACCTTAACCTGTTGAGCGATTTTGCACAAAATTGTTTAATCAGCACTAGCCATCACCTTCCTGAATCAGTGGTTAATTGACATTGTAGCTTTCTCTTCCGTTCCGAGTTATCATGCCTAAAACAATACATAAATACCCACATACAAGATCAGTTCATTTAGACTTTACTACGAAATCATCCAACTTGACTTCTGACCTTGTCTAATATAAAACGTCTCTAGAGAAGTAGGCGACGCAAACCAGAAGTTTATACGTGTTCTGCTACCAAACCATCAAAAATCGAATGTTTTGGATGTTGACCTCACTGTGACCTTACCTTTTGAGTTGTACCAAAATCTAATCACGCTAGCCACCACCCGGTCCTGAACACTTTGGTGTAATTTTGACAGTGGTAGCTTCTTCCGTTCTCGAGTTATCATTTTTTGGATGTTTGACCTCACTGTGACCTTACCTTGACCGATTATGACCAAAATCTAATCAGCACTAGCCATCACCCTCGTACTCAGGTGGTGTAATTTTAATGATAGCTTCTTCCGTTCTCGAGTTATCTGTACCCAAACCATCAAAATCGAATATTTGACCTCACTGTGACCTTGCTGTTCACCGATTTTGACCAAAATCTAATCAGCACTGTCCATCACCCTCTCTGAATCACGTGGTGTATTTGACATGGTAAGCTTCTCCTCCGTTCTCGACGTTTATCGTGCCTAACAACATAACAAAAACTCATCAAACACAACATGAAACGGAAGTCATTCACATTCTTTCTATACTTTTACGAAATCTTTTAGATCTTGTAAGTAACATAGCAGTCATAGACTGGTACTTACGAAATCAGTTCAAACTTGACTCTGTACCTTGTCTTAATAAAGCTTGTTCTCTTGGAGAATCGGTCAGCCGACGCAACCAGAAGTTTCTACGATGATTCTTACCAACTCATCAAAAATTCGAATTGTTTGACCTTCACCTGTGACCTTGTATACCTTTGACGATTTTTACCAAAATCTAATCGCATATGCATCACCCTCCTGAATCACGTGATGTAATTTGACATTGGTAGCTTCTCCGTTCTCGAGTTATCGTGCGACAAACAAAACAAAAAACAAGCAGTATAACTGTACTTACGAAATCGTCAAACTTGACCTCTGACCTTGTCTAATAAAAGCTTCCGAGAGAAGGTAGCGACGCAAACGAGCGCGTAATGCTGTGTCTTACCATCCCCGCTCTTAGATAATTCTTCAGTGCAAATACCTCAGATACGACCCCGTACATAAAATCTCATAAAACATCCGATTTTTACCAGAATTTCGACAAGCCGAGTTTTAAGCTCCTAGCGATCGCCAAAAACCGAAAGACAAAATTAAAATCGAAGTTTAAAATGAACTCGTTAACGATCGAGCAAAGCAAAAATCGGCATCTCCACGCAATTATACCTGAACGTTGAATCAACGACGCGTCTGCTCGAGCGCACTGCATCATCCTGGGTCACGACCCGTACGTTCTGCTCGAGCGCTCTCGATCATGGGACGACCGTGACGATCACCTGCTCGCAGCGCCAATGTGCATCATGGAGACGACCCTTGACGCTTCGAGTCGAATATTTTTTTATACAATCTTAAAATCGTCTCCAAAACATGCGATGTGTTTTACCTAGAATTTCGGTACAACGACGTGGTTAGCTGTCTAAGCGATCGCAAAACGGAAAGTACAAATTAATAATCTAAGTTATAAACGAACTCTAACGTCGAGCGCATAGCAAATATACTCTCATTTTCTCCACTTGTTTTAATTTACGGAATTGTTTTGTACCTCACTGTTGACCTTGACTTTGATCGAATTTTGACCAAAATCTTAATCAGCACTAGGCCATCACCCTGCGCTGAATTCACGGGTGAATTGAATTGGTAGCTTCTTCCGTTTTCTCGATTGTTTATCGTCCTACAAACAAACAAACAAAACAAACAAACAATACCAACATTCAAAAACTACAAACAAAACAACACAATCAGAAAACGGTTAGTTCATCAATATATCTTTACGAAATTCTTTAGATTTCGATAGTAATCAAGCCGGTATGCTGGAACCATGGTCGCTCTGCTCTCCGATATTGGAAAGGTGCCCTGGCCGACACGAACTTGCCGCATACTGTAGCACATTCTATCATTTATTTAGCACATAAATATATTATCACTTATCCCCTCTAGTTTGTCGTCCAGAAATCCCGCCTTGTGATATTCCAGGCGATGTTTCCAACGGGGGACCTACTAACATATATGGCTATGCACACCTGGTAAATTTTCCATTTATTTCTATTCGCCTTGTAAAGATTTTATCTTTATATGATGCTGTAAACATTCTCCTGGGCACAAAATAAATACAGTCCCCTGTGAGTCCAGTTTCGGATAGGTATTGATTTTGTACAGTCCCATAATGTGCTACGATTTCTGTACGATAAGTATTTTAGCTCTTGTTCTAAGCACGGATGTGTGCATTAGACCACTCATTTTTTGTGTACATGCTAGCCACATTGTACACATCTTCACACCAAGATTGCTTCAAAAATCAGACTCCTATTCTCTAGGAAATATTCCGCAATTAACCGTCTTCTAAATGTTTCGACATGTACATCGTCCCAAAAACACACTATATCCTATTCTCTCCTCTTTTTTACCTCTACAAACTACTTTCTTTGTTAGGGCCTGCACATCATTTTGGCAATGAGGGAGCTACATTATCAGCATTGGTCCTGGCTATCAAGAACCTAAGCTTACGATTTTTTCGTATTTATTTTTGTATATTTTTCTTCTCGTATTTTGACCACTTTATAAGCGGCCGCCTTTGCCTATGCCGTTGCGTTGCGGTTCCCTGGTTTACTATCCTCTGGTCCAATATTAAGCCACTACGTTATTCCCAGACAATTTGTCCTCCCTACCTAAATTCTCTTTGGTAATCGCTTGAGTCGTTACCCAGGCGACCAAAGTTTTGCGGACAGACAGACATGATGGAAATGTCCGAACTCATAGGGTGCTTCTAAGAGCAGCCAATCAGACAGCGGTGATACACAATCATAACCTCCTTCCTCCCTTTCTGGTGGCCGGCGGAATAAGTCGATGGTACACAGTTTTCTGAGGAAATGGCTTTGTGGCCAGAATGAAAGTGCAAGCATTTTACAAGAGCAGAGAACAATCAAGTGACCAATATGTCTGACAACAACAATGTAATCACAGCAATCATCATACTGTCCCAAATTATCCCAATTGTGCGACTATACCGATCTTCCGAAACTCTTAACAGTGATCTCTCGCTTT
>CM068963.1:82904725-82916378 GCA_035128595.1 Eptatretus atami | reverse complement strand
AGGGGGGCATGAGACAAGAGGGGCAGGAGAGGGAAGGACAAAACAGTGGGGAACAGAGACATTAGGAGATTTGTGGAAGGGAGAGGGACATGGGGTATACAAGATGGACATTACAGGGTCTTTCAGGAAGGAAAGCAGGGAATTTTAAGGAGGTAGGTTTGGGGTGGATTAACGGGGGTATAAAAGATTGAGGTTTTGGATGGGGGAAGATAAGAGGTGGTGTTGAATTGCTGTTTTGAAGGCCTGGAGGGAAGAATGGGATTGAACAGAGTGAGCGAGTTTATTCCAAAAGCAGGAAAAATGAGGAATGAAAGCGTGAAGGTGAGCAGTGATTCATGATTTTGGTAGTTTTACCAGAAGGGGGTTGTTGGCGGACCTTGAGCACCTGCGGAAATATGCTGGGACAAATCGCAGACAGAGCAGGGGGGTCGAGACCGGACAGGAGACGGTAGAAGACAGAAAGACCACTGACCTGCCTGCGGTGAGAGAGTGAGAGGCCCAAAGACTCAGCCTCATGTGGGAGATACCAATGATCCTAAATGCCTTGGTTTCCACAGCGTGAAGCCGAGCAACGTGAGAGGCAGGAGCACCAGCTGAGGGGAGAGCAGAACTCCACCAGTCTGCGGACGAATGCTTTGTACGTGGTGAGGAGCTCAAGTGGGCCGAGGAAGGACTTTGCACGACGGAGGATTCCCAGGCGCGACTGGCTTGGAGAATGTGGCTTTCCCAGGAAAGATCATGGCAGATAGTGAAACCAGAAGCTTGAAAGAAAGGACTTCTTCCAGGGGATTGTTGAGAAAGTAGATGGGGGGGGGGGGGGGGTCGAAATGGTCCTTTCGAGGGACATACTTATATATAATATATATATATATATATATAGATATATATATATATATACATATATATACACACACCTACATTTATTTATGACATTTAAATTGATTTGGTTGGGACAATACATTGTTCAGCTCCACAACACAGCCAACCAGTAGATTGAACAAAGTCTGAGTAAACTCTACTCCTCAATTTTTCAGCAAACAGGAAAGAGAGTCATGATCTGTCAGCAATTGCACAGCACCACATACAAATGGGACATCAACTGGACCTAGAAGGAACCCATGTACTGGATGTCATGCCGAACAAACACCGACGATTAATGCTCAAAGCCTGTCATGTTAAAGAACAGAGAGGTGGTCAAACAAACGAAACCATTGGTCTCCCTTTCCAGTACAACCCATTGGATAAAGCATTTATAAGAGCTTCGTGCGAGAGCAAGGATACAAGTCGGTTCAAGAATAGCTTTGGTACACATACACTGCCACAAGAAATCACCACACCGCTGTCATGCACTGTTCCACACACTGCTGACATGCCATCGCGCAACAACACACACACACACACACACACACACACACACACACACACACCTCTCACCGGTGCGTTCATCAACCCACACCCCCATCCCGATCCACATGCAGAACCAAAACACGGTCTTTTAATAACCTGGAGGGACTGGGGCATGCAGAATTAGCTGTGCATACGCATAATTACAATACCAGATTTAAAAAAATTTTAATCATCAGGAATCAGTGGGAATCCAACGATGAGTGACATTGCCACATTCTGATAACCAAATGATGTGCATATGCTCACACATGCTTGGTGTTGGCTTAGTGGTTCAGATGGTGGGCTTTTGATTCTCGAGTCCTGAGTTCAAATCCTGCTTGGCTACTGAATCATCACCAAGTGGGGTTGATTCAACCTTTCATCCTTTTGAGGTTGGAAAAATGAGTGTCAGAGTACTGGTTTTGGGGCACAGCATCAGCAGCATACTTGTGCCCGAACAAACATGATAGCTACTCTGCTACTTGGCAGCCAAACTGCCATATGCAGGGAAGAAGAAGAAGAAGAAGAATCCCCACAGTTCTACAGGTACCCTCAAAAATGCAATTGCTCCTTCTGTGTTATGCAAAAACATATATGCATTGAACACACAGATGTGAAACTGCACTCCAGTGTCTGATGCAATTAATTTTTCCAACTGACAATGCGATATGTCCAACTGACAATGACAATATGTGTGTGCCTGCTTCTTCCTGCGTTGCTTCTGGACCAGTCTCCTCTTCAAAAGCATCTTTTGTTCATCTGAAGCACCTATTTGCACACGTCATGTACATCACTTTGTCTGCAAGTTTTGTCCTTTGTTCCAGGCATTTCCAGTCCTCTACCGGGAATTGGATCAATTTCATTTTGCTAGCAGCACAGCATAGGAAGCATCTCCAGTTCTTGACTTTGTGACTTGGGATTATCTGACTTAATGGAATGCCCACGATGGACGTTGCTTGGCAGAACGACTACGTTTTCTACATCAGTGGCCATTTTCTGGAGACATAAGGCTGTGTCGATTTCCTCTTGTTTCGGATGCAAGATCCCTTGGACGAGGCGGTCCAAAATTCTGATCAGCTCTACACTTCCTGCCAATGATTTCACAGCCCAAGGCAACAGGATATTATTGGCTGTCTTGATCCTGTAGTGCCATAAATGAGATATTGGGAAAACGACCACACAAGTCTTTGCACAGGGGCAGAGGTAGGCCTTTCAGTTATACTTCTGATCGGAGTGCTTTCAAGAACTCAGTCAGCAAAGTGGAAATCTGGACATAATCTGTATTCAACTCTTCTGGTTGTGGAGGCCAAGTCTGATTCTTCGGAGTCTGTTTTATCTCGTTTCAGAGATACAGCACTTCCTTGTTAAGTATGTTTCTCATCTATGTGTCGTCTTTCCGATTGGAGTCAAGCTCTCTCTTTACTCTCTCGTGCTCCTTTACCAAAGCCTGGAACATGAGACTATCTGACACAAGAATGAGACTTCCACGATCATCAGAAAAATATGTGAATATTGCCACCAAATACACTCTGAAGGTTCCTGCGTATGTGCTTTTTGGTATGTACATTAACTTCACGAGCACCAAGAGATTCTTGTTCCACTAATTGTTGTTCCAAAATAGGTAATAAAGATAAAATCATCAATTGTGGTCGCTATTCTTGAATTTACCTGTCATACATTAAGTGGAAATTAAGGCGAACAAGCAGAAAATACATGTCAGTTCGAAATAATAAATCCTGGAGCTAACAAAATGCCCTGAAACCGAATAAGACTATTAATGTTTCAATATGCAAAAGTAATAAGCAAGTATGTTGGATAGTTTAACGTCATTATATGCCTTTATTTTGTAGCCGTAGAGTAAGGTAAAGAGAAACGGTTGGAAAAGTCCATACGGTTTATGTAGACCTACATAGGGGCAACCTTCAATATGCCATATCCTGGTAAAGCTACCGGATGGAGAAGTCCATCATGCAATTTTGTTTGTTTGGAGGTTACAAAAACATTGGTAATGGTCTAGTTTTGTACCTCGGAGTGATACCAACCAAGTTGTCTGGCCCATGGACCATCATTGATGAACAGTGAATACAGAATTGTTCAGGATAAATTTCTGTCCTCTTGCGCCCTCGACACACTCCTTCCTCGTCAGCTGTTGTAGATCACTGTATTATGTATTTTTTTTTATTGTTTTCAAGAGAGACGGATCACTTTTGGCAGGATATTAATTGAAGTAGCAGAGAAGTTCTGTTGATCTTTTATGAACAACCAACTGCTGAAGATTGAAGGCAAGGCAAAGCCTGAGCGAAAACAATCTTCCCACTGACATACATGACATTTAATTAAACGATGAACCCGTTGTCACCACAAAATCGGTTATGGCTTTGTCATCCCACATGGCATACCATACCACAAATAATCTGACATCCGAACAATGGATACAAAAGTCATGGACACAATGCATGTGAATTTGAAAAACGTTTCTCCAAAAGTGGGTTGGCAGGAGAGCTCAGAAGTAGCACACTTCCCTTTGAGCAGTCTATTCTGGGTTTGCTTTCTCCCCCAAGTTAGAACTCTGACCCAAATGGTTCTCCGGCAGAGCATTCTTCACATATATAAGCATCTCGCACACGACAGAATGAGTTCAAAACTGGTGGTTGTACTCATGGTGTACACAGGAAAATTTTAGATGGTTAAAAAGAAAATACATAGTCCTGTGGGTGCAGGGTGGGGAAAAGACCCCAATTCTCTCCATGTAAATATTGTGACGGTCGTCGCCCTGAATAAATCCTGATGAAAACGGTGAGTAAATGCACCGTCAGATGGGAAAATAAGCTGGAAACCCGTCTGCCAGCATTTGCTTCTGGGAGACATGAAAGATCCCTCGTTATCTTTCATCAAAGAGTACGTGAATTACCGCCAAAACCTTGGCCAAATTCCAAACTCCTGCCCTAACCTCGCAGGAGAAATTGCATCAATGGCACAGACGTGCTTCCTAAAAATGATGCAACAAGCAGTTACATGCTGTGTATGCTCAGAAGTGAAAAGAAACTACAACAACTTATTAAATCAACTCTTAATGTCACCATTACCACATTCATTTTCCAAGCAAAACATTACAAACTTGAATGGCATTCTGTGCAGCACGTACCTCTGCTCGGCTGAATAGTTTGCATTTTGTATCCCACTGATAGGCCGGATCTGTATCTGGACCTTAACCAAATTCTAATCAGTTTGTCCTTGTCAACTACTCAACTCATCCACAAAGTTTTGTCATAACTCGTCCACAACATTTTTGATATATCTTGATATATATATCGTTTTTGGCCCTATTTCTCAATTGTGAAGAATCACTTAAAAAAATTCTTGTATCCAGATCCAGATCCGGAGCTTCACCAAAATCTAATCAATTTGTCATGGTCACACACCCAACCTGTCCATCAAGTTTCATCCGAATCCGTCCATATATTTTTGAGATATCCTGATATTTATATGTCGCCCTATCTTTCAATGGTGAAGAATCACTTAAAAAACTATCAGATCTGGATTTGGATCTTCACCAGAATTGAATCATTTCTTTTATGTCACACACTCAACGTGCCCACCAAGTTTCGTCCTAATCCGTCCATAACTTTTTTGAGATATCCTCCACAGAAACAGACAAACAAACAAAACAAGCAGTCATAGACTGGTACTTACGAAATCGTCAACTTGACCTCTGACCTTGTCTATAAAGCTGTCTCTAGAGAAGGTAGCGACGCAAACCAGAAGTTTCTACGATGATTCTGTACCAAACCATCAAAAATCGAATGTTTGACCTCATCGTGACCTTGACGTTGCAAAATCTAATCAGCACTAGCCATCACCCTCCTGAATCACGTGATGTAATTTGACATTGGTAGCTTCTTCCGTTCTCGAGTTATCGTGCCTACAAACAAACAAACAAACAAACAAACAAACAGTCATAGACTGGTACTTACGAAATCGTCAACCTTGACCTCTGACCTTGTCTAATAAAAGCTGTCTCGAGAGAAGGTAGCGACGTAAACCAGAAGTTTCTACGATGATTCTGTTCCAAACCATCAAAAATCGTAACGTCAACCGAAGGAAAATCTCCATTTCTCCACGTGAATTTACGGAATTATGTTTGACCTCACTGTGACCTTAACCTTTGACCGATTTTGACCAAAATGTAATCAGCACTAGCCATCACCTTCCTGAATCACGTGGTGTAATTTGACATTGGTAGCTTCTTCCGTTCTCCGAGTTATCATGCCTAAAACAATAATAAACAAACAAACAGCAGTCATAGACTGGTACTTACGAAATCATCAACTTGACCTCTGACCTTGTCTATAAAAGCTGTCTCTAGAGAAGGTAGGACGCAAACCAGAAGTTTATACGATGATTCTGTACCAAAATCAAAAATCGATGTTTTGGATGTTTGACCTCACTGTGACCTTGACTTTGACCGATTGACCAAAATCTAATCAGCCATGCATCACCGCTCCTGAGATACTTGGTGTAATTGACATGGTAGCTTCTTCCGTTTCTCGAGTTATCATTTTTTGGATGTTTGACTCACTGTGACCTTGACCTTTGACGATTTGACCAAAATCTAATCAGCACTAGCCATCACCTCTGAATCAGGTGGTGTAATTTGACATGGTAGCTTCTTCCGTTCTCGAGTTATCTGACCAAACCATCAAAATCGAATATTTGACCTCACTGTGACCTTGACCTTTCACCGATTTTGACCAAAATCTAATCAGCACTGCCATCACCCTCCTGAATCACGTGGTGTAATTTGACATTGGTAGCTTCTTCCGTTCTCGAAGTTATCGTGCCTACAAACAACAAACACACAACAAACAGAAACGGAAGTCATCATATACTTACGAAATCTTTAGATTTCGTAAGTAACAAGCAGTCATAGACTGGTACTTACGAAATCTCAACTTGACCTCTGACCTTGTCTAATAAAAGCTGTCTCTGGAGAAGGTAGCGACGCAAACCAGAAGTTTCTACGATGATTCTGTACCAAACATCAAAAATCGAATGTTTGACCTCACCTGTGACCTTGACCTTTGACCGATTTTGACCAAAATCTAATCAGCACTAGCCATCACCCTCCTGAATCACGTGATGTAATTTGACATTGTAGCTTCTCGTTCTCGAGTTATCGTGCCTACAACAAACAACAAACAAGCATTAGACTGGTACTTACGAACTCGTCAACTTGACCTCTGACCTGTCTAATAAAGCTGTCTCGAGAGAAGGTAGCGACGCAAACGAGCGCTAATGCTGTGTCTTACATCCCCTGCATTTAGATAATCTTCAGTGCATAATACCTCAGATACGACACCGACATAAATCTCATAAAACATCCGATTTTTACCAGAATTCGACAACCGAGTTAAGCTCCTAACGATCGCAAAAACCGAAGACAAAATTAAAATCGAAGTTAAAAATGAACTCGTAACGTCGCGCAAAGCAAAAATCGGCATTTCTCCACGCAATTATACCTTAACGTTGAATCAACGACGCGTCTGCTCGAGCGCACTGCATCATGGGACGACCCGTGACGTCTGCTCGACGCGCACTGCATCATGGGAGACCGCGTGACGTCTGCTCGCAGCGCAATGATCATGGGACGACGCCTTGACGCTTCGAGTGAAATATTTTTTTATACAATCTTAAAACGTCTCCAAAACATCGATTTTTACCAGAATTTCGACAACCGAGTTTTAAGCGTCCTAAGCGATCGCAAAAACCGAAGAACAAATTAAATCGAGTTAAAACGAACTCGTAACGTCGAGCGAAGCAAAATACTCCATTTCTCCACGTAATTTACGGAATTAGTTTTGACCTCACTGTGACCTTGACTTTGACCGATTTTGACCAAAATCTAATCAGCACTAGCCATCACCCTCCTGAATCACGTGTGTAATTTGAACATTGGTAGCTTCTTCGTTCTCGAGTTATCGTGCCTACAAACAAACAAACAAACAAACAAACAAACAATACAAACATACAAACAAACAAACAAACAGAAACGGTAGTCATCAATATACTTACGAAATTTTAGATTTCGTAGTACAAGCCGGTATGCGGACATGGCTGCTCTGCTTCTCGATGGAAAGCTGGCCGACACGACTAGCCGATATTCATGCACATTCTATCAATCAATTTAGCACAATAAATATAATTATCACAGCCCTCTTAGTTTGCGCCCAGAAACCGCCTTGTGAATTTCAGGCATGTTTCCAAGAGACTCTAACAATGGCAGCCTGGTAATTCCATTTATCTATTCGCTAAAGATTTTATTTTTATATGATGCTGTAAGACATTCTCCTTGGGCACAAAAAAACAGGTCCGTCGGAGGTCCAGTTTCGGAGGTATTGATTTTTTTGTACAGTCCACATAAAGTGTACGATGTACGATAAAGTATTTTAGCTGTTGCTAAGCAACGGAGGTGTGCATAGCACCACTCATTTTTGTGTACATGCTAGCCACATTGTAACATTTCACCCAAGTTTCATCAAAATCAGACTCTTTCTCTTAGAGATATTCGCAATTAACCGTTTCTGAAATGTTTCGACATGTACTCGCCCAAAACCTATCTCCTCCTACAAATATTTTTGTTAGGGCTGCAAATTGGCATGAGGGAGCATAGATAGATTGCGCACAGAACCTAAGCTTCGATTTTTCGATTTATTTTTTGTTATTTTTTTCGATTTTTGACCACTTTAAAGGGCCGTTGCTATGGCGCGTTGCTAGGGCCGGGTCCCATATTTGAAAGCCACGATTCCCAGAAATATTGGTCCTCCCTACCAAATTTCATTGAATCGGTTGAGTGGTTAACCCTAGGCTTGACCAAAGTTTGCGGACAGACAGACAGATGGAAATGTCCAGAATAAGGGTGCTCTAAGAGCAGCCAAAGACAGCGGTGAAAACATAACCTCCTTCACACTTTGTGCGGGGTAATAAGTCAGGACACAGTTTCTTGAGGAAATGGCTTTTAGTGGCAGTAATTGAAAGTGCAAGCATTTACAAGGAGCGAGAACAATCAAGTGACATATATGTACACAACAACAATTAATCACAGCAACACTATACTGTCGAAATTATCCCAAATTGTGCGACATACCTGTCTTCCGACCTTAACAGTGACTCAGCACTGTACAGTATTGCCAGCATCATCCATCGATGTGCAAGGGAGACAATGAGTGATTGGCAAGTATTGAGATGAGGAAAGAAAAGATAGATGGGGACAGGATGGACCTTGCACATTCTAGTTGTTGATCCTGGCTCCATATCCTGTCTGAACCGGAACCCTCCGCACTCCGCTCTGCTCCTGCTTCTTGTAACAGCCAAGTCTGGCATTTCCCCATGGGCGTGACGTCATCACGCACGTCATTTAACAGTCTCTTGGCGGGACACCCAGGTGAAGTCATGAGGCAGAGGCTCAGTACGCAGCCAGCGGACATGGGTTGCATGAAGGCGAAGGTGCACAGGGGCAGAAAGCGAAGAATAAGGAAGATAGTGACAGGGCAGAAACAGAGATGCAGAAGAACAAAGAACGTGCGTGGCAGAGAATGAATAGATAGGCAATGAAGGAGAGTGACAAAAAGAAAGCTTTGGGTCGGATTTGTTGCACCAGAGAATGTGACCATCAAGTCAATCCAAAGTTTTAACGAAAACGCTCCAGAGATGGAAATAAGGAAACAAAAATGGTGAGAAAGGCAAAAGGAAAACAGGTGAGGGACGCAAAGGACCTTTGTGTGCGTGCAAATAATATGAAGCGAGCAGCCAACAGGACCAAAAACCTTCTCAAACTCCGAATCTCCGGATCTGCACCTTTAAGAGCTCACCCACCCCTTCCTTCTCGCCCTTTTGCTTCAACCTTGCTCTCCTTTGTCCATGGAGGTGCTGCCTTGGGTTTGGGTTTTGGCACGATATAGTGTTCGATGTTTCAAAAACCTGTTTGAAGCAGTTTCGGAGCTCCTGTATCAGAATGTGCTCGTGATAGCCTTGTGTTTTGGACGATATATTGTGTCAAACGTTTCATGAACATGTTAGTCCGGCAGATAAGTGAAATTTTGGGGGAATTGTGCCTTTGTGATACAAGCATGAACTTTGGCACACTGTTAGATCATGCCCTAAGGAAAGATATTTAGCTATAGGGCCGAGAATTGTCCTGTGGCAAATGGCGGGCATTTTCCAAAATGGCACCACCGGTTGTTATTTTACAGTTTCTCAGGTTCTAGACCAGCTGGATTTGTTCTGGTGCTAATCGTACATTTTCAAGGATAAGGAATGCAGTGCTACTATTTATAACATGCTAGCAACTACCAGACTACATATATCTAGCATTCAGGGAATTAAATATAGTAAAACCATCAATATTAGCGAGTTATGCAGCATTTTCCGGAATTTCAGAATCAGCCCATGAGTTGTGTGCTGACCTCATAATTATGTTTTTGTGTATTCATAGATTTTTGCTGATATTCCACAGAACATCAATTATAACGTCACAATGATATTATCTATGTTGTTAGTAAGTTTTGTGTTACTTGTTATCAGGGCCAGCAGCGATGATTCACTGTCGGTCATCTAAGAAACAATCCTTAGTTGATGATTTTGAATTGGTAGTATTAATAGAGATATATTTTTGATGTGTGATAACATTGCAGACTGGTAGCTTATTGGGAAGGTTATTTTTTTTTCCATTCTGGAAATGTTTAAAAACCCACCCGCTCCGCAGTATGAAGGAAAGGCAAATCAGAAACATTCACTATGATGCAATTGCTGTTTCCAACCATGCTGTGGGACTGAGGGTAGATGAACTTGACCACAATATCATCGTTCTGAAATCTTCTATTTATACCCATCCGATAATCCTTTTGTATTCTGAGGCAGAATTTGTTTTATGCAAGAAAGGGGGAAATAGGGCCTATCAAAATGTGCTGATTTAGTGATTTTCAGTACTTTTAATTTATAAATTGTCTCAGTTCCTGGTAGCTGCTACTGAACCGCAGTAGCCTACACATGGCACATGTTTATGGAGGAAAACATTTATGAATTTTACAAGTTTTTACCACAGTTAAGGAATTGCCTTCCCTCCTACGTGGTCCAACAAGCGTCCAAATGTATGAAATTTCGGATAACCAAATTTCATACACGCTCTGTGGCTGTTTATGTACTATGTTTACTCTATGCATTTTGTGCATAGAATGTCTTGTGTTGTGCACAAATTCACACGATGGCATCAGTAGATTCAGTCTCATCACTGTATATCAGCATCAAGAGTCCTCTCGAGTGTATCACCTTCCTCGACATAGCGGAGCTGGTAGTGCAGGTTTCGCAACTTGCACTTATGTCAGTAGCACTTCAGGCTATTGCAAGGCACGATCATGCAGTTGCTGAGTTTGCACGACGTCCACAACTATGCAGAGAAGCAGTTGCAACACTGCATGCCGGTGCTGGAGACCCTGCATCCACATCGATGGCCAGCCAAACCAACAGTAGCTATCATCGTGGTCCCATCACAACCTTGGGACTTGGAAATGGGTTGGCATTGCAGACGCGCCTCAAATGCGCCTGGTAGTTTGCACGGAGACGACGTGCTGAAGAGGCAGTCTTCACATGTGGGAAGCTGAATGGACTCTGACTCTCGCCCGCGGTGGCAGAAGAGTTGATGTCGGAGTTACATTGACTGTTCTTGGTGTGGTGAGACGAGCCGTACATCGGGAGTGACTCTTGCAGCTTTTGAAAGGCTCGGTGGGATTCCATGAATGACGATGTCATTGAAGGACTCTTGGTAATGTTCTTTATCCGACTTCATTTGCTTCAAGGCCCCATCTTCCCCGGCTCAAAGGCACTGACTGTATCACAACCGGAGAACACCTGTCAGTCAACCAGCGGCATCACACGACAGACTGTCTCCATCGATCTAGAAGCTTGTCAATGTCTAGGAACCGTGTGCGGGTTTGCGTACCAAACTTCTGATACACGGGGCAGGGAATTGTCCTTATTGAAGGCAGACACAGCACGAGGACAAATATGTATCTTTTCGGGCAGTGATCACACAGCCTTGTACCAGCCTCTGCTAGCATGCAGAGCATGCAGAAGCATTCGGGTGTCTGCTTCCTCCTGCGTGGGATTCAGCTCTGCACTTCCTCCCAGTGGTCCTTGTTTTTTTGGGGGAGGTTTTTTTTTCCCCCAAAACGCAATATTCAGAATGGTAAAATGGTAAAATGCAAAATACATA
>CM068963.1:82875533-82898560 GCA_035128595.1 Eptatretus atami | reverse complement strand
GTACATACTGTTCTCATATTATAACTAGTAGATACTGTTCTAAAGTAGCATAGTGCTTAGGGACAATGGTCAAACTATACAAGGTGGTGGACCCTGATGAGCCTAGCTCATCAGGTAAACAGATGAGCCTAGCTCATCAGGAACAAATGTGTTCTGTGTCAGGAAGACACAGATGAGATGCTGACATGTCCATATAATTCAGCACGTGGCGTGCACAGATGGGGTAGGATACAGGACCATATGCTGAGCATCTTGTAGCATTCGACAACATGTAGTTGCCTGCAAGAACATCAAAACTTCACAACTGAATAGGGTCAGGGATCCGAGCAGCATTCCGGTGTCAAAGCCAAATGGCATGATCCTGCAGACTGCAGTATAACAAAACAAAACTTAGAGAGCTGAAAAGAGGAAAACAACACCACGATGATGACCGAAACCACAAGTTCACCTGTCAGAGCATTGAACGTGAAACTCATTCAACAGAGACAATGCTTCTTCTGTGGCAAATCTGCAGCAAAGATGCTTTGCGTAATGCATCAACATCTCGAACTTGACATTCGTTGTGAGCAGTGTGCCCTCAACTAAGGACAAACACCTCCTATCAAACTCAAGTGTTGGAGATCTCATTGCCCAGAGGCTAGTACAGCTCAGTGTCTTTCCCTCTCTGTAATAAAGCGAGAGACACAAAGGCACAATACTAATGTGACACTGTTAACCTGGAATTGCATTGCTGACTTGTCGCCTATATTGAGGAAGTGCGCAGTGGACAATAGGTTGCACCAGTGTTCAAGCTAACAGACTTGGTGAATCTGTACAGTACAGGCTGGAACAACTGGGGACCGTGACGGGCGTGTACACTTCACCTAAACAACTCAAGAACAGAAATCTGGGTTACCTTCCCAGACATGGACGCTCCACAGCAAGGTCGTGATGTGGTCTGTGTGCAATGAGGACGTTGGTACTGCATAGGGAAGCATGTGAGACGATCTGACAATGATGCAGTCATCTAGCCAGAGCTTTTCATCGCGCCTTTGATGACGTCACTAGAGCCTTCTTGCTTGGCTCCACCAGACATCATAGACAAACTGGATGGAGTCTTGGACGATTCGTCGGTATTACTCTATACCGACTAGCAGCCTGAATCAGTTCCAATCAGGCACCAATCAGCTTGTTCACACCAGAAAGGTAGAGACATTGAAATGACTACCCTCCAACCCAAGCCAGCACTGATTCAGCACACAAAGGCGCTGCCTACAAAGCGGCACTGCTGGGGACAGATGATGGTTGGCAAGTCCCGAACTCCCATGCCCCAGTGATGGGTGCAAAAGAAGGACACAGCGTGGATGGAAGTTTCACTGGACACACTGCTCAAACGACCCAGGCCTGCGAGAACTCATATGCATGTGAATGCAAAAATGGGGTGCAGAGGACAGTGAAAGTGCAAGCAGCAACCCCAGTGCACTGCCTTTGCCCACTGTGGTGATGTGTCTCGAAACAACATTACATTTCATTTGAAAAACCTAATATACCATGGAAGGCCCTACCTGGTTTAATAATTGGACGGACTGTCGTCGACGGCCCTCACCACTAACAGTCCAAGCAACAAGGACATGCACTATTGATTTGCAAATACAGCATAATCTCATGAACGTGTGCTCATATAAAAAACTACCAATATTATAAAGGAAACATGCAAGACCTGCATTGTCTTCAAATATGCAACTTCCAAAACTTACAATGTACATGTAATAACTCACGCAATGATTAAATCGTTTTATAAATTTACGATTTATTTATTCCCTGAAACGCCAGAATATGTATTAGGTAGTTGTAGAGTAGGGTATAGCAAGGGGGGGTTTGAATTAGTACCATCAGATTCCTCATCCTTGAAATGTACATAGCCCCAAGAATCAATATCCTATGGTAGTCTAAACCTGAGCTACTTAAACATAACAACCGTGGTGCCCCTTGAAATCATTTGGCACAGGACAATTGCTGCGATGGCCCTATATGCTAAAATATCCTTCCTTAGGGCATCCCTAACAGTGTGCCAAAGCTCATCTGATCATCAAAGGCACAATCCATTCCCATATCTCCGGACTATGTTTAAAACGGTTTCGGGATGTCTTGTGAGGAAAATGTGCTCTTATGTGCGAAAATGCTGTAGAAAAGCGAGCAGAATAAGGAAATGACCACACTGGATTTATACTACACAATCCAATGCAAGCCTATCAACACGGACCCGAAGTTTAAACGAAAATGATTGCTATGAAATAACTACATTAAACATGTTAGATCTCTTTCGACTCCACAGAACCTTTAAATACATATATATTATATATATAAAATATATATAATATAATATATAATATATATAATATTATATAACTGAAGTCGAACCCCCGAATTAATGAGCAGCAGACACGGATCGAGTCCATCACATAGCTGCTGCACGACCTTACCACGACAAGTTCGCCTACCACAAACGAGCACATGCTTGCCCTGCTAACCACTTCAGAGTTTGGCACAGGAACATTAAATTCAATGAAAGAAGCACCTGACTCTATGACACCGACTGATGTCATATGCAAAATTACACCAACATCTAACCTCGTGCAGAAACGCTTGATGGACTCGATCCGTGCCCTGCTGCCCATCAAGTTTGGGTTTGATTTCAGTTACGTATATTAATAGAGCCTAATATGTCCATCAATAAAATGCACTACGTATGTTCGTCTGAAGAGAACAACAAGGGCGAAATCTAGATCGACATCTCTGCTTTCGTCTATTTGTGACATAGTCTTCAATCTCATGTCTTAAAGGCTTGAGACCATACTGTGAGCCTCCTAGTTTGGAGTGATTGTTGGTGTAATTTAGCACATACGGCATCTCGTGTGATAGAGTCAGACGTGCTTCTTTCGTTATAATAAGATACTATATTATATATATATATAAATATATATATATTATTATAAATATGGTTATGCATGTTTGAATTAATCAAAATGTGGACCACATTTATTAGTGGCATGTTGCACCTACATACACTCTTGCCAAAGCTTACAGGAATGCAGCAGTTAAACGTGTAAACCTCAAAGAAAAAAATAGAACTCCCAACTCAGCCACAATGGCCAAAATAACCATTTCTTTAATCACAATTAGCAGCTCTTGCCTTTTGTTTCTATCTAGCTATTTTTTGATGAAAAGCCGGCCTTAGTAAACAATCCTCATTTCAGTGGCCTAATGAAACTATATAATCTTAATGAGTAGGAAAGAATAGAATGTTTTGGGAAGGGAAAATTATCTCTGTACAGAGGACAGCACAGTTTCACCCATGGTTATGTGACAATTTTAATCAGAAATCAATAATTGATTTTTTTGATCCTTTTCAGTGGCCTCGTGTTGTCCGCACATATTTTAACGTAATTCAGCACAGCACACTCCTTGAAGATTTACAGTACATATTTCAGCATCAGGACCTTCACATGCCAAATTTTGGATCGAGACTAATCTATTGCCCATTACTCTCTGCTCTTCCTAACATTGAACGCATATTTTTTTGTTGGCGTTCCCCTTTCTCCATGGCCATATTCAGCCAAGCACCTAATCGGTGCAACAAATTAATCCCTATTTGTGCGGTAAAATGATTTATTTTTTTAATAGTCCATAAATCTTAACACTGCATTCCATCGCTGCTCCTCTATTAGTCTCTGCTTCCGCCTGAAGCCTACTCTGTCAAGTCAAGGTCTCAAAGCATCTAAGGTCGGACTTTCATCAAACTTGTATGGTCTGGTTGCAACACGAACTGGTATTCATTGTCAGAACATTAGTGCATGTGTAAGATTTAGAGTTGATGTATTACTTCGCTTTTTTTCAAAAAAATTCCCATCGTGTCATCTTTTTTATTTCTCCTCATGCTCACTCTATTCAGTTTTATATTGCTATGGCGAGTATTTTGAAATTTCCAAAACGCTCAAGCATGTTCAATACTTATCCACATTATTCACTTAAAATAATATCACACATTTTAAAGTCTCCCAACTAATTTCGAGGAAACTTCTTGCCAGACACGCAGAACACTTTTGTGTTAATCATCTCCTCCTTACAATGGGCACGGCTTTATATAATAAGTTACATAAAAGGTCGAGTTTCAAGGATTTAGTCAATTTTTCACAGTTATGCCCTTTTTTAGTTTAAAAATATCATGTATTATTCTGCGATCAGTTTCACGGCCCTCACCACCCCACTGCTTTACAACCCATTGGCCGTACGAAGTGGCAGACCCACCTTAATAAATCACTGCAACCGCCATGATGAAGCAGCACAGATCACCATCCTCAGGGTTATGCTTGGGTGGTAGTCTATGACCCATGCAATTGGAATGATCCCAAGTATCTCACCACGATTTATTAGCCGCGTCTCGTTTGCGAACACTGCTAAAGAGCTCGCGTTTTCTCTCTCTATCTTGTTGTGAACTGTGTGAATTGACACGCTCTTTGACGAACATCCTTATGTATTATATATGTATATATATATATAATATATATAGTATATATATATATATATATAATATACATACTACACACACACCACACACACACACAGCACACACACACACACACACCCACACACACACCAAAGCCACACATGTTTTGCTTTATGTTGTACATCAGGTTATTTTAATTTGAAATGCAAAGCCGAGAAACGAACGAAACACGGTGGTTAAGAAGGTATCCTCTTATTCTTCATTTTGGGTCTGTATCGGTCAAGCGATACGTTCAAGCAACCAATTTTATCTCCGCGTTTTTATCCATGTCTATTAGTTCTACTAGTCTACAAAAATATATCGTAAATGAAAATTGCTTTTCCTTTATTTGCAGAATACACCCAAAGCAGCGCGGTAAGCGTTTCTTCTTCTCTTTATTTATGTTCCCGGTATCAGCCCGAGCGTGCATAAGCAATTAATCTTTTATGTTCTTGAACATTCATTGGTACCGGTAGCAGACGTGTATTGCAAAGGTCAATTCTCCTCTTGTACATTATGGTTTACTTCTGAGAGACTGAGAGCAATGAAGAGATGGTGTGACCATACGAAGCCTCAACCTTTTTGTGTCTGAGAGCTTCTTTATATCGTCTGAAAGTGTTGGTTCTTTTGTTTTGGTTTGTTTGTTTTGCTTTTTTTAAAATAAAAATCTGCCATTAGACAAAAGGGAATTAGGGTTGCAGGTTAGCTTATCTGACCATTCACGGAGCAAGATGTTTATCGAATTAATTGTCTGGATGAGGAGTGATTAACACACAGAAATTTTTTTTCTCCAATGTGAGAACAGGATCTCAGAGAGTTGGGGTGAGAATTGGGCATGAGAGGAAGTCCCATACTTAACTAATTGATCCCTTCCTCAACATTTGAATTCCCAACATCTGTATTCTCCCTTCCAGTCATTCAGAGGCCAGACAGTGTGGAGATGGAGGAAGTGAGCGACGTAATAGAACACAAGTTCAGGTGGTTGTATACTGGAGGAGCATAAAACGTTTGATGATTGCAAAATTAGATAAAACCATAGGGCGAACAAGAAAATCAGGAGGATAGTCGTAGTTGGAGTGGAGAGTAGAATGTATGTTATTGATTGTCAGCTTTTTAGAGAGGAAAATTAAATTAGACTATTTAACACTGTCAATTAAAATAAATAAACAGAACACTTATAATTATATTTTTGTGCAAGTCTAAAATCGCCTCTTGTTTTTTTTTTTTTAAATCTCCGAAACTAGTGCTCACTTGTACCTTTCCTTTGCACTTAATGCGGCAGATAAATGTCTCCAGCAAACACAAGCAGACGAGGCAATCTATATGCATTCTGGGCCAGCAAGAATATAATCCCACTCAATTGCCATTACCAAGAGAACACATCCACCAAACAGGAGCAAAAATGACATGTCTACCAGAGGCAATTCAAAAATACAAATCTTTGTTATGAAACTCTCTTCTGTGCCCTCGGGTTATGTTTGTGTTTGATTTTGTGGAAAGGTATGTGAAACTGCGCTGTGGGGTAAAGTATCCACGTACTTTGTGCAACAGGTCCATGATTAACGGTATTAGTTACCAGCACTCAAAAGAAAGTTCTCAATGGTTACTCATGTATCTGTTTGTATAACAAAGTACATGGTTTAAATTTGAAGCACTCTCATTTTTTATTTTTTTATTTACTCAAAACATAAAGTAACCTCTGAAACAGGTTCCATTTTGATTGTGTACCAGCATGGTTAATTTCTGCAGCAGGGGGTTTGTAACTGAGATTGTAAGTACTAACCTAGAGTTGAAAATACATTGGAATAATGCAAGGTTCCTCCACAGACGCAGAATGTTGCATCTAGACATCGCTGTCAGAGCTCAACGAGCAAATGAAGAGTTTGAGAAGTTTGGCAGCCTTGAGTCGACTGGAGTACAGCCAATGAGGTTAAGGCCTTACCGGCACGTCTGAGCCAGAGCTGTTTGCTAGAACTGGCGTACATGGTGAGGAAAGTCTGCGGAGCGAGCTTGCCAATCTCCAAACGTCCATACGGCTTCCTTTCTTGGCACTGACGAGGCATGACAGAGTCGTGAGTCAGTCGTTATGCACATCGCCTGATCCGACACCGCGGTCAGCGGCAACGACATGCAAGCTACAAGACATGTGATGTCCTGTCATGTCCTTGCTACTCGCAGGCACTGGCTTTAAGCCACTTCATCCGCCCGGATGCCTTTTCCAAACAAGACTGTTCACCGCAGGAGCGGCCGAGTGCCACGCGTTTGCTTGGAGCATCTGTTGCTGCTGCTGCTCTGCCTACTGCTGCTGCTGCTACTGTCACTCAGTGCTTTGTGGTTTGCACGCAGTTGAAGGCGGTGCTTTACTCAGTGTCTGTGCCCATTCTGGAATAGACAAAATGTTTACGGCAATAACTAGCCAACGTACCACTCACTGCATGCAATCGCACAGTTGCCGCCAGCAAAAAGCCACAAAAAAGCAACACAGCATATAATGGTGAATGTACCCAATTGACTCTTCCTGCTCTCTCTTCTCTCCATGTCTTCTATCTTGTACTACTATCTTTCCATATCATATCTATCTATTCACTATTATTTCATCTATCTATCTCTTCATTTTTTCACTATCCACACCTCCCCTCCCCTGTCTTACCTCTTTTCTTCAAATCGCTCTTTCTCCTCTCAATGCTCTTTCTCTTAGCTATCTCTTTCTCTCCTATTACTTCTTTCTTCTCCTTCTCTCCTCTCTCTCTCTCTCTCTCCTCTCTCCATCTCCTCTCTCTCTCTCTCTCTCCTCGTCTCTATCTCTACTCTCTCTCTCATCTCACTCTCTCTTTCTCTATCTCTCTCTCTTCTCTCTCTCTCTTCCTCTCTCTCTCCTCCTTACTAGACGACATTGGCTTGCACATTTTGTTCGTTATATGTTGTAACTGTCACCTTAATATTGTTAGTATTAATCAGCATTCCTAATGGAAGGATGATTTGTGCAAAATGTTTTCTTTCTTTTTTTTGGTTAAATAACCCCAGATTTCCAGCTTACAGATGGAGATTGCCTCACTTAACTTTAAAAGCCTCTCTCTAATCTCTTCCTATGCAAGATTTTAAAGAGCTACCATATGCATTTCACGACCCATGAGTAAGCTTGGTCAAAATATTTTCTTGTTCTGGCACAGTACATTAATGGCTTATACTCACAGACAGTAAAACAAGTAGTTTTTGAGGATGTCTACTGGGAAACATACCACCCATTAACCTATTTTTTCAATGCATTAATTATTGAAGCTCTCAAATTAGTCACACAAGTCTGAGTATCTTCACTGATAGAGGTGCGTACATCAGGGAACTGTACATAGCGTAAAATCCTGAAGAAAAAATCGTTTATTGTGCAGGACTATTGACCGTGTTCTACAACAATGTGTAATATTTCAATGTAGGACTGATTCTTCTCCGTACATATTACAGCTGTTTAGTTAACATGTAACAGTTTGTATTATAGAGCAGGACTGCATATTGTACATACTTAATGAGACTATATATGACATGTTTGTGAAAAGGAATTATGGTTTATATAACCAATAAATTTAATAAAACATATCCTGTTTGTGCATTTAATGATTCAGTGCCAAAAAGAATAGAACACCCCCTTTCAAACTTCACCTTTTGTTTGCATAAAGCCTGTAAATAAATTGCATTAAATCAAACTTTTTACCCTCATTTACACATTGTAACCCACATCTTCCAAGTGAAAAAAAAATACTACAAATATCAGAAAATAATTAAAAATACAAAACCAGAATTATCTTGGTTGATAATGTTCACACCCCCTGATAATACAATGTAAGTAGCTCACGGTATCAACCATCCATCATCCATTGGACCATACTCTGGCAGAGCGTTGGGCTGGCCTACGCACTCTTCCTGGACTATTGGGCACGATCCTGAACGGATTGCCACTCCGACACAGGAACAAGCAAAGCTGGTACTCATTACTGACCTCAGACGGATGAGGCTGAGTCAACCCCACCTATATTATTCAACAGCCAAGTGGATTGAACCTCAGGACCTTGATCCCAAGCCCACCACTCTAGCCATGAAGGCCAAACACCAGGGCAGTAATAACGCAACCACCTTCAAAATCACACACCAATAACTTGGCCTTCCCTGTGTTAAACTGTAGTATTCTATTATTTCCAATAAATCAGCTTTCCCTGCAGGTTTCCTCTGCTGGCTAGTATTTCACAGCAAAAGACTCAACATGATACCAAGTGTTTCAAAGAACTCCGGATAAAGTTGTTTGAAAGCACAGATCGGCGGATGGGTATAAAAATATTCCAAAGGCTCTTGAATATCCCTTGACCCAGTCAAACATATCATTAAGAAGTGAGAGGTGTATGTACCACCAAGACCCTGCTTATCAGGCCGCCTCCAAACTGGATGAGCAGCAAGGAGAAGCCTGTCAGAGAGGCCCCAAGAGGCAATGGCAACTTTAAAGAGATTAACAAACCTTTATGGAAAGACTGTCACTATGTGACTCGCGGCAAACAATATTCTCAACACTCACAAGTCTGGTACGGTATTGGGCAAGAAGGAAGCCCATTACTCAACAAAAAAGCCCACCTTGAGTCCCTTTACGTTGCAAAAAACGACCTCAGAGATTTCGATGCCATGTGCAAAAAAAGTTTTGCGGCTTGACGAAATCAAGATGGAACTTTGTGCCAAAATGCAAAACTTACTGTTTGATGCATAAATCAACACAGCAATACCCACAGAACACTAATCCCTACTTGAAGCCATGGTGTGCAGCATCGTGTTTATGGGGGTTTGTTCATCAGCAGGACTGGCACTTGTCAGAATAAAGGGAAATGGATGGATCAAAATACAAAATATCCTAGGAGAAAACGCTTGCCCTTCTCAAGAAACGCTGACATTGGGGACAAAGTTCACCTTTCTAGCATGCAATGACCGAAGCACAAAGCCAAAGCTACACTGGAGTGCTTAAGAAAAAAAGAATAAATTCCTTGAGTGGCCAGTCAAGCCCCGACCTAAATCCATCGAAAAATTCTGTTGAATAGATAAGATTGCTGTCCATCACGTCTCCCACGCAACTTGCTGAGCCTTGAACAGTTTGTACAGAAGAATGAGCAAATATTGCCCAATCAAGGTGTGCATAGTTTAGAGCCAATCCACAAAGACTCACAGCTGTAATTTACGCCAAACGCGCTTCCACAAGTATACTCAGGAATGAACCTTATCCAACCAAGATATTTCGTTTTGTATTCTATTAAATTCCGAAATATTGTAGAATTTGTTTGCACTTGGAAGTTGGTTACGATGTGTAAATAAAGGACAAAAAGTCTGATTTAATGCAATTTAATTTCAGGCTGGAGACAACAAAATGTGAAGAATTTTGAAAGGGGGTCAGACCTCTATAGCACTGATTCTGCTCTGCTGTGATACCTCTTCACTCTTTCCGTCTTTATCTGAGGGCGCCTGGCTGCATATGGGAAAAGTTGCAATGTTACCCTCAATCCCATTGCTGAAAGGATATCTCAGAGATAATCACAGCCTTTAGCTGTCAAGTCTGTATTTGATTTCCACTCAACAAAATTAACCTTTCCCGGGGCTTCACCATGAAAGCGTTGCTCGATGTGTGCCATCCATCAAAGAGTGTGCGCAGGTGGATGGGCAGCTTATCTGCCAGCATTGGGTAACTTTGATGATATCACACTGCTCCTTTGTGAAGTAAGCCATTATGTGCTGTGCCCTGGCCAAATTACAAATTCCTGCCATAACACTTTCGGGGCCGACAAATCAACTGAGTTGGAACCTACATTTTCTTCACACTATAAACATAGTCTAAACATAGCTGGGATTCAAGCAACATGCAATTCTAAGAAAGGGAGTCGATAACGACTTTTAACACCAGAACGGTTCAAGTTTTATTCATATCATAAGCAAGTCAGGAAATGGCTATTGCAAAGACGCTTCAACTACTCATTTATTAACTCTATCTCTACTGATTCAGTCTTTTTGTAAGGCTCACTTGGCTGCACCTGGATGGTCTGAGTGGGGAGGAGTATCAGCTGAAACCCAAATCCTATTCCACTTTCCTCCCCTGAGACCTCTATATTTGCTCCTGCTATTTGGGTAACTTCTGATTTGGTCTTTCATTGAATTTGGCTTTTGCCAGGACATCCATGCTGACATGCTGCCTTTTCTGTCCACAATGAAAGACACATGCTCAATCTTCAAACAGAATGTCAGGGCCATCTCACTGGACATTCCCAAGATATTAAACTGTTCTGGTTCCCATCACTGATTTCTTAAATCTGGTCAGCTAAATGTAGTGAGGTCCTTTTTTTCCTGGAAAACTTAAT
Source organism: Eptatretus atami (assembly GCA_035128595.1). Taxonomy (NCBI): domain Eukaryota; kingdom Metazoa; phylum Chordata; class Myxini; order Myxiniformes; family Myxinidae; genus Eptatretus; species Eptatretus atami. Next base: position 82,887,661 of record CM068963.1, on the reverse strand, counting down.
GTTATCATATTTCACCCAGTAGGTTTCGTTCAATGACATTCTCTCAAATAATCCCTCTAGACTCAAGAGGCTGGTGCTTAACTAGCATCCTGTAACCAATCTGTTTTGTTTACATCAGCGGATCTGTCTATCATCATTGCGAAAATCAATTGTGTACATTTTTGGCTATGATTCAACCATTGCAAGTCCTGTTCACCCACCCTTCCACAGGAAGCTGCGGACGCATCTCTTGCTGATTCTAGGAACGAAAAGAACTCGGTAATCTACGAAAGATGTCTTTTCATGCAGAAAGTTCCAACGCCTCAATTGTTCCTTTACAGTTGGATTAATTTCCAATTTATTTATAGCGTAAAACTCTTGGAGAGGTGCAATCTTTAAAGCTCCTTGGTCTCTTGGCTTTGGCAGTGTATCACTAAGATATATCATCATAACCAACCACTGATTCAGAATTTCTTTCACAGAGCTAAGTCTTCATCAGTTGTCCTGAGCTTAATAGTGTTCATAAATATTATCTTAAGTGCCATAAAATATGGCTCCTCACTTGGGCTCGAGATGCTGTTCTCTTACCAGCTCCCTTGAACCATGGAGTCCTAGGGCCTTCTACCTTCGACTTTGTCACCAGCATCTCAAAAGTGGCTGAGTATCATCTCGCGCTCTCACATCTGCAACCTTCAGTCTTGCTCCTCCTGCCCTCACGCTTTCCCACCCAACACCTGTCAATCGATGAAAATCGAAGATTTTAAGAAATACTACCTTTAGTTGTGACCTTGGACAATTGACTTGTTGGGTCATGTTGACCTCATAAAATAAATTGGACAGTTTAATTCAGTGATCAGAAATATAAATCCCTTCAAATTTCAAGTCAATCGGAGAAAATTGAGAATTTAGAAATTTCACCTATTGTTGACCTTGATTCCATTGACCTCAAAAAACAATAGGCTCTTTCCTTTATGACAAAACTTTACCAGTTATGAAGTGTCGCGAAGATCAGTTTAAAATGGACCTTGTTGGGACAAACACCAGACAGACAACAGAATAACAAACCTGGGCTAACCAATATACTGAAAAGTCTTCGATTTTGACAAGTAATAAATTTTGAGTGGCTCCCAGTCAAAATCCTGACTTGAATCTAATTGAACATTATGGGTGAACTTGAAAATCCAGTCCAATAATGAATCCCATCCAAACTTGGCAGAATAGAGCAATTTCCGTAAGAGATGGACAAAAGTTTCACATCTCATTGGACTAAGCTGGTAGTAGCATCCTACCCAGAATACACTCATATCAGTCATGCTGCAAATGATGACCTACAGTGCTGACCTAAGGTGGATGAATACTTTTACCAACAAGTGAAATTTTGATTTGTTCATGTTTTTTCCCAGGTATTTCCTGACATTAACCTCCATTAACTATAACGTGTTTGGTTTGATCTCATCAGTTAGGAATAACAAGTTCATTTGGAAAAAGTGTTTCTACATAATTCGTAATTCTCTAAATGTGGTATTATTGGGAGTTGAAGAGTACTTTTGCAAGAGCACTGTTGGGGGTTTTGTTTTGGGGTTTTGTAATACAATATCGAGGTTCATATGAGAGTTAACACACAGAACGTACAACAAGGGGAGCAGGAGACAAGAGGGGGCGGGAGAGGAAGGAAACAAAACAGTGTGGAACAGAGACATGAGGAGATCTGTGGAAGGGAGAGGGAATGGGGTGGGGTACAACGGGGAAACAAGATGGACACTACGGGACTTTCAGGAAGGAAAGCAGGAAATTTTGAAGGAGGATGGGTTAAGGAAAGGGAGGGGAGGATGCTTTAGGGTGCAGGGGAGGGGACGGGGAGGGGTAGGAGAGTGAGGAAGGGTGGAGGTAAGGAGATTTGTGAAGAGTGTGGGGATTGCAGAAAGAGCTCGGGGAGAGGGCCGGATGAGGAGGAGAAACTGTTGTCTGTGGTGGCTGGGTTGAGGTAGCAGTGGGGGAGTTGAAGATTGAGTAGGTAGAGTGGTGGGAGATTGGAAGGAGGAAGTGGGGGAAGGAGAAGCTTTGTGGATGTGAGGGGGGGGGCAACTTTGAGAAAGGGGGAGATTGGAGGAGATGCGTGAAGGGAGACTTAAAGGAGAAAAGGTGAGGGAGGGAGTTTTTGACAAAGGTGAGCAGGAAACTTGTTGGGGGAAGAGTGTGAAGGTATTTGTCCCAAAGTCGTTTGGGTGTTCTAAAAAGACCAGACAAATTTGGTTGTTAATATATTTCAAACCACAATGACACAAGCGATACCCTTTAGTTTATATGAAATACAGAAACTCATAAAGTTTTGTAGCACATCATCATAACACTTCAATGTCAAGCTCGGTTTGGTCTGCGCAGGATGAAGGCAGTACAAACGAGTTTTCTTGCCATGTTCGCATGGATTTGGTATGAATCATGACGATTCCTGCGCATCAGCTGTGATCTGAGAATGAAGATCCTGCAGGTTCTGCCACATTGGTTTGTGGAAAACTCTGTGAGCCAGAAAAAGAATTCAAGAGGGGTTATGTCTGGTTGTCGTTGGGGCAGGTAGTTGGTCCGTCTCAGCCATCCAACGATCTGGAAATTTTTCAGTCAGGATTGGCTCTGAATGACTAAGACCCAATGGGGAGATCCTGTTGAAATGAAATATCAGGGGTTCAGGTCTTCAATCTGTGGGAAGGTTGAATCTTCCAACATGTTCTGTAAATTGTTGAGGTCACTGTATCTCAAAAGAAAGCTTTGTCTGTGAAACATCAACTTTTTTCATGTAATCTTCATCACGTCTACTCTAATTCCGACTAAGCAATTTCCAAGGCAAACACCTTGCCGTTGGGTCCGTCATTTGTTTGAGTTCTGCAGAATCTGCACTTATAGGAATAAAGCTTCAATCTTTTTATGCAAAATCCAGTGCACAGTGTGGTTGGTAGTCCTAGTTGTCTCGATGCGCGTTCAATTATTTCCTGGGACTGTTGTTGAAATGATTCACTACTGTTCAACGTCTGCTGCCTTGTGCTTGGTCCGATCGGTAACTTTTCTTTTCTGACAACTTCCCAGTCTCCTGGAACCCCTTGTACCACTCTCTGAATACTAGCCGCGATGGCAGATTCCTTCCATTACCTGTCCGAAATTAACACTGAACCTTCGTGTCGGAATCTCGTCTCGATGAACCATTCATGCTCTGAGATTTCTCCTGTGGAGTCACATTTTCTTTCACACATTGACCAGACCTGAAAACACAGAAAACTTTAGGTTTCTGGATTGATATAAAACAAAGGGTATTTGTTAATATCATTTTGTGCAACTAAAATATATCAAAACCAAGTTGTCCCACGTCTTTTGGGAAAACACCCTGTGTATGTAAGTCACCTTTCAGGTGTTTATTATTTAAATGTAAAATCCACATGAGCCATCATTGATGAGGATTTGTTTTTTGTACTCAAACTGGTTGTTTTATTTGATTCTGTGCACACTGTGGCGAATAATAACCATTAATTTTAAAAAATATCTGCTCTTTGGAGAAGCTGAATCAGATGAAACCGTGATTTGATGGTGAATGTGTCTCGATTGATGTCGCCCTGACTGCTTTGTTCGCATTTTGACGTTATGTCTCTATTTATCAACTCCATATTAGCGGGAATTTAAATCTTGTTAACCAGAAAGAGATCATTACTGTGTCCTCGCAAAGACAAAGAGCTTCCTCTGGACAAAAAGAATGCAATAAATGAAAATGATTGATCCCCCAACCCTTGTTGCAAAAGTAAGGTGGCTGCGTTATTTGGCTCATATTTTAGTAATTATAAATAACCTAAAGAACAAAAATAATTGTAAAGAATTCTAAATCAGTTAGTTTGAATGTGTAGGTTGTTACTAATAAATATTTGACTTGGGATTGAAAATTCTGAATTCAGTCTGCCGTTGCCTATTGCAGGTGCAGCTCTACCGCTCATGCCAGTGCTCCCTGAGGTAGAAGCTGGATCATAAAATATGTTAATGTGTCGGTGATAGCGCACCCTACGTCTTCGCGAAAGACAGCGTGGGATATCTTAGTCCACTGATAGTGCTACCAAACAGGAACACCGACTTTAGTTGGGTCATCAAAAGAGCGGACACCAATTGAAATTTCTCCGCGTGTGAAATCACCAGGATGAAGTTTATTGCTCGTCCGAGAGTCAAATGAGGTTCCCACAGCTCAAAAGCAAATGTGCCTACTCAAGGTAACCTGGCATCCCTATGTAGTATCTTCCACTCATCAACCTAATCTTTGGAGCATGGACATGAGCTACTGGCAGGAAAATTTGAACCTTTTAATCAGCTTGCGCTATACAATGCCCTTCCTTTGCATTTTTGTGGAGGCAGCTTGGCAGGCATTTGAGAAAGTGACCGAAATGCCTTGACAATCCTTCCATGCATAGTAGTCGCTCGCTTTTCATTTTGTGCTCACCTCATTTATTTGTATGCCAGCACAAACGTTGAGGAACCACACCTACTGCAGCCTTACCTTTTGCGGAACCTTAAGCTAATTTTCATTTCCACGTGACATTCAATATAACTGTGAAAATTACTACATAAATATAAGCTTGTAAATAGTTTTTCAGGGAATGGGGGAGATTCTTACACACATTTTGTCACCATCTCTGATGCATGATTGAGTAAAAGTACTTGTAGATATGTATGGATGGTTGTATTTCTGCATGTCATGCCTATTTGTCAGAAGCACATGCCAATTATCTGACCATTCTTGAGGACTTACAGGATCAATCCCGAAAAACTGGAACGGCATTCGAGAGAATGCACACCTCCCCAGGCCTGACAGTTTACATTTTGTTATCCCGACCTACAGGCCGGATATGGAACCAAATCGAATTGGCTTGTTCTCGTCACATCCCAATTCATCCACCTAATTTTGTCCTAATTGTCACAGCTTTTTGAAACTATGCTTTATATCGTTTTTGGCCCATCTCTCAATCATGAGGAATCCTCCTAAAAAAAAACAACCTGGTATTTCATGAATACATCCCTGCAATCTCGAGAAGGACTTGGTGGCAAGCAACTGTTTTGTTTTTTAAGGTTTTTTTTTCTTTGATCCGCATGGCTGCGCCAGCCACATGACCGATGATGCCATCTTTATCAACCATATTTCCCAATCGGTAGTTGATCGATTAGTTAAATTCTGCATTGATCAGTCAAGCGGTTTCTCCTACGAAGATTTTTCAAAAATTCCCTTCGATCAATATGGCTGCTAACACGTGAACGGCGTGATGACATTTTTGTGAAAATCTGTTCAAATTCAAGTGAATTTGATGAAAATGGGGAGGTTCAGAATTTGGCCTATGTCACCTTTGGCTTAGTTTTGACCTCAAAAAATAATTGGTGGTTTGAATTCAGTTCTGAGATGAAATGAAATTTCTGTTCAAATTTCAAGGTAATCAGATTAATTGACAATTTTAGAAATTTATGGCCATGGTTGACCCTTTGGCCTACATTGAACCTTCAAAGGTGACCGCTAATATCGCTGGTTTACATGTGGTAAAGTTCAGTTCCTCCACTGAATGGTTTCAATTTTGCTATAACAAAATCACAGACACGTACAGTAATGATGCCACGGACGGCGTACGAGTACTACGTATGACATACTAGGTATGCTCCTGATCGCTTAACCCTGCTCTTTCGCTTCACGAGCGAGGGTAAAAAGAGCACTGCAACTCGTACAGCGCTTGCCTACTCGCAGCAGGCTGAACACTGAACAGTTTACGTTTTCTATCCCACTGATCGACGGGATCTGTCCGGACTTTAACCAAATCTAACCGCCTTGTCTTGTCACCTAACCACTAATCTCCATTTGGCAAAATCCATTCCATAACTTTTTTAGATATCCTGCTCAATACAACAGACTTCTAGCCGGTCATTCTTCCGAAGGTCGGCCAAATGATACCATCTTAGGAAACAGAGGCAATCACTCAGCAGCAGCTCTGCACTGCCACAATGATGCAACCAATCAGCCATAGGCTGCATCTATAAAAAAAAAAAATTAATGTGAGTGTGGTGTAGTTTTTTTCGTCATCAGTCATTCAATCAGTCCCATCCAGTTTATGCTCCTCCATATACTGCACTCTGTGACAGAGGTGAGACCTGTTCTGGGTTTGGTCCTCAGCTATGGAAATTGCTTCTGCTGAACCGTGCTCTGGATGACAAAGAGTATGGGTCAATTGCATGGATGTATGGAAATCCTTCCTCCATCCCCCTCAGTGAATACTTTGTGGTTACTGTCATTTGTTCCATTGTTTTTTCCCCCAGCATTTGCTACATAGTGGGGGCCAAACTTAAGCTAAATTAGCATAACAATTGTGCATTTTGTGAGGAAAGCACCAATTGGCAACTAGTAGCCTATCATATTATGAACAGATTTGGATATTGGGCCATCTCAAAATTTGATGGCCAGTGGGAAATGCTGCCAAGCACAGCGGCTGAATTGAAGATGGCCCAATATCCAAATCTGTTCATAATATGTTAGGCTACTCGTGTGCAAATTTGTGCTTCCTCACACACAAAATGCACAATTTGTTTATGTTTTAAACTTAAGTTGCCCACTATCAGTTTTCTTGTGGCTGTTACCAGTAAATATAGGTCACTCTCCTACAGATTTGTCACTGTAAATTCTACATGCCTATCATTTTAGAATCCTTTGTGTTTATATTTTCCTGTTAACTCTTTCGAATAGGTTTTCCCAAAACCTGCTTCATCAAACTTAAGTGTGCACAAAATACCGTTTTTTGTTCAAATGAGGGCAAGGTAGTTTGAACAAGGTTCAGGAATTTTGGTAGTCTTATCATGAGCTTTTGAAATGGTCTCATCTTGTTGCATCAACTTTATGAAGTAGAGCACTGGGCGGATACAAGCGCCGCTGTTATCGTAGCATAATTGTAGTGCTCGTGGTAAATACTTTAATACATTGTCGATTTCGTCATTTGGACCCCTTAGCATATTCATGGTCATCGTGAACGACTGGGTAATCAATAAAGTATCCATTTTGGCCACACTGTATCAATAATAGGCCCCATCTCTCATAATGCATTGAGTGTGCAGCAAACAAGTTAATCGTACATTGGAACTCTGTTTGGCCAATCTAGCATTTAACATTTTGCTGGATACTTACCAATAGATTTGGCCATTGGATGAGCCCAACATCACACACGTTAGTGGTCATAAGTTGGCACATCTAATACTGGTGCGACACCTGAAGGAAGTCTGGGAGTAAAAGACACGTCGAATGTGGGCACGCTGATCATAAAACGACAAATCAAACGGAGCTCTTCTTAATATGAGCCCAAAAATGGTAAGCACCTCGTACCTGATACTTGTTGGGCTAGTTGAAGATCGGACCATATTTCCAGAGCTTCTCGATGCGAGTATAATTGTTCTTAATTAATTGAGAGCTCTGAAATTCACCTTGCAATTGTAAAAGATTGTGGTGAGGAAATTGGTGTTTGAAAGACATCAATAGCATAAGGATTTGTTAAACTTATCCTTTTCTGTTTGTACACATGATGTGAATTGTCACTCGTCAACTATCGAGATCTTTCCAGAGGGTCTACAGCCGATATCAATGATGTGTGCACCAGCTGAACATGTAGAACCCATTGTAGAAGGAGGTTTGCACCAGAACTCTATTGCTTTGTAAAGTGAGATATGGCTACAAAATCTCATGATCCTTGTTCAAACATTCAAGTTCATTGTCTTTTTTTTTTTCCTATTCATGGTAGAGGCTCGAAGAAGAGCGAGTTACTAAGTACACTGATTGGATCCAGGAGATAACAGGAAAAGAGAGAGAGAGAGAGAAGACACAAAGAAGACACACGAAAGAGAGAGAGAGACAGAGAGACAACAAAGAGAGACACACAAGAGACAGAGACAGAGAGAAACAGAGACAGAGACAGAGACAGAACAGAAATAGCAGAGGCAGAGGATGCATGGGTGGACAAGATTGATACAGAAAGGGATTCAGGAGGAAGAACTGGAAGTTTGGAAGGAAGGGAGTTGCATGGGGTGTGGTTGCGGGGGGTGGGGGGGGTGGATTGAGGGTAACAAAGGGTAGAAAATATAATGGTTTTGGGACTGGGGATCGATCTGAGATGGTGGTGAAAAGCTGTCTTGAAGGCCTGGAGGAAGAATGAGAATTGTAAGAAATGTGTAAGTTGGTCCACAGGCGGGAAAAGAGAGGAACAATTGAGTAGCAGGTGAGCGGTGATCCTGGATTTAAGTATTTCAGCAAGAAAGGGGGTTGATGGTTTGGACGATGTTTGCCTTGCAATAAACCAAGGCGGGATAAAACAATGCAAAGCAGGGGTCAGGTCGGGTCAGGTGAGGTCAGGTGAGGTCAGTATGGGAACATAGCGCCAGAGCAACACAGTTTCGTGTCCTGATCCGGGATGTACAGTCGCAGTTGCTTTCCGGTAAGGTTACATATGGGTAGATTTTAATCTGTATTTTAGGAACACTCGTGGTTCTGTGTGTGTGGTGTGTATGTGTATGTATGTGTGTGTGTGTGTGTGTATGTGGTATGTGTATGTGTGTGGTCTGTTGTGTATGTGTGTGTGTACTGTGTATGTGTGTGGTGTGTGTATTGTATGTGTGTTGTGTGTGTGTGTGTGTGTATGTGTGTATGTGGTGTGTGTGTGTGTGTGTGTGTGGTGTGTGTGCGCTATGTTGTATGTTGGGGTGTGTGTTATGGTTGTGTATTGTGTTAATGTTGGGGTGTGTTGTGTTGCATGTGTGTGTTTGTGTGTGTGTGTGTGTGTGTGTGTGTGTCGCGTATGTGTATGTTGGGGTGTGTTGTATGTGTTGTGTGTTGTGTGTGTATGGTATGTTGGGATGTGTATGTGTGCCGCATGTATGTGTGTGTGTGTGTGTGCGTGTGTGTGTGGTGTTATGTGTATGTTGGGGTGTGTTATGTGTGTGCATGGTGTGTTTCTGTGTGTTGTGTGCGCGTATGTGTAAGTTGGGGTGTGTGTATGTGTGTGTATTGTAGTTGGGGTGGTGTATGTGCTGTGCAGTGTGTGTGTGTGTGTGTGTGTGTGGTGTGTGGTGCGCGTATTGTATGTTGGGGTGTGGTTGTTGTGTGGATGTGTATGTTGGGGGTGTGTATGTGTGTGCATGTGTGTGTTGTGTGTTGTGTGTGTTAGTGTAGTTGGGGTGTGTGTGGTGTGTGTGTGCGTGTGTATGTGTGTGTATGTGTATGTGGGGTGTGTATGTGTGTGCATGTGTGTGTGGTGTGTGTGCGTGTGTAATGTGTGTGTGTTGTGTGTGTGTAGTGTGTATGCATTTGTATTTGGGGAGTGTGTAATGTGTGTGTATGTATGTGTGTGTGGTGTGTGTATGTGTGTGCATGTGTGTGTTGTGTGTATGTGGTGTGTATGTGTGCTGCATGTGTGTGTGTGCGGTGGTGTAATGTGTGTGTGTATGTGTTGTGCGTATGTTATGTTGGGGTGTGTGTGTATGTCTGTGTATGTGTGTGCATGTTGTGTTGTGCGTGTGTGTGTGTGTGATGTGTGTATGCATTTGTAATTGTTGGGGAGTGTGTATGTGTGTGTATGTATTGTATGTGGTGTTGTGTGTTGTGTATGTGTATGTGTTATGTGTGTGCATGTGTGTGCGTGTGCGCGGTGTGTGTATGTGTATGTTGGGGTGTGTGGGTGTGTGTGTAATGTGTGTGTGTGTCGTGTGTATGTATGTGTGTGTGTGTATGTGCGTGTGTTTATGTGTGTTATGTGTGTGTGTGTATGTGTTCTATGTGTGTGTGTGTGTTGGGTTGGCGTCATGTGTATGTTGGGTGTGTGTTGTGTGTGTATGTGTGTGTAGTGTAATGTTGGCGGTGTGTATGTGGTGTGCATGTGTGTGGTGTGTGGTGCGTGTGTGGTGTGTGTGTGTGGTGTGTATGTTGTGCTCTGTGTATGTGTGTGTGTGTGGCGTATGTGTATGTTGGGGTGTGTGTATGTTGTGTGTGTGCGTATGTGTATGTTGGGGTGTGTGTAGGGTGGTGTGTGGTACAGTGTGTGCTGTGTGTGTAGTGTGTGTAATGGTGTGTGGCATGTGTGTGTGCGTGTGTATGTGTGGGCGTGTGTATGTGTGTGTGTGATGTGTGTGTAATGCATTGTTATGTTGGGGAGTGTGTATGTGGTGTGTATGTGTTATGTGTATGTGTGTGCATGTGGTGCGTGTGCACGTGTGTGTGCGTGTGCCAACGTGTGGGTGTATGTGTATGTTGGGGTGTGTGTATGTGTGGTGTATGTGTTGTGTGTATTGTGTGTATGTTGTGGTGTGTGCGTGTGCGTGGTGTCTATGTGTGGCGTGTGTGTGTGCGTTGTGTGTGTTGCGCGCACGTGTGTGTGTGTGTGTATGTATGTGTGTGTGTGGTGTGTGTATGTGTGTGCAATGTGTGTGTGTATGTGTGGTATGCCATTTGTTGTTGGGGAGTGTGTATGTGTGTGTATGTGTGTGCTGTGTGTGTTTGTGTGTGTGTGTGTGAGTGTATTCCAATTTGTATGTTGGGGAGTGTGGGTGGGGTAAGTGTGTATGTTGTGTGTAAAATGTGTATGTGGTTATGTGTATGTGTAATGTGTGTGCATTGTGTGCGTGGTGCCCGCCGTGTGGTGTGTGTATGTGTATGTTGGGGTGTGTCTATGTGCGTGTGTGTGTTGTGTGCGTGTGTATGTTGAGTGTATGTGTGTGCATGTGTGTGTGCGTGTGTATGTGTGTGTGTATTGTGGTGCGTGTGTTGTGTGTAATGCATTTGTATGTTGGGGAGTGTGTATGTGTGTGTATGTGTGTATGTGTATGTGATGTGTATGTGTGTGCATGTGTGTGCGGTGCGTGTGTGTGTGTTGTGTATGTGTATGTTTGGGGTGTGTGTATGTGTGTGTTGTGCGTGTGTGTTGTGGTGTTATGTGTGTGGTATGGCGTGTGTATTGTTGTATGTGGGTGGGTGTGTATGTGTGTGTGCATTGGTGGCATGTGTATGTGTGTGTGCGTGTGTATGTGTGGGTGTGTGGTGTGCGTGTGTGTGTTATGGTGTGTACGGTATTTGGTATGTTGGGGCGTGTGTTGTGTGTGTAATGGTGTGTGCATGTGTGTGCGTGTGTGTGCGCGTGTGTGTGTATGTGTAGCTATGCGTGTGTATGTGTGTGTGCGTGTGTTGTGTGTTTGTGCGTGTTGTGTGTAATGGTATTGTTGTTGGGGTGTGTATGTCTGGTATCGTGGATGTGTAATGTTGGGGTTGTGTGTTGTGTGTGCTGTATGTTGTGTGCATGTGTGTGTGTATCGTGTAATGTGTGTGTGTAATGTGTGTATGTGTATGTGTGTGTGTGTGTGCGTATGTGTGGTATGGGTGGTGTGTGTGTTGTGGTGTGTGCGTGTGTGTATGTGTAAATTGTGTGTGTGTGCGTAGTGTGTATGGGTGTGTGTGTGTGTGCGTGTGTATGTGTGTGTGCTGGTGGGTGCGATGTGTGATGGGTGGTGTGTGTGTGCGTGGTGTGTTATGTGTATGTGGTGTGTGTGTGCGTGTGTGTATGGGTGTGTGTGTGTGTGTGTGGCGTGTTGTGTATGCTTGGTTAACAGTGCCATGGTGGCAAGGTTTCATTCTGTATCTTGGAGGTTTTAATACTTAACCTCATCATCATATGAATGATCACATTTTCCCTTTGTCCTTGTGATTTTTGAAGAAATTGTTTATTTTATATGGACTCGGTTAGACGTGTAGTGCTTTACAAAAGGTTACATATTGTTACGATTTGGAATTCGATTGTACCAACATAACAGGTCCTTTAGTCAGCTATGTCCGTAAGTGCTTGTTCCCTAGAATAGCTCACCTTCCATGTTTAAATGTTCGATTGAATTAGATGCGCTGCGGATCGATTACTAGTTAGGCGAACGAACAATGGAGACATCTTTCCCCCCTCTTCTGCGAAGAGGAAGAAGAACCCTGCCACCCGTGACTCTGAGTCAACAACTCCCTCCCACCCCGTGGCTGAGCGGGGATGGAGCAAACGGGGCATGAGTCTGAGTCAACGCCGGGAGGGGGGAAGGGCGGGAGAAGGAATCAGAGGAGATCGTCTCTTTTGTTCGTGTTTTGG
>CM068963.1:82790772-82804968 GCA_035128595.1 Eptatretus atami | reverse complement strand
ACATTGGAATAGAACTCAGCTGTAGGATTTTTTTGCTCGTGTCTTTTTCCCCATCCCCCCATTCATTGCATTGCCTGTGTTGAAATAAATGTCCCCATTGTTAAATGTCACCCGCTCGTTGCGTGCCTTCCTCTCATTGACTGTCATGGAGCGTTCGGAATGTGTGTTTTTAACACCGATAAGATTAATCGGGTCCGACGGGAACTTGGCGTATATATAACCGCTCGGCAATCGCATACGAACGAGTTGCGTAAAGCGGCTCGTTTTCGTGCAGGTCCCGTTGAGGTGTAGATCCCCGGCATTTCTATCTGCGCGAATAATTCGGTTTCTCGATAATTCGGCGATTGACCCTGTAGCGCGTGGACAGAAGAGTTGGCTGATCTATGGTGTTATAAAAACCCGTAGCTGGGTTTCGCGTTGATCCGAAGCTAGATGGATTTGCTCGTTCGGTGGGCGCGTGCGGCCGCAATTGGGCTGAGCGGTCGCACGAACGAGGCGAGAATCCTCACCTATATATATGTTTATATAATATATAAATGCGTGGGGTGTGTCGTGTGTAGGGAAGGGATTGTGGTGGTTAGAGTCACGGGGGGGGTGGGGGGGGGGTGTGGTGTGCTTCTATTCAATGCATATTGGAAATGGATGTGTGTATGTGCTTTTTGTACCATGAGTCTTCTCTGTTCTTATTTTATTTATACCTTTCTTATCTTAACTCTCCATCATATCTCCTCATAATCGCTCCTTTCTCGTGTGTAAAGCCTGTCTCCTTCCGGTGTCCTCAAGTGAGTGAGCTGGAGAATATCTAGTGGCTGCGTGACTCTCTGTGATGATGTCTTCTGAGTTGTTGGTGAACCAAAATGCCGACATATTCTAGATGTGGCTCAATATTCCTGTACAATGATTACACCACTCTTTTTGATTTATAATGATCCTTCGAATACAACCTGAAACCCTATTTGCTCGATACATAGCGGCCTGGCATGGTGCCTTGCTTACCTCCCATATCTTTACCACCCAGATTTCTCCTGTTGAAGCTCAAATTTACCTAACATCCTGTTAATCTTATTTTCTTGTTCTTTCCATCCAACTAACATTGCCTCAGGTTAATTCCTCTGCCATTCATTTGCCTCTACGCAAGTATAATACGGCAAGTGTCGAGTCTACGGCAAGTGGTCCGAGTACTGATCTGGGTACCCGCTACTCCATCTCGAAGATATCTCCATCCAAGCACTTTTTCTTCCTAAAAGCCAGTTTGCAATCCGTTAGCTACCTGACCAGCCACTCAAAGCTCACTTTGGCTAACAAACTCCGATGTGGTACTTTATGCCTTCTTAAATCAGTGAATATTTATGGTAATGTTCTATACACAATCGACATGCTTATGGAATCTTGAGATTTGTTATACAGGAATATTTGGTAATACCATGCTGATATTTATTTAGTTTGTATTTATTCATGGTTCTCATTGTCTTGATTAGTCAACACTTCACAACTGAAGTCAAACCGAGGTCGATGTTTCCCATTCTTCTCTGATTTTTGAATATGGTGTTGCTTGCTACCCAATCTCTGGTTATGTCTGACTTCAGGTGAACTATTTGAAAATATCCGTTAACATTGTTCCTGTCAGCACCTCCCTCCACTTCGTGCACTTCTCTGGACCTGGAGTATTATCGATTAAAGAATTCGTTGCGCGTTCTTAAACTTCCTCCACTCAAGCTGGATCTTCTGTAAAAACTTTCTCACTCTCTATAGATCGTTCAGTTTGGCAATTCTCATGATTGTTTCTTTTGTCAAAGCCTAAAGAAAAATACCATGTTTAATGCTGACTCACTTCATCATGACCACTTCCTTGTTTGCTATTCTCAATGGGCCAATGGTTACTGTTTTTTTCCCTGATACCTAAGAAAGCTTGCCTGTTATGTTTAATATCAAACATAACATTCTTAGCCATGTCTTCTCATCCTACTCTTTTGCTTGTCGAGTTATTTTCTTAATTGCCTGGTTCAATTCGGATTGTGATATAATTTAACTCAGTTGTTATTTTTAACGAATAATGCATTCTGTTTCTCCTTAAAATATTCTGATCTCTGCTCAACACCTGGTCTTTTCTACTTTCTCGTTTTACACTCATTTGGAATGTATTTCTGCATCTCAAATTTGGTACATGAAGGTTTTCCATTTCTTCTTTGTGTTGATTGTCCTGTTCTGAGTTTCCCAATCGACAATCACCCATCTCTCCTCATACCTCAAGGTTTTGACTTCCTGAAATCAGCTATTGCTGTCTGATCTAAACTTAAAGAATCCTTGCACAAACAATGTTTTGGTCCATTTAATCCTTAATGCATTTCATCCACATAATGGGATGTGATTCAAGGGGTCGAACACTGTATCGTGGTATTACAAATTGGGTAAAAGTAATTCTTGGAATAAAACAATAAATATTATCTGCTTTCTTCCTGTTTCCTGGACCCAATTGTCTGGAAGTTAAAATCCAATCATGAATCTCTTCCTTACAGATGCCTTTTGATTCTTCATGTGCCCGTTCTTCCTCTCTTCCTTAACCAGAAAGAGCTATAGTCTCGCTGTATCTTATGTTTTACAATTCTACATTCTACCAAACAGATTCCTCAACACTATTTTTCTTAATGTCACCTTTTCTTGATGCATGCTGTCCTTTTACCAGATTGTACCTTTATTTGATTTTTTTGAATCATGTCGAGGTCGTATGAAGAGAAAACAAACGACGCAAACAAGGGGGAAGGAGACAAGAGGGGCGGGAGACATGGACAACAGTGGGGGAAAGAGACAATTCAGAGATCTGTGGACGGAGAGGGATGGGCGGGGTATGGGAAATACAAGATAAATAAGGGAAATCAAATCTTCCAGAAGGAAGGCAGGGAATTTGAAGGGGTGAGTTTGGGTGGGATTAGTGGGGGGGAGAAAAGATCTAGATTTTTTGATGGAGAAGATTGACATGGTGGTGAATAGTGTTTGAAGGTGGAGGGAAGATGGGATTGAGAGAGTGTGGCAAGTTTAATTCAAAGGCGGAAAAAAATAATGAAAGAGTGAAGGTGAGAGTGATTCGGTGATTTTGGTTGTTTTTACGAAGGGGGTTGCTGGCGGACTGACAGGTTTGGAAATGTGGCTTTCCCAGGAGAACATGGCAGATAGTGAAACCAGAAGTTGAATGAAAGGAAATGTGAAAGAACATATCAGAGGATTGGTTGAGAAGGTAAGATGGGGTTGGGGTTTGGATCGAGACGGTCCTTTCGGAGAGACATAGTGATAGTTTGAGATTTGTCAGGATTTGAAGACATGTTCACGTGTTGGACCAGCTGTGATTTTATCAGATCTGCGATTGCGATGACGCTGCTGCTTGCCGTCTGAGGGATGAAAGATGGTGTGGCAGAGGAATGGAGTCATCGTAAGAGATAAGAAGATTTTCCAGAGTCGGAGAGATATTGATGAAACCAGAAAAAGAAAAAGGGCCAAGAAGCTGGATTGAGGAACTCAGCTGGAAGGAGAGGGGATGAAGAACTCCCCTTTCGGGCCACGTTACTGTGACAGGGATGGAAGTTGGAGCCATGAGTGGAGATGGCCTTCGATACATGGGAAGAGTGTTGGTGAGCATGGAGGGTGCAGACAGTTTGTCTAAGTGCAATAGTCGAGGATATGGCTCTGATTTATGTCCGGTATTGAGGACTCCATCTATTTTGGGAGAGTAGAGCAGCATATTAGGGTAAGAGTACCTGGTGTGAAACAAATTGATGAACGGAAATCCAGGCCATTGGAGAAGAGGAAGGTTTAAATGTTGAAGATGGATGGTTCCATGGACCTTGCTGATGAATTGGGAGAAGGTGATTGGTCTGTCGTTGCAGGCTTGTTTTTGCACCTTTTTTTATGCAGGCAGTAAATGTTTGCTGGATTCCAAGCAGATGGAGATGATTGAGCAAATGAGAGGGTGAATGGAATAGAGAGAGGGTGAGCAGAACAGAGGAGCAGGTTTTTAGGATGTGTGGGCTGATGCCCTGACAGTTGCAAATCTGAGTCGAGGTTTGACAGCAGAGAAAGAAAAAGGAGAGAGAAGGGCTCTCGATTGTCGGAAGAAAAGGAAGCAGAGTCCAGGAAAAATTGGGTGGACTGGATAAGGTGGGTACAGAAAGGATGGTTTTCGACACAAGATTAGAAGCAAACCACCGAGTTTAGGCATTCCAGCTTGCACATGAATATCAGCAGTGAGCATTTGAGGAAGGGACGGGATGGAAGGGGAAATACACGAGAAACAGTTTGATTAGATGAACGAGGATTTGGAGAGGATGGAGGTTTTGAAAGTTCAGACTTGAGATTAGAAGATGTTTGTTTTTGTGGTCTCTGAGGGGAGATAACACACTTGTTCTGAGCTTTATGGATGAAATGAGATTACCATCAGTGGGTTTGCTTTCCTTGAGGAAGGCAAGTTTGTTTCAGGAAAGCTGCCTCACACAGCTTTAGTGAACCATTGGGTGGTTGGAGGTCGGACACTGAAGATGAGAGGGGATCAAACTGTGGCATGAGGGAGAGCAAGTTTTCTTTGAAAGAATTCCAAGATGAGTTGATGTTTTGAGAAAGTAGAGATGGGAGACCGCAGTCTATATTGATGGTGTTGGAGACCTGCAGACGGCTGAGTGAATGCAGACTCCGGGTGGAGGTGGTTCTCTGATAAAGCCAGAGAGATGTCATTGACAAGCACGTGGTAGAAGAACGATTGGAGCGGAGAAGAAAGTGATATTTTCAGGGAAATTTTGTCAAAAATCAGATCAGAGAGATGGGATTGGTTGATGATCCGGTCGGGAATTGACGATTGAGTCAGTCAATGAGATCGAGAAAGCTTTTACTGAATGCCATGACAGGTGAGAGAGGTACCCACACCTAGCAGCTTGCATGATGAATTGAAGTGAATTTTATCTGGAGCTGCATCGAATTTGCGAAACTTCACATTATAATTCGTCGAAAATGGGAAAATGGTTTTATAATTTCACTGATCGGCCCAGGTTAGAGGAGATTATTTAATGATTTGAATCTGAGAACTTTTAGAATTTTTTTTTTCAGAAGGGATTATGGCTGACTGTCCTTTGAGGGAACAGGAATGAATTCAATTGATATGGACAATGTCCCAGGGAAAAAGGGCGCACTGCATACGGAATAAATAGATTGAACACTTTGTGCTACCGGTTCGTAACTGTCTGTCCGCGCTCGTCGCGAAGCAGGACTGGATTTGTATCACTATTAAATCATGTTTCCTCTGCACCATTTATCGTTTATCTATCGAAGGGGAAACTTTGCGACTGTCATCTTAGTCTCATGTATCAACGCCGGAAGTTGGGTATGGTCATCATGCAGCAGTTATGAAGTGGAGTTTTTGTTTAATTTATTTTATTATTATGAAATATATTTGCTATTTATGAGAGCAAGAGGAGAGAACATGAATGGATGAAGAGAAGAAGAAGAGAAGACCACTATATTTCCGATGATTGTGGGACACAGCAAGAAGAAGAAAAGAGAGGTAGGAGGAGGAGTTAGGAGGAGGAGGAACGTTTTTTGGGCAGTGTTCGAGGTGATGGTCATAATAATGTTTTTTCTTTATTTCACTTTCAAGGTCTGGACGGTTGCAGAATTTCTGAGTCGAGTTTGATAGCAATTTTCCACCTTGTCAGCAGAAAGGGACAGATCTCGGAAAGCTGGAAGCTGGGAAAGGTGGGGGACAGAAAGAGGACGGGTGTTGGGACAAGATTTAGATGGAAAACGGAGTTTTGCCATTCAACTTTTGAAACAACAGAGCCTTTTTTTATTTTTAATTTTGTATACATGACGAGGCTCGTATGAGAGGAACACAAAGAAATGTAACATAAAGGGACAGAGATAGAGGTGGGAAGGGACAGGGACAAAAAGTGTGGAATGGAGATCATGAAGGGGATCTGAGGAAGGGAGAGTGATGGGTTGGGAAATGGGGTATCAAGATGGACTTAGGGACTTTCAGGTTTGCTCTACAGGGAACTTTTGGAAGGAATGCAGGGAATTTGAAGGAGGTGCGTTTGGGGTGGATTCGCGGGGGAAGAAAAGATGAGGTTTTTGGATGGAGGAAGATATGAGATTGATGGTAAACGGCTGTTTTGTCGGCTGGAGGAAGAATGGGATTGACGAGAGTGTGCGAGTTGATTCAAAAGTCGTGAAAAAAGAGAATGAAGAGTGAAGGTGAAGTGATTGTGATTTTGGTAGTTTTATAAGAAGGGGGTTCTCTGGCGGACTTGAGTGCTGCGGAAATATGGGGGATACATGTCGCAGACGGCATGGTGGGGGGGGTGGGGGTGGGGGGGGGAGCCAGAGAAGAGACGGTAAAAAGACAGAAGTCCACGACCTCCCTGAGTGGAGAGAGTGAGAGACCAAAGAATCAGCCTACCGTGGGAGAACCAATGATCCCAGCGTAAGACGAGAAATGTGAGAAGGCGGGCACAGCCAGGAGAGAGCCACACATCAGGCTGCAGACGAAGCTTTATATGTCGTCAGCAGCTCAAGAGGGCCGAGGAAGGCTTTGCACATCGGAGGGATCCTAGTCGGGCGACTGGTTTGGAGGCCAGGGTGGAATGTGGTCGAGGAAAATCATGGCAGATAGTTGAAACGCAGATGCTTGAAATGAAAGGACTTCTTCTAGAGGATTGTTGAGAAGTAGATGGGGGTGGGGGTTGGGTTCAGACGGTCCTTTTAGAGAGATAGTGAAGTGTGAGTTTGTCAGGATTGAAAGAATTAATGACCACTGTTGGACACTTTGTGTTTTTACCACAGATTCTGCAAGAGAGAAAGAACTGCTGCTTGCGGTATGATAATGGCTGATAAACAGTGGTCACCAATATGAAGGAGTAGAGTTTGGATTAAGAGAATCGAACGTTGGTCATGTTTTTTGGATCGGGAGGTGTAAAATGGAGTATCAATGCTTGGTTGATGTACAGCAACATATAAACATTGAGCTGGGAGTGGAGGGCGAAGCAATATGCTGAGGTATTCCTGGGGGTGGGGGAGTGAGGGCAGTTGCATCTGAGTGAGGAATGAGTCTTTGAAAGAAATCACTCTCCACAGGACGAGGCCTTAGGTTTGTCATACAAGAGGAAGGGAGTAACCAGTGGAGATATACAGGGAGTCGAGATTTTTGACGGAGGAAAGTTTCTGTTTGGCAGATTATGTCTGGTTTGTCAGTGCACTGGTGTAAGATCTGTCAGGTTTGAGCGAAGGCCCGATATTTTGAGGTCCAACTGTTTAATTGGAGAGGGAGGGGAGGAGGTGGGGATGGAGGGGAGGGAGGTGGAGGGATAGGACAGGAGGAGGGGGGGAGGTAAGTAGAGTTTGTGGAATGAGTTTGGGAATTGCCAGAAGAGGTTGGGGAGGGGGCCGGATAGGGGAGAAAAGGCTCTGTGGTGCTGGTTGAGGTCATGGGGAGTATAATAAGGGGCGCAAGAAGGAAGTTGAGGATTGGAGGAGGTGGAGTTTTGGATGGAGAAGAGAGGGCAGGGGATGGAAGGCGCTTTTGGTGGATGAGAGGGGGGGAAACTTGGAGAAGGGTGAGTGAGAGGGGTTGATTGGAATGAAAATGTGAGTGGGGGAGAGTTGAGGGAGAAGAGTGAGTGGGGAGTTGAGGGACGAGTTGAGAGGGAAGCTTGGAGAGAGAAGAGTGTGATGTCACTTTGGAGAGGGAGGGGTGAGAGGGGTGAGTTGGCATGAAAATGGAAAAGGATGGTTGATGGAAAGCGAACATCACAGGAAACTGGGGTTATTTAAATTTTTAAGTACAAATGCGATTAAGAATTTTTGGGGATGTAATGAATGTGAATTGAAGAGATCGGAGAGAAGAAACGCTTTGTAACAGTGGATTTTTTAGCAAGGATGAAGGCAAAGGGTCGAATTAGAGCATCTAGTTAAATAGAGTAGAAGAGTCGTGAATTATGATAAAGTATGAGAACCACACGTAAAGTAGGAAGATGAAGGAATTATAAGAAGATGTTTTTTATTATTATTATTATTATTTTTTGTTTCTGATAAAGATTGCATAAGATTAGGTGAAGGAAGTTTGAAAGAAAGATGTGAGGTGAATGGTGAATTTGATGGCCAAACGCACAGGGTGGAATGTTGAGCCAGGCATGATGGGCCAAATGGCTCCTCTGCTAAGTTGTTGTGCTGTCCTGTTCATCAGATGAGGAAGTACAAGTGTTTCAGTTTGAACAACTACTCTTCAACATACTGGTTTTGCATAACCACTTCAATCAGCATTTTTTCTGCCAATGATTTCAAACACGTACGTTTCTGGTCTGATCTCTTTTCTTTCCTTTCGTCTGCTTATTTTTGGCGTATTGAATCTGACTCAAGTTCAACCATAAAGTGAGGAGCATCTACTATTAATACTAGCAGGGCACAAGCGTTTGCTCATTGCATGTTCGAAATCCTGGTGGCATTTTCAAGAAAAAAATATATATAAAAAATAAATAAATAAAAATAAAATAAAAATAAAAATAAAAAAACAATAAATATATAAATAAAAACTTTATTATTAAATTTTAAAATTAAAAAATAAAAAAAAAATTAATAAAAAAAAAAATAAAATTTATTAAAATTTTTAAAATTAAATTTAAATATATTATAAAAAAATTTTTAATAAAAAATTATAATTATATAAAAACATTAAAAATAAAAATAACACATTACAACAAAAAAAAAAAAAACACCACTCTTATTACAAAAAATTAATTTTCACACACAATACAAACATCACACAAATATCAATATAAAATACAATATAACCAAAAATTAAATAAAATACATCAAATAAAAATTTTAATAAAAAAAAAAAGAAATAAATAAATTTTAAAAAAAAAAAAAAGAAATTATTAAAAAAATTTAAATAAAAATAAAAATAAAAAAAAAAATAATCTAAACAAAATAAAATTTATTTAAATAAATAATAATAAAATTTATAAAAAAAATAAGAATAAAATAAAATTAAAAATAAAATAAAACTTTTAAAAATTTATTTAATAAAAAAGAATTTAAATATTAAAATATATAAAATAAAAAAATAAAATTATAAAAAAAAAATTAATAAATATTAATTTAAAAATAAATAAATAAATCAAATAAAAAAAATAAAAATTATATATTTTATAAATAATAAAAATATTTAAAATAAAAAAAAAAATTAATTTAAAAAATTAAATAAAAAAAAATTATTAAATTTATTAAAAATTAAATTTTTTAAAATTTAAAATAATAAAATAAATAATTAATATTTTTAACAATTTAAAAAATTAATTATTTTTTAATATAATTTATAAAAAATAAAATTAAAATACTTAAAAAAAAATTAAATATATAATTATTATAATTAAAAAAAATATAAATAATAATTAAAATTAAATGTAATAAATAAAAAAAATTAATTAATATTAATTTATTAATAAAAATAATAAAATTTTAATTATAAAATAAAAATATAAAAAATTAATAAATTAAAAATTAAATTTAAAAATATAAAAAATAAAATATTTTTAAAAAACAAAAAAATAAAAAAATAATAATATAATTTAAAAAAAATTATATAAAAAATATTAAAAAAAATAAAAAAAAAAAATAAACAAAACAAAAAAAAACAATTAATAAAAAAAAAAAAAAACAAAAAAAAAAACAAAGACAAAAAAATAAAAAAAAAAAAAAAAAATTAAAAAATAAAAAACATAATTAATAAAAAAAAAAAAAAAAAATATAGTGTTATCAAAAAAAAAACAAAAAAAAAAAATAAAATCATTAATAAAAAAAAAAAAATATAATAAAAAAAAAACAGAATATAAAAAAAAAAATAAAAAAAGAAAATAAAAAGTAACATAAAAAATAAAATAAATTAAATAAAGAATGAAAAAAAATATTTATTAATAAATATAAATTTAATTAAAATAAATAAATAAATAATACCAGACCAAAAAATAAATAAAAAAAATATAACAAAAAAAAAACAGAACAATAAATAAAAAAAAACAAAAAAAAATATCAACTAAATAAAAAAAAAAATAAAAAAAAAAATAACAAAAAGATTTATAAATAAATATAATTAAATAGAAAAACAAAATATAAAAAATTAAAAAAAAAAATGAAAAAAATAAAAAAAAATTTAATATAAAAAAAAAAAACTAAAAAAAAAAAAATATTAAATGAAAAATAAAAATAATAAAATTAAAAAAAATAAAATAAAAAAATAAAAAAATATAAAACAAAAAAAAATAAAATAAAATATTTAAAAAATAAAAAATATAATACAAAAAACATAAAGAAAAAATTAAAAAAAAAAATATAAAATAAAATAAAAATATATTTAATAACAACAATTTAAAAAAAAATTTAAAAAAAAAAAATATTAATAGAAAAATTAAAATTAAAATAAATAAAAAAAAAAAAAATAAATAAAAAAATATAATTTAAAATAAATAAAATTTAAAATAAAAATTAATTAAAAATATGAAATTTAAATAAAAAAAAAAAAAAAGAATATAATATTAAACAATAAAAACAATAAAATATTCATTATTTTAATTCATAAACAAAAAAAATAATAAAAATAAAATAAAAAAATAAAACAATAAAAAATTAAAAAATTTAATATATAACGTAAAAAAAAATATAAACAAAAAAATTAAACATTATAATATTTACAAAAAAAACATAAAAAAACTAAATAATAAAAAAAGAAAAAAATAATATATTATAAATTAAATTAAAATATAAAAAAATTAAATTAAAAATTAATAAAAAAAAAAATAAATTTAAAATTAATAATAAATATTAATAATTTATAAAAAAATAAAATAAAAAAAAAAAATATTTATAATTTTTTAAAATTATATAAAAAAAAATTATAAAAAAATAAAATAAATTTTAAATTAATTTAAAAAAAGAAAAAAAAAAAATATAAAATAAAAGATAAAAAAAAAATTTAAAAAAAAAAAAATGTAAAAATAAAAAAAAAAATTAAAATATAAAAAAAAATTTATTAAAAATTTAAAAAAAATAAACGAAATAAATAAAATAAAAAAAAAATAATTTATATAAAATTAAAAAAATAAGATAAATTAATAATTAATTTAATAATAAAAATTTAATGAAATATAATTAAGAAAAAATAATATAAAAAAAATTTTATATAAATAAGAAATAAAAAAATCAAAAAAATTATTAATAAATTAGATTAAATAAAAAATTAATAAATAAACCCACTAAATATAACAAATTAATATAAAAAATTTTTAAATAAAAAAAAAAAAATTAAAAAAAATATATAAAAAATTAATTAAACAAATAAATCTATATTTAAAATTATAAAAAATAAAATAAAAAAATTAAAAAAAATAAAATTTAAAAAAATATTCAAAATATAAATTATAAATTTATATATAAATAAAAATAAAATAAATTAAATATAATTTTAATAAATAAATAAAAAAAAAATAAAATTAAAAAAATAAAAAAAAAATATAAAAAAATAAATAATAAAAATAAAATATAAAAAAATTAAATAAAAAAAAATAAAAAATAAAAAAAAAAACAATAAAATTATAATAATTAAATAAATCAATATTTAATATAAAAAAAAAAAAATTTTAAAATAAAATATAAAAAAAATTAGAAAATAAATTAAATAATAATAAAATTAAAATATATATAATAAAATATAATAAAAAATAAAAAAAATAAATATTATAACAATAAATAGATAAGAAAATTAATAAAAAATAAAAATTTTAAAAATAGAATCATTTAAAAATTATACATATTACAAAATATAAAATTTTAAATTTAAAAAAATTAAAAATAAAATAAAAATTAAATTAAAAAAAAAATTAAAAAATTTAAATAAAAACAAAAAAAAATTTAAAATAAAAAATTTATATATAATAAAAAAATATTTTAATTATAAAATTAAAAATTAAAAAATTAAAATAAATATAATAATTAAAAAAAAATATATATATAAAACAATAAAATAATAAATAAATAAAAATTTAATATGAAAAAAAATAATAAAATAAAATTATAATATATTTTATTAACATTAATTATTAAATTATAAATTTAAATTTATAAAAAAAAAAACAAACAAATAAAAATTATTTTTAACTAATTATAAATAATATTAATATTTATATAAATTAAATAAATAAAATAAAAATAAAAATTTCTAATAATTAAGAAAAATATAATTAAATAAAAAAAAATAATAATAAAAAAAAAAAAATAAAATATAAAAAATATTAAAATAAAATAATTAAAAAAGAAAAAATTAAAATTAATTAAATATTAAAAAAAAAAAAAAAATTTATAAATAACTTATAATTATAATTTTTATTTTAAAACAAAATTAAATTTTAAAATATATAAAAAAAAATCAATAATATAAAATAATAAAAAAAATTATACAATAAATAATTAAAATTAAAAACAAAAAAAATTAAAAAAATTTTAAAAAATTAAAATTAATTTATTTTAAATTAATAAAAAAATAATCGAAAAATAATATATATTTAAACAAAATAAAAAAAAAATAAAAAAAAAAATTAATAAAATAAAAATACATTTATAAAGAAATAAAGATATTATATATATTTTAAAACAAATAAAATAATATTAAATTAAAAATAAAACAAAAAATAATAAGATTATAAATTAATTTAATTTAAAAAAATATAATAAATAAATTTTAATCAAAATTTTAAAATAAAAAAATAAAAAAAAAAATTATAAAAAAAATTATAAAAAAATAATAATATAAAAAAAAAAAAAAAATATAAAAAAAAATTTTAAATTATTAAAATATAATTTAATTATTAAAAAATTAATAAAATAATAAAAAATTTAAATAAAAATAATTAATGTAAAATAAAAAAAAAAAATTAAAAAATAAATTTTATTATAAAATTTTAATAAACATAAACACCAAATGTTAAATTTAATTAATAAAAATTTTTAAATAAATTATTTTTAATATTAAAATATAAAAATAAAAAATATTAAATAAATAAAAAAAAATAATTAATAAAATAAAAAAAAAAAATAAATAAAAAATTTAAAAAATACAAAAAATATTATTTTTTAAATTAAAATAAAATTCTATTTAAAAAATAAAATAATATTAATTTAAATATTTATATTTATATATATTTTTAAATAAATTTTTTAAATAAGAAATAAACAAATTAAAATTATTTTTAATTAAAAAAATAATAATAAAAAATATAATAATATATAAAAATATAATAAAATAAAAAATGAATAAAATAAAAAAATAAAATAAAATTTAAATAAATTATATTAAATAAAATTTAAATAAAATATTAATAAAAATAAATAAAAATTAAAAAATATAATTAAAATATATATAAAAATAAATTAAATATAAATAAATTATATTAATAAATAATTTACAAATAAATAAATAAAATAAATAATAAAATTTTACTAAAAATTAAAATATAATATAATTATAATTAATCAAAATAAATAATTAAAAAAATTAAAAAATATAAAAAATATAACATAACAAAAAAAAATTATAAATATAATTTATTAATTAAAAAAATTAAAAATATAATAAAAAAAAAAATTAAAATTTATAAAATTTAATAAATTATAATTTTTATAAAAATTAATTTAATAAAATAATTATATAAAAAAAAAAATAATTTTAAAAAAATAACAAAAAACTTATAAAATAATAAAAATTATAATTTAAAAAAAAAAAAAGAAAAAAAAAAATTATTAATAATAATTAAAAAAAACAAAAATAATAATTAAAATATTATTAATTAAAATAAATATATTAAAAAATAATTAAATAAATTAATAAAGACAAATCATTATTAAATTAATGTATTAAAAATAAATATAATAAAATTTTTAAAACAAAACAAAAATAATTATAAAATTAAACATTTTAATTTAAATATACTATTTAAAATTAAATTAAAATTTAAATTAAAAGATTAAAAAAATTTTATTAAATTTTTAATAAATAATAAAAACTTTATAAAAAATTTTTAATTTTATAATAACTAAATAAAAATATAAAAATTACTATATTAAATTTTATTTATTAAAAACCAAAATTATAAAATTAAATTTAAAAATATTAAA
>CM068963.1:82775651-82789772 GCA_035128595.1 Eptatretus atami | reverse complement strand
TGCAGAAAAAAATCCAAAGTGAGAATAAAACTTTCAACGGAAAAAGCCAAAGTGAGAATAAAACTTTCCAATGGAAAAAGCCAAAGTGAGAATAAAACTTTCCAATGGAAAAGCCAAAGTAGAATAAAACTTTCCAATGGAAAAAGCCAAAGTAAGATAAAACTTTCCAATGGAAAGAGCCAAAGTGAGAATAAAACTTTCCAATGGAAAAGCCAAAGTGAGAATAAAACTTCCAATGGAAAGAGCCAAAGTGAGAATAAAACTTTCCAATGGAAAGAGCCAAAGTGGGATAAAGCTTTACAATGGAAAAAGCCAAAGTGGGGATAAAGCTTTCCAATGGAAAGAGCCAAAGGTGGGGATAAAGCTTTCCAATGGAAAGAGCCAAAGTGGGATAAAACTTTACAATGGAAAAAGCCAAAGTGTGGATAAAGCATTCCAATGGAAAAAGCCAAAATGGGGATAAAGTATTCCAATGGAAAAAGCCAAAGTGGGGATAAAGTATTCAATGGAAAAAGCCAAGTGTGGATAAAGTATTCCAATGGAAAAAGCCAAAATGGGGATAAAGTATTCAATGGAAAAAGCCAAGTGGGGATAAAGTATTCCAATGGAAAAAGCCAAAGTGTGGATAAAGCATTCCAATGGAAAAAGCCAAAATGGGGATAAGAATTCCAATGGAAAAAGCCAAATGGGGAATAAGCATTCCAATGGCAAAAAGCCAAAATGGGGATAAAGATTCCAATGGAAAAGCCAAAATGGGGATAAAGCATTCCAATGGAAAAAGCCAAAAATGGGGATAAAGTATTCCAATGGAAAAAGCCAAAGTGTGGATAAAGCATTCCAATGGAAAGAGCCAAGGTGGGGA
The DNA here is from genome assembly GCA_035128595.1 of Eptatretus atami. Taxonomy (NCBI): domain Eukaryota; kingdom Metazoa; phylum Chordata; class Myxini; order Myxiniformes; family Myxinidae; genus Eptatretus; species Eptatretus atami. Next base: position 82,788,910 of record CM068963.1, on the reverse strand, counting down.
TAAAGCTTTCCAATGCAAAAAGCCAAAATGGGGATAAAACTTTACAATGGAAAAAGCCAAAGTGTGGATAAAAGCATTGCCAATGAAAAAAAGCCAAAATGGGGATAAAACTTTCCAATGGAAAAAGCCAAAGTGAGAAAAAACTTCCAAAGGAAACAGCCAAAGTGGGATAAAGCTTTCCAATGGAAAAAGCCAAAGTGAGAATAAAACTTTCCAATGGAAAGAGACAAGTGGGATAAAGCTTTCCATGGAAAAGCCAAAGTGAGCATAAAACTTTCCAATGGAAAAAGCCAAAGTGAGAATAAAACTTTCCAATGGAAAGAAGCCAAAGTGAGAATAAAACTTTCCAATGGAAAGAGCCAAAGTGGGGATAAAGCTTTACAATGGAAAAGCCAAAGTGGGATAAAGCTTTCCAATGGAAAGAGCCAAGGTGGGGATAAAGCTTTCCAATGGAAAAAGCCAAAGTGGGGATAAAGCTTTCCATGGAAAGCCAAGGTGGGGATAAAGCTTTCCAATGGAAAAGCCAAAGTGTGGATAAAGCATTCCAATGGAAAAAGCCAAAATGGGGATAAAGTATTCCAATGGAAAAAGCCAAAGTGGGGATAAATATTCCAATGGAAAAAGCCAAAGTGTGGATAAAGCATTCCAATGGAAAAAGCCAAAATGGGGATAAAGTATTCCAATGGAAAAAGCCAAAATGGGGATAAAGCATTCCAATACAAAAAGCCAAAATGGGGATAAAGCATTCCAATGGAAAAAGCCAAAATGGGGATAAAGTATTCCAATGGAAAAAGCCAAAGTGTGGATAAAGCATTCCAATGGAAAGAGCCAAGGTGGGATAAAGCTTTCCAATGCAAAAAGCCAACATGGGGATAAAACTTTACAATGGAAAAAGCCAAAGTGTGGATAAAGCATTCCAATGAAAAAAGCCAAAATGGGGATAAAGCATTCCAATGCAAAAAGCCAAAATGGGGATAAAACTTTCCAATGGAAAAAGCCAAAGTGAGAATAAAACTTTCCAAAAGAAACAGCCAAAGTGGGGATAAAGCTTTCCAATGGAAAAAGCCAAAGTGAGAATAAAACTTTCCAATGAAAGAGACAAGTGGGGATAAAGCTTTCCAATGGAAAAAGCCAAGTGAGCATAAAACTTTTCCAATGGAAAAAGCCAAAGTGAGAATAAAACTTTCCAATGGAAAAAGCCAAAGTGAGAATAAAACTTTCCAATGGAAAGAGCCAAAGTGAGAATAAAACTTTCCAATGGAAAGAGCCAAAGTGGGAATAAAACTTTCCAATGGAAAGAGCCAAAGTGAGAATAAAACTTTCCAATGGAAAGAGCCAAAGTGGGGATAAAGCTTTACAATGGAAAAAGCCAAAGTGGGGATAAAGCTTTCCAATGGAAAGAGCCAAGGTGGGGATAAAGCTTTCCAATGAAAAGCCAAAGTGGGGATAAAGCTTTCCAATGGAAAGAGCCAAGGTGGGATAAAGCTTTCCAATGGAAAAAGCCAAAGTGGGATAAAGCATTCCAATGGAAAAAGCCAAAATGGGGATAAAGTATTCCAATGGAAAAAGCCAAAATGGGGATAAAGTATTCCAATGGAAAAGCCAAAATGGGTTAAGCATTCCAATGCAAAAAGCCAAAATGGGGATAAAGCATTCCAATGGAAAAAGCCAAAATGGGATAAAGTATTCCAATGGAAAAAGCCAAAGTGTGGATAAAGCATTCCAATGGAAAGAGCCAAGGTGGGGATAAAGCTTTCCAATGCAAAAGCCAAAATGGGATAAAACTTTACAATGGAAAAAGCAAAGTGTGGATAAAGCATTCCAATGGAGAAAGCCAAAATGGGGATAATGCATTCCAATGCAAAAAGCCAAAATGGGATAAAACTTTCCAATGGAAAAAGCCAAAGTGAGAATAAAACTTTCCAATGGAAAGAGCCAAAGTGGGGATAAAGCTTTCCAATGGAAAAAGCCAAAGTGAGAATAAAACTTTCCAATGGAAAGAGACAAAGTGGGGATAAAGCATTCCAATGGAAAAAGCCAAAGTGAGAATAAAACTTTCCAATGGAAAGAGCCAAGGTGGGATAAAGCTTTCCATGGAAAGAGCCAGGTGGGGATAAAGCTTTCCAATTGAAAAAGCCAAAGTGGGATAAAGCTTTCCAATGGAAAGAGCCAAAGTGGGATAAAACTTTACAATGGAAAAAGCCAAAGTGTGGATAAAGCATTCCAATGGAAAAAGCCAAAATGGGGATAAAGTATTCCAATGGAAAAGCCAAAGTGGGATAAAGCATTCCAATGGAAAAGCCAAAATGGGGATAAAGATTCCAATGGAAAAAGCCAAAGTGTGGATAAAGCATTCCAATGGAAAAAGCCAAAATGGGGATAAAGTATTCCAATGGAAAGAGCCAAAGTGGGGATAAGTATTCCAATGGCAAAAGCCAAAGGAGGATAAAACTTTCAATGGAAAGAGCCAAAGTGGGGATAAAGCTTTACAGTGGAAAAAGCCAAAGTGAGAATAAAACTTTCCAATGGAAAGAGCCAAGGTGGGATAAAGCTTCCAATGGAAAGAGCCAAAGTGGGGATAAAGCTTTACAATGGAAAAAGGCAAAGTGGGGATAAAGCTTTCCAATGGAAAGAGCCAAGTGGGGATAAACTTTCCAATGGAAAAAGCTAAAGTGGGATAAAACTTTACAATGGAAAGAGCCAAAGTGGGATAAAACTTTCCAATGGAAAGAGCCAAAGTGGGGATAAAACTTTCCAATGGAAAGAGCCAAAGTGGGGATAAAAGTTTCCAATGGAAAGAGCCAAAGTGGGATAAACTTTCCATGGAAAAAGCCAAAGTGAGAATAAAGCTTTCCAATGGAAAAAGCCAAAGTGGGATAAAAGCTTTACAATGGAAAAAAGCAAAGTGGGATAAAGCATTCTCCAATGGAAAAAGCCAAAGTGGGGGATAAATGTTTTCATATTTTCATAAGGTGAATGAGCTTACAAACATCTGCCAAAGTGAAGAGATGAGTGAAATTAGTCTTTATTTACTGCATCGATTATATCACCAGTAAAATGTCTGCTGTGTCTCCTAACATTCACCATGATGAGCAGTTCTATTTTAGAACAGCGCCATCTCCTGAATCCCACAGAAGAAATACAATAACCCACAATTAAAAGGGTTGTGTTGAGTGAGGTAGTGTTGATGGAGATAAAAACGATTGCAGATAAGGATGGAAAATGATATGGCAGTGCTACACTGCATGCTTGAAGCCCTGGAAGGAAGAATGTAATTGGATAGCCTCAGGAAGGTTGATCTAAAAACGGGAGAAAAGAGGAACAAAAGAGTTGAGGTTTTCTATAAGCTTGGATTTTGGGAGTTGAACCATTGGGGGTTTGGAAGCGTGATCGAATTTTTCAGCTTCATTTAATTTTGATAAATATGATAATGCTGAGGTCATACTTCCTGAGCCCGTCATTATAATGGATACAATAATCCACAAATAAGTGCTTTCAGAAAGTGTTGGCAATGTTGGATTCCAAAACAACATAGAGTTTCGGAAATTGGACCATTGACAACTTTTTGGGGGAAAGAAGGAGGTGTTGGGGTGTTTAATAATATCACCGAGTACTTCCATTGCTGCCTTTGGTCTTAAGGGAAAAAGTTTGGACTTGCATCATAGGACTCAGACAAAGAAGGAATAAATGCATATTTGTAGAGGATATGTCTTGTTAATGTATCTCATTTATTTCATTTGTGATACTTAAAAGTAACCAGCTTGTAAAAGTATAAAGTCAGGATATAACACCCCCCCCCCCCCCCCCCAACCCCACAAAATGGCAAAGCTTGGATGAGAGAGGTGATTGAACAGCAGGATGCCACCACCAGGTTGTAAAGAAATGAATATACCATGATATACATGGAAAGACAACCCTTTGAACCCTGGGGGCCGTTTCAACAGCCGTTATTCAAACCTCCATATACCCGAGCGGCCGGATTTTTCTCCAAGGAGCCCAGGATGGGGGAGATGAAAGTCCAAGGAGCTCAGGTTATGGGAGATTATAAGTTAAACTTTAAAGTGAACCAAAAAAGTGGTCTTATGAGATAGCTAGCTATCGTGTGCAGTCTTTTTGGATGCTGGTTGCATCATTTTCTGAGGACACAGCTGTGCCAATGAGGCAGTGCTCTGTTTTACCAGTACACTAAAGTACAGTGGTATTCATTTCACCAACCTCAGAGGATGACAGGCTGATTCAACCCCACCAAGTATTAATTTATTGGGAAAACAGGGGTTCGAACTCAGGACCTTAACCCAGCCAGGTTAACCGTTAAACCAAACACTTGGCTTGTTTTATGCAATACTGCACCACAGGACCCATCTTTCTGCCCACAATCGGGTTATCAGCTCAAACACTTCTCACAGTCTGAAATCCTGTGCTGCAAACTAATGAGAAAATCTCCAGTGTTCGCCAGCCTTGCCTTTAAAAAAAAAACATAGAACTGATTCAATGTCTCAGTGTGAAAGGCTGACAGCGGAAGGCAAGCCTCGAACTTGGCGGGTTTCTCTTTAAGGGGTCTGGGACAATATTGCCAATGTAACAGAATAGTTCTCAATTACCAACCTTGCAAGTATCCCACAAGAGCATGATGTCAAAATATTGCATGAATATAATGATTTTACTCGCAATTTCAAAACTGGTCCTTTTGATTGAGGTTTTCTTTTCTGATTTCATCCCTCCTTTTAAGTCCTTAATCCACTCAGTATGCTAATGATTGGCAGTAGCTATAAGAAAACAATGTTTACTCACCTTCCCCCCCCCACTCCCCTCTCTCTTTTTCTCATATCTCTTCTTTTTTTTGCCAGTAATCACTTTAAATTACAGACAGGTCGGCGGTCTCTCTGTCTTCGACTGACTCCTTTCTGGTTTTGGCAACCATCCTCTTCTCTGTCGTTGCTCTGCCCCACTCCCCAAGGTTTCTGCAAGGTGCATGTGGTCTGGATGCCTGGTGTTGGCTTAACGGTGAGGGTGGTGGGTTTGGGATCCCAAGGTCATGAGTTCCTATCCTGCTTGGCTGTTGAATTAATACCAGGTGGGGTTGACTCAGCCTGTCATTCTTCTGACATCAGCAAAGTGAGTAGCAGTTTGCTGGGATGATTGAGCCATTCAAGTATCCGGCGTCGGAGTGGCTACCCGTCCAGGATTGTGCCCAATAGCTCAGGAGACTGTTTACGCAGCACCAACGCTCTGCACAGAGTGTGGTCCTGATGGATGGATGTGGAACCAACTTCCACATTCTTTTCAATTGCATTCTTCTCTCCAGGTCTTCAAGACAGCAGTTCACCACCATCTCAATGGAAAAAGCCAAAGTGGGCTGTGCTGCTGATGCAATCCATCTATTGGGACCATACTCTGTGCAGAGCGTTGGTGCTGCCTAAGCAGACTCCTTGGCTATTGGGCACAATCCTGGACGGGCCGCCACTCCGACACAGGACACCAGTATGCTGGTACTCATTTTGCCGAACTCGGAAGGATGACAGGCAGAGTCGACCCCACCTGGTATTAATTCAACAGCCAAGAGGGATTTGAACTCAGGACCCTAGAATCCCAAGCCCACCACCCTAACTATTAAGCCAATACAAGGCATGCTGATGCAATGACCTCTGCTTGTTTGGGCAGGAATTAGTAATTTGTTCATGGTGCTGGCAATAGCTCACCGACTCTTAACGAAGGACACCATGGGATCTTTAGCATCCACTAACGAATGCTGGGAGACAGGACACCCGTTTAACATCCATCCAAGGGACAGCACCCATTGATAAATTACCCTGCCTGCTGTTGCTTCATATGCAGCCTGTGGCTGCTAGTTGCATCACTTTCTGGAAGCACGGCTTTGCCGCTGATGCAGTGCTCGTTACCAGTAAGCTGGTAATCATTTTGCCAACCTCATGTCAAACTCAAGACATGAAGATCTTAAACCAGCCACCTTAACCAGCCCTCACCAGGCTTACCCTGCCTGTGAAACATCGGGATGACAGTTTATAGCTGGGTCGGGATTCAAACCCAAGCTAGACAGCTTAGAAGTGAGTGCGCACATCTCTTCGCCATCAGTCAGCCCCAAGCCCTCCCCTGACACGAAGCCCCCTCTTTCCAAGTTTCCAGTTTTTCCTTCCTGAGGATTTGTATCTGAATCCATCTTGTCCACCCCCCTATGTTCTTGCCTTGCCCTCATTCTTCCCCCTATCCATTATTTGTCAAAGTTTCCCTCAATTTTGTATCTAACTCTGCTGTTGGTGTGTCCCCCCTTGATTTGTTACATCCTGATTGGTGATGTTCAAGCTCCTCCATGAGCCTGGACTTTGTATGAAGTTTCTTTTTTTATTTTAATTTTCAACGATGGTGTCATTTGGCTTCCAATCAGGGGTTGTTTATCCCACAATTTTCATATTGATCATTTTATCCTGCTTATGAAATCATGAAGGCAGAAACATCATTATCCAGGAGGAATTGATGTAAAATTGTGAAAATCCATATGTTGTGAAAATCCTTTGGGATAGTCCACCCAAAAGGGTCATATTCTTTCCCTCATCTAACTCAAGTCTCTCAAAAAAACATTTCTTGAATGTTGATAAAACCCACAATTATTTCCTCAAATGTCATCTCCACAAGGCAAAAAGATCCCAATGCCACCGCCCACTGTATGAGGAACCATAAGACGTTGAGACGTGTGAAGTCAAGAAAGACCATTTTTGATTGCTCACCAATTTAACTCTCATCCCGCTCCTATACATATTATGGTTATTGTGGAATAACTAGTATGGCGTTTCATTCAAACAATGGTAGGGACGAGGGAATGAAAGCAGGAACACAAGAGGAAATTGAAGAAAAGGCAAAATAATTCACACATTCATAAATGTGATAATCTTCTTCTCCTTCTGTTCTCTTTATTATGGACGAGCAGATTTACCCGGTGTTGCATGGGAAGAAAAACGTGAATAAGTAACATTTTGTACAACAACAAGAAGAACAAGAAGAACAACAAGAACAAGAACAAGAAGCAGCAGCATTTTTCCCTGTGAGAGCGGGGTTAGCCTTGCGGGCCTCATGACAATTTTCTCCACTTTGCCCTATTTTCTGCATCTCCCCTTGTTAACCCCCTTACACGCATTTCTTCTTCCACCACCTTTAGCCAAGTCTTTCTCAGTCTTCCAGGTCCTCTACTTCCTTCTACATTCATCCTTCCTCAACACATGTCCCAACCAACTCAACCTGTTTCTCTTCACAACAGAGGAAATTTGGAAATTGTAGTACCCTTTGCTACCACCACAAGGTGGCACGACCCGGTACACATTTATATGGAGAACTTACGCTCCAACCCCGCGTGAGGCCGTGGCAACATAGCCTATGTTTTAAGAGCAGAATAGAATGGAATTATTTATTTATAAATAATCTATTACCTATATTTATTTGTTTCAATGTAAAATCTACATGTTCCATTTTTAAGGCATGGTTGGGTGGCTGTGTCCTTGAGAAGGACTTGCATCCTCATTTTCTTTATTCCCATGTTGTTGCTTTTTTCTGCTACTCCCCATTATCCTCTGGCTGTAATCATATGCTGGCTGTAGCTGAGAGGGAAAGGGGGGAAGAGTTTGGTAATTGTTACCTCTGCCACCGAAGGTAGACAGAGGTTATGTTTTCACCCCTGACTGTGAGCAGGACATCTCAAAAAGTTATGGATGGATTCGGACTAAATTTGGTGGAGAGATTGGGTGTGTGACAAGGGCAAATAAATTTGATGACAGTGAAGATCCGGATCTTGATATTTGAATTTGTCAAGCGATTCTTCACCATTGAGAGAGTGCCAAAAATGATATAAAACATGATATCTCAAGTGTCATGGACGGATTTGGATGAAACTTGTTAAGAAAAGTTTTCGTATTCGTCCTTCATTCAGAATTCGTGCTTAACGTTGTGTATTTAGTAAATGATTTACATACTTGAGTATTTATTGTGATTCATCATCATCAAACTTTTTTCCAACTAGTGCGAGGTGTATGATATTCTTGTTTTGCAAACTTGGTGGGAAGATCCCACTAGGAAACAAACCCATTACTTCTCGGCATGAACAATCACATTCGTGCCCATGGTTTTGAGTCCAGCCAATCACCCTTCAATGCTCTCTGGCTTGCACATGGCCATCTAAGGGTGCACACGTTAGTTAATTCCCATTCTCGTTTTGTCAATGTGTGGCCCACTGTCCCCCTGCCAATTTATTGCTTTTTTTACCCTCCGCTACCATGCTCTTCCATGAGCCTGTATCTTACAAACAAATAAAACAAATAATACAGTACATGTGAAATATCTGAAAAAGGTTATATTGTACATAAGTGCAAAATAAATTTCCACGTAAATACATCTTGCAACTTGCATTTCATCATGTAAACAAAATGAGTTGCACTACAAAATCGATCGATTTAATCACAATAGTGAAACAGAACGATCGTAATCAAGATTGAAATAAAGTTCAACAAATGTCATCCATCATCTTCAATGCCTGTTTAAGTTCTGGGGAAGGTGTGGGAGAGAAATGTAAGATGAAAATGCATTAAAAAAAAAAGCAGAAGGAACACAATGCTCAGTTACAATCCAAATATTACAAAAACAATATTCTTTCAATTCCAAATGAAGTTATTTTTTAAACTCATATGGATACCGGTCTTACCCATCAGCATCACATGCAGCTGGCCGTTTGTCATGGTGAAAGAGACCGGTCGTACCTCACTCGTCATCCCGTCCTGCACATTCAGCTTGAGCTGCACTGAAGGCTCATTCACCTCAAGTAACGCACTGGAGCTCAGAATATAATCAACACGCCATGCCATGCCGGCCAGCCTGCTCACTGCATTCCACAAGAAATAAAATAGAAAAATTACCCCCGTGTGGGGGTGACGGTCATCTCTATAATACCACAAGTTCTCAATGTTCAGTTATGACCGAAGACTACTGCGCAGTTCTACTGCGCAGCTCGAACTGCGCAGTTTGGTTAAAGATGACTCGGCATTTTGGCGCGCGCGCACAAAATTATATTTTGAAAATAAATGCCGATGTTTACATTTTGGGTTTTGAAACTTTTGCACCTTCGGCGGAAAATGTATAAATATAAAAGGCTAAAAATGTGTTTTATATTTATATTTCATTTCTCCTTCCTTCCTTCTTTGCGAATCGCATCGGCGTTTTTGGCCATCTTCCAGATCACGTGACGATCAAACGGGAAGGAAATTCAAAAATCTGTCCGGTTAGATACAAGATAATATTTTTTACTATCATAATCAATAAACAGTTGCCGAATATCTTGTAGAATGGCAGACGAAATAGGTTTTGAAAATGGCGATTTTTATAACTTACGTGACCTCGTGACCTCGACCCTGACCTTGAACCCGGACAAAAGTTATATCGTTGTGCAACACTCATCGACCTCTACCCACATACTAAGTTTCATCAAGATCGGAAAGAAAAATTGTTGACGGACGTACGGACGGACGTACGGACGTACAGATGGACATTTGGTCCGGCTTTATTAGGTCATCTCGGTAGAGATGACCTAAAAAGGGACAAGTAAGAGCATCATAAAATCTTGTATTATGAATGTTTTTATTTTCACAAATCCCTCACAATTAGCAGCTACAAGTGCATCCCTGGATGAATATGAGGTTCGAGAACAAAATGCCATGTGACTCAAAAAAAATCAAACTTTGTGTCCAGATACTTACAGCGCATGCTCTGAGCTTTCAGCTTTTCCTGCAGTTCACCCTGCTTGTCTTCATAGCACTTACAAAGTGTGACAGCATGTTCTGTAGAACCAACACCACCACATTACCGGGGTGAGAGGTCCCATTGTACTTGCAGACACACCCAAAATGCCGAAGGCAAGAGGAACATCTGTTATTTCATTTTGTATGTCAGTATATCACCCAACATTTGTGTACAGAGTGATTCTCTAAGATGCTGTCCAAGCACATCACAAAATTAAATGCATCACAAGTAGCAAAATTTCTCAGCCTGAAAAGAAAAGTGTTTGGAAGCATGAGAACCATTGCATTCAAAGTATGTAATTAAAATTGTATTTTATTTTTTTGTATACACTGTCGAGGCTCGTACAAGAACTAACACGCAGAACATACAACAATGGGAGCAGGAGACAAGAGGGACGGGAGAGGGAAGGAAAAAAGTGTGGAACAGAGACATGAGATCTGTGCAAGGGAGAGGGATGGGGCAGGGTACACAGGATAAACAAGATGGACACTACAGGGACTTTCAGGAAGGAAAGCAGGGAACTTGAAGGAGGTGGGTTTGAGATGGATTAGCGGGGGTAGAAAAGATTGTGGTTTTGGATGGAGGAAGACAAGAGATGGTGGTGAACACCTGTTTTGAAGACATGGAGGGAAGAATGGGATTGAAGAGAGTGTGGGAGTTAATTCCAAAGGCGGGAAAAAAGAGGAATGAAAGAGTGAAGGTGAGCAGTGATTCTTGATTTTGGTAGTTTTTTTTACCAGAAGGGGGTTGCTGGCAGACCTTGAAACACTTGCAGAAATATGGGGTGGACATATCGCAGACAGAGCACGGGGGGGGGGGGGGGGGAGCTAGGCAGAGAAGGAGACGGTAGAAGACAGAAAGACCACCGACCTGCCTGCGGTGAGAGAGTGAGAGACCCAAAGACTTAGTCTCATCGCGGGCATACCAATGATCCTAAATGCCTTGGTTTCCACACTTGAAGCCGAGAAAGGTGAGAGGGGAGCACCAGCCCAGAGCAGAGAGCGGTACTCCATCGGCTGCGGACGAAAGCTTTGTATGTGGTCAGGAGCTCAGGTGTGCTAATGAAGGACTTTGCACGACGGAGGATGCCCAGTCGGTGACTGGTTTGGAGGCCAGCTTGGAATTGTAATTTAAATAAATTTAAATTTCAGTCTTCTAGGTTTTTAGTTCTTACATTTAGCAAAGTTATTCACCAAATCTTTAAAGTTAACGACATTGCTATTCTAAACAAATTAATGTGAAAGAATTTTTAATTTTTTTTTTAATTAACAAATAAATATATTCTTTCTTGCCCACCATTATAAATCAAGCGTATTATCTGATTTTTATAGAATTCAATAATTTTTTTTCCAATTTAATCGACTGAACCTCTGAATATTATGTTTAATTGGAACCTCAAAGCTCACAGCTATGTACCCTCCACACCCGTTGTATAAAATGCCCTCTGGTGGACATTACTATGCCATGAAATAATTTGGACGGATATAAAAATTCAAGTGAGCAATAAGTGGGGTAAGCTGACAATGTGCAGGCAAATGGAAAGTAGGGTGAGTGGATAAATTGAGAAAATACATCTGATCAAGAAAAAAAAGGCAGGAATGTGGGGAGAAAATGGAAATTAAATTTTTGAGATTAAAATTTTCCCCACCCACCCCAAGGAAAAAAAATTGTACCCATTGTGTACATTATAAAACACCAAATTGGAATCAAATTCAATTGATCATAATCCTGATAAATGATCATGACCTTCCCTTTTAATCAATGGCCTATAACTTTTAAAAGCCTGGCAGTCTCATTTGTGTAGTTTAATCCGAAAGCGGATTGTTATAACTAGCTGAAGGGCCCGTCTACGACGGACATTTAAGGACAGTTCTTCTCAAACAGCTCATAATCACCATGTTCTGTGATAGTTGCATTATTTAATTAGTTTCAAATTGTTTTATTTCTGTATGCACAATGCACATATATTTTTACAATTGAATTCCAGGTCAGTTTCCCATCCATTTCTGGGGAGCCACACAAAACCAGGGGCTGCGATTTCGGCAACATACATACGTGATAGCTGCATTAGAGTAAAGAAAATAGAACACCACACAACACAACACAACACACAAACACACACAAAGGGTCGAGTTATTGAGACTTTAGCACAAGAAGAAGGTTGAGTTTAGAGCTGCAACAATACTAACCTGGGAGTGCAACACAGCAATGACGACCAAATGGTCTATTTTCATTTTTTGAGGTTGCATTGCCATTGGACCGCATGAAACGTATTACACTCAGTGTAGTCCTGTGGAGACAGTGGAAACCTCTGTGATTAATTTACATTCTGATATGGATATATGCCTGGTGTTGCTATGGTAGGTGTGGCTTGGGATCTCGGATCCTGAGTTCAAATCCCCTCGTATTGAATTAATACCAGGTGGGTTGACTGCCTGTCACATTCCGATGTGGCAAAATGAGTGCCAGCTTGTTGGTATCTGTGTCGGGAGTGGCAACCAGTCCAGGATTGTACCCAATAGCCAAGGAGATATTAGGCAGCAGCTCTGCACAGAGTATGGTCCCAATGGATGGATGCGGAATATTAATAATTAAATACGATTGGTTTGATTTTCGCAGTGGAAGTTTGGCCTTGGTGGGTTGGTCCCCAGTTTTTCAAGCTGCTAACGATCTGTCAGAACATCGTTTATTGTGTATGGATGATTATGAATGATTTTATTCATCATGAGCGACGGTTTTTGGGCTGATGGATACAAGCAATGAAAAAATATATGCAAGGTGAGCGACCTGAGACAATTGGGGAAGCACAGTAATTTTGCGTGTTGACAAGCCATACCCGGGGGGAAAAATATTACAGAGTCGGAATATCCTTGAAATATAATAAAAAATCAGGTGAGCAACCAAGACAATGGGGAGCCACGGTTTTCGGTATTGCTTCAATGTTCAGCATACCGCTAGTATTTAATACAATAATGGGACTACGGGACTCAGCAAATGCAAAATGTGAACTTCAAGTCCAGCTTCATTGCCACTACACTCCTAAACCAATCTCCCTTTGCCTCCAACCAAATCTTAACTCTCCCCAGTTAGGCTTATCTCTCATCACTCACAGACCTCTGCTTGTCGCTTAAAAATATCAATAAAAATCAGGTTGAAAAAACATGCTGGCTATGTGCAATAATCTCGTGTTTTATAGCCAGTAATTCCAATAGTATGGCCAGGCTGACATTAATTCAATAACAATGACATTGCTGAGAAAATGACCCCATACAGCAATATAGTTTATTTTTCCACTAGTCTGTACTGCATGTCATAAGGGATGAGGTGTGTGTGTCGTGTCTGTGTGTGTCTGTGTGTGTTGTTTGGTCTGTGTCGTGTCGGGAGCGCGATTATATTTGGTGAGGCTTCGTGCATATTTGTCATTATTTTGGTAGAATCAGGTACCCAGATTTTGATGATGAAAG
>CM068963.1:82745964-82757656 GCA_035128595.1 Eptatretus atami | reverse complement strand
TACATATAAGAATAATTGAGTAAAATAAGATAAAATAAGTAACATTTACCATCAATAAGAAAGCATTACTGCTTGGAGTACTGTTGGTGGGTAGTCCCAGTCAGTTCTGCTTAAATAGAGTCATGGCATGGAGGTAGCCAATCGATCTCCCAGGAGCGACCCACAAATCCCTCACATCTATTATGTTGTGCTCTTGCCTTTGTGGAGCCTTTGTGGAGATATATTGTGTTGATCTAGCACTAATTTATCATTATATTGAAGAATGTAACGAGACTCATTGACATTGTAATCTTTCACCAACACAGTAACATGTGCACCACTCTCAAGTTGATGTAATATTTTCACTTTTTCTACTGTCATCACTTTCTTCACTTTTTTATTCTGCTCTTCAGCAGATGCACCACTTAATGGACGTTTTGAACCCATGATTAAATATACAAGAAACAGTTTTATCACAATAAAATACCGCACCTCATCAACCGCCAAGCAGCCAGAAGACAATGATGCGGCGGTGCGACAGATGCTGGAAGATGCAGAATGTAAATTTTCAAATTGTTATATTTTTTGGCGATACGGTACAATTATGATTTAACACGTAATGTTCAATGAAGGAAAATATTGTTATCCAAACATTGATAGTGTTAAAATAGTTATGAAATACGAACGAGTTCATTGTGGGCACGGTTTATTTTGTCCGCCGTGGGAGGATGTTCCTGGAAGACACTAGAACGTAAATTTATATATTTTCCAGCAATACAGGACAGTTATGTTTTAACTGGTAATGTTAAAAAAAAGGAAAATATTGTTATCCGAGCATTGAGAGTGTTAAAAAAAAAAACTTATGAAAACCTAAGGCGTTTGAGGTGGGAGATCATTTTTTTCCGTAGATATGCGGGAGTATCGGCGTGGACTGAGAGAAAGGGTGCCTAAAAGGTAAGCGCAGATACGTGAAATCGTGGATGGCGAGGGTTGACTGTGTATATATATATATATATATATGTATATATTTTTTTTGGCCGCATCTCTCAATGGTGAACATTCACTTAAAATTAAAAATTATCTTATTCGTATCTTCACCAAATTTGAATCAATTCTTCCTTGTCACTCATCCAACCTGTCCAAGTTTCGTCTGAATCCATCCATAACCTTTTGAGATATTGTGCTATAGCGGTTGCTGAGAGAGACTCAGATGAGATTTGTTACCTGTATAGTCTGTGAGCGTCAGCTGTGGCTGTATGGACATCTGACTCGATTTCCTGACGCTGATCCTGCTCACCAGATTCTCTCAGCGAGGGAGCTTTGTGAGTGGAGGAGGCCAACAGGATGAACCGCATGCCTTGTTGTTGCAGCAGGTTGATGGGCATCTCATGAAGATGGGGATAGGCCAGAAATCTGCCTGGGGGATGGCCAGACGGAGACCTCTGGAGTACGGACGGAAAGTGGACGCAGCAACACACTGCTCCGGAGCATGTACCCATACCTGCCCTAACCTAAAATGACAGAGCTGAAAGCTAGGTAAAGGGACAATGTTTTTGGGGACTTGTAAACAGAGAGAAGTACCCTCTTCTGACATTCTGTGCACTCAAGGTGAAGGCCTACTTTGGTTCCACATACCTCTGTGACATGGATTTTTCCCAGAAGAAACTAAAGTTCAAGTATTGCACTCATCTTACAGATGCCCATCTGATGGACTATATCAGACTGGCCATCTCAAAATGACCCAGACTTCAAAGCACTCGCAAATAGTGTGCAAGCACAGGTGAGTGTTATGCGTAGTGTACATTTATTGGGGATTTAGTTAAGTAGAATTTTTAAGGGTAGATCTTATTTTGCATTTAGATTCAAGAAGTTATCACGTTTAAAAACGTTGGAGACCACTGCCCTACAGCATCTGAAAATGCAAGTGGACAAAATAAATGAACATGGTAGCATTTTAAAAAAACACAGCCTTGTCAGTTGTCACCCTACTTGGCAGGTGGGGCCTGTTTGTACTTATTACCTCCACCACCGAAGGTGAAGGAGGTTATGTTTTCACCCCTTTCTGTCTGTTTGTTTGTGTACAGGATATCTCAAAAAGTTGTGGACGGATCTGGATGAAATTTTGTGGACAGGTTGGGTGTGAGACAAGGACAAACTGATTAGATTTTGATGAAGATCCGGATCTGGATCCGACTACTAGAATATTTTAAGTGATTCTTCACCATTGAGAGATAGGGCCAAAAATGATATATAGCACGATATCTCAAAAATGTATTGGGCCCGATATGTTCTCGTGGATCAGGCATTACAGGGCGGAGGTATGCGCTCTACCAGGTGCCCTTCTAGTTGTGACTTTGTCCTTTGACATTTTCATCCAATCATTAATTCGTCTTCGCCATACAGTATTCTCAATATAAAGGTTTGTGGAAAATTTGACGACAAATTCTCAAATGGTAAAAAGGTTATGGCCTGGACACACTGACACACATGATCGCTAATGAAATATATGCGCATCATTCTTACGTAAGATGGTATCAAAATACAGTGGATTTAAAGGAAATAATTTGCTAACATGATATCTGTGCCAATCTTTGGTGTGCAATGCATCTGGCATGGAGAATCAATCTGAGAAATTTTGACTTCCCCCTTGTTCTTTTTCAAACACATTGTTTTATTTTTTGCTGCTTGCATTATCATTTTATTTTTTTTAAGCTCACGTACATTTGTAAAATGATGTAAAAAAAACAAAAAAAACAAATAAACTCGAACAGCAAAAAAACCCCAAAAAACCAAAGAGTTGTTAATTTACTCATTTTGTGTGCAGCCTGTGGCTGCTGGTTTGCATCATTGCTGGGAGTGTGGCTGTGCCCCCTGCTGATTTGGGTAGGAATTTGGAATTTGGTCATGGTGTCAGTGAATACTCGCATTCTCTTCGTGAAGGATACCGTGGGGTGTTTAACGGCCACTAACGAATGTCGGCCCTTCTCTGCACCCTTTCAACCTTGTCAGCATCTAGTTTGAACCTCTGATGCCAGAGGAAATTACCATACTGCAGGTGGGGATGAACAAGAGTCTTAAACAGCAGAGGGAGGGTCCTGATGTTCAGGTAGATGAAGGTACTCTTAACAATCCCGAGGATTTTGGTATGCCCTGCTGACAACAGTTGAGACATGTTGGTGAAAATTCAACTTGTCGTCAACAACCACTCCCAAATCCCTTTCTGCAGCCGTACTCTGGAGTTCAGTTCCTCCCATTGTGTATCTGGTACTAGAATTACCCCTGCCTCTATCATACATGGCAAGTCACTCAGACTTTACGGGTTTGACCCGTCTTGTTTGCGAAAACCCGCAGACCCGTTTTAATGTGTTCAAAACCCGTATTGGATAGAAAATACAATC
This sequence comes from Eptatretus atami, assembly GCA_035128595.1. NCBI lineage: Eukaryota > Metazoa > Chordata > Myxini > Myxiniformes > Myxinidae > Eptatretus > Eptatretus atami. Next base: position 82,754,279 of record CM068963.1, on the reverse strand, counting down.
AATTTTAAAAACGCAATGTTTCACTTCCATTCCACTCGCAAGGATCGACACACAGACTGATAGACCTGCAGTCGAAATGCAAGGTATCACTGGTCATCTCGTGTCTAGTCTAACGGCTGTGTGACGTCATGAGCTTTCCCCTCTACGAAGGCTATGTTGACGTCCTCCAGGATTCCGCACGCAGTACACGTCACTCCCGATCATGGCGACCACATTGTCGTTACCACGAATCAATCGATCTGTGCTTTCCAACTCGCATCCTACTTCTTGGTGATATTTATCAGTTATGTACTTTTGAGTATTTTAAATGCCAGGATTTGATTTGGATAGTTTTAATTCATACAAGGTGTCTACAAATTACCAAATTCAAACCGTAATAAAAAATATTTAAATAGGATACATGACACCATCTTATAACAAAGACTTACAGAGAGAGAGTTACAGGTTTGAATACAGTACAGTTTCCCATCCTATTCCATCGGCTGGAGGGCAGTTTCCCATTTCATGAATGTTTCGTTCCGTTTGAATTTGGAATGGTAATTGGTGTAATGAAATATAGTTTATGCTGTTGTTTCGTATGCAGCCTGTGCCTGCTGGTTGCGTCATTTTTCTGGAAGGGCCTGTTGTGCCGCTGATGCAGCGCCACTGCGACCAGTAAGCTTGTACTCATTTTGCCGACCTTGGAAGGATGACAGGCTGAATCAACCCACCTGGTGTGATTTCAACGGGCCGATAGGGGCTCAAACTCAAGACCCTAAGATCTTAAGCCAACCACCTTGACCGTTAAGCCAACATCAGGTTTGTATCATTGATGAGAAGGGCAGACGGGGAGCCACGATTTGGCCTTCTGTTTACAGTAGTTCAGCACATACTTGTCCTGCCTCACAGTAATGCCGAAGAGGAAAGCATCTTCTCAAAAGTTCACAACAAGATCGATTGCCGAGGGCACTTGTCAAATGAAGTAACCCTACATGCTCTCCTCACATGTAAATCCAACTTCCTCTGTAAAACCTCCAACCCTCCAACCCTCAACCCCCGGGGGTCGTAAGTTTGATCCTCCGAGAGAGATCTCATCAGAAAGGCCAAGAAAGCCTGTGGTGAACACAATGCCGAGCACGGTCACATGAAGTGACTCGTCCGTCAGGTCATGGCCATGTATGTCAGTTTGATTAATCTCTCCTCGTTTGGTGCTTCACGATCGTCGAGACGAGTCCACACTTACACTGTAAACGATAAGTAAACACTTGAGATGAGTTCTGAACTGACCACCTCGATGAGGCAAGACCACTTCGCAATAACGACCATCTCGGTATTCTGGGTGTATTTTGTGTCACTGACATCTCAAAAAACGTTTTTACCACGTTTGGTACAAAAAAAAATATATATATATATATATGTATATATATATATATATATGGAATAGGCAAAGCCGAGAAGCGAACGTAGAATTCTTCTTGCATTCGTTTCTGACTTTACCATTACCTCAACATTACCTTCGCAACAACAACTACACCGCCTAGAACAGGATCTCATCTAAAAAAAAATATTACCTCAACAACAACAACTACACCGCCTAGAACAGGATCTCATCTAAAAAAAAAAATATTACCTCAACATTACCTTCACAACAACAACTACACCGCCTAGAACAGGATCTCATCTAAAAAATAAATATTACCTCAACATTATACCTCAACATTACCTTCACAACGACAACTACACCGCCTAGAACAGGATCTCATCTGAAAAAATTAATATTACCTCAACATTACCTTCACAACGACTACACAGCCGAGAACAGGATCTCATCTAAAAACTAAATATTACCTCAACATATATCTCAACATTACCTTCACAACAACAACTACACTGCCTAGAACAGGATCTCATCTAAAAAAAAAATTTACCTCAACGTTACCTTCACAACGACAACTACACTGCCTAGAACAGGATCTCATCTAAAAAAATAAAATATTACCTCAACATTATACCTCAACATTACCTTCACAACAACAACTACACCGCCTAGAACAGGATCTCATCTAAAAAAAAAAATTACCTCAACATTACCTTCACAACGACAACTACACCGCCTAGAACAGGATCTCATCTAAAAAAAATATTACCTCAACATTACCTTCACAACAAACTACACCACCTAGAACAGGATCTCATCTAAAAAAAATATATTACCTCAACATTACCTTTACAACGACAACTACACCACCTAGAACAGGATCTCATCTAAAAAAAAAATATTACCTCAACATTACCTTCACAACACAAATACACCGCCTAGAACAGGATCTCATCTAAAAAAATAAATATTACCTCAACATTACCTTCACACAACAACTACCACCGCCTAGAACAGGATCTCATCTAAAAAAAAATATTACCTCACATTACCTTCACAACTACACCGCCTAGAACAGGATCTCATCTAAAAAAAAAAATATTACCTCAACATTACCTTCACAACAACAACTACACCGCCTAGAACAGGATCTCATCTAAAAAAAAAATAAAACTTGAAAGCGAACGTAGTATTCTTCTTACATTCGCTTCTGACTTTACCTACAACTTGTTCACAACTGTATACGCAATTTCCGGTTACTTCGGCCTGGATTCGGAATCAACGATCAAATAACGTAAATCACGAATAAAAATTATTTTTTGATGATGCGGGAGATATCTTTATTAAAATCAGTGGAGGAAATATACACCATGTCTGATATTATTTGGGTTTTCATGTCTCCGACGATGCCTTTATCTCCCGGCATGCATCATTCCCCATGACAAAAACCGGAAACAAAAAAAAACCAGAAGCAAAAAAAAAAAACGGAAGCAAAAGGTCATAGCCAACGACACGGATTCCAAATTGCCATGGTAGTGTGTTGTTGTTGTTTCCTATTCTCTCATGCGCACGTGTTAAGTAATATTCACAAGATAGAAATAAAACCCAATCGTGTTTATACACCGCACAGCGTTTAAAAACAACCGGAAGCAAAAGGGCCATAGCCAACGACACGGATTCCAAATAGCTAGGGGTATTTGTTGTTGTTGTTGTTTCCTATTCTCTCACGTGACGCGTTAAGTATGAGGCTCACTGCGTTCGCTTAAATAAATAAATGAATGAATGAATGAAATAATAAATAAATATAAACGTTCTCCGGATTCCCACCAACGGTTTCCCATCCACTCCAGCTGGCCATGTATACTATATGGAGGATCTTACATTGTGACTCATTGAAAGGGAGTTGCCATCTGTCAGCCCAAGCGTCCACTCACTCTGTCCATGTCTGCTTGGAGAGAGACAGAGACAGAGAGAGCTTCTTTGTCCGCAGAGTCACGTACGAGTCCATTTACTGTACTGTACTGTACTGTACTTACCAGCCGAGACAACGTACTAATCTCCGCCAGGACCCAGTCCGGACAATCCAAATCTCCACAAAAACGGAACCTCTGCAGAAAAGAGAGAACGAGTGCTGGACATGACGAAGCCCCAGGAATGGTAATTATAATTGCTCCCAAAGTGCCGATGTAGACATGACTCTTACCATGGTGCGGTTAGGGTTAGGAACCTAGAAAAGACAAATAAAAAACACAACTGTTTGCTCCTGCAGCGGAAACACGGGACCGGAACAGTCGATCGCATCGTTGTCTCTTCCTGTAAGTGTTTTTTTTTACACTTGGATATTTTTAATACACCAGGTAATAACGGCAAATAATAAATAACCCTTTCTGCACAAATACTACTTCGAAAAATAAAGTACAACAAAGGATCCACAGACATTGATGCTGACGCGACGTATACCGTCATGGCCGACATGTGGCGCGTATTATTCGCAATGCTTCCATGAGGATTTTCATCATTAATTTTATGAATGTTCTTCATTATAGGCACTATGATATGTAATATATATTAGTTGGAAAATAAATTAGTTAGAATTTAAAAGTACTGCAGGTGGAAACTCCAAGCGCAGGTCGCTTGCTCATTGCTATGTGTGACGTCATGATAAGGTTTGCCACTTGGGGGACGCGGCGCACAATGGCGGCTGCCAGGACGGTGACGGTAAGGAGCTGCTGTGACCTCAGCTGAAACAACATGAATGTGGATCATGTTGTGGTTGTTTGTGTGCCCTGTCGTGGAGATTACATGCGGTGGTTATCCATGCTTTCGCTTTAACGGCAGCGATAACCTCCAAGGTCTTCCTCGTATTTCGTTTTACTTTCTTCGTGCGTATTTTTAGTAGTTCCTTCGTGTTACTTCGTAATACAACGGATAATTGTTTTTATATTTTATGCTTTAAAGTCCTCAATGACGGTTGTGGTAATGACTGCGATTCTGTACTGTTATGATGATGTTAAACCTTTGTCACAAGTATTGTGATGTCATCTACTTTAGTTTGTGACGTCATCTACATATATATATATATATACGGTATACACACACACACAATCCAACTCTTACCCAATTTGTTACTTACAAAATCTTTATTGATGACTTCCGTCATCTGTTTGTGTGTGTGTATTTGTGTGTTTGTGTGTTTGTGTGTGTTTGTTGTTTGTGTGTTTGTGTGTTTGTAGGCACGATAACTCGAGAACGGAAGAAGCTACCAATGTCAAATTGCACCACGTGATTCAGGAGGGTGATGGCTAGTGCTGATTAGATTTTGGTCAAAATCGGTCAAAGGTCAAGGTCACGGTGAGGTCAAACATCCAAAAAATGATAACTCGAGAACGGAAGAAGCTACCAATGTCAAATTACACCACGTGATTCAGGAGGGTGATGGCTAGCGCTGATTAGATTTTGGTCAAAATCGGTCAAAGGTCAAGGTCACGGTGAGGTCAAACATTCGATTTTTGTTGGTTTGGTACAGAATCATCGTAGAAACTTCTGGTTTGCGTCGCTACCTTCTCTAGAGACAGCTTTTATTAGACAAGGTCAGAGGTCAAGTTGACGATTTCGTAAGTACCAGTCTATGACTGCTTGTTTTGTTTTTGTGTAATATGGGCCAAACTTGACCAGTATATTCTCTCCCAAACCCTTTAATTTATCGTTTGTTTCACGTCACTTAGAAATCGGCCCTTTTATGTATTTATTTCATCATCTCCGTGACTCTTGGCCAATGGGTTAAGGTATAAATGGAGCTTAGCCATGTGTGAGCCTATACGGCTGAGAGGTGTTTGCAAGTTCTGCCAACGTATAGAAGAGATGGTGTATACAACCTCGAAAAAAACATGTCAGTTGATGTATGTATGCCCCAACCTAAGTTGTGTCAATTGATCTGTCGAGTTGTACAAATGTACATTGTCCAGCTGTACCTATGATTGTGTTCATATAGATAATACATAGTAACTATTGTGTACTAATTTCCCCAGAATTTTGAACCAAAGTAAAATGTTGGCATTCTTATGTAAATGTTTACCGGCCAGGTGGCGGATAACAGATGGTGAGCTCGTTGACGTTAAGACATGATATGGTTGATACGACCTTTAATTTCTGTGGGCAGCACCCTTGAATTCACACTATCACAGAGTGAGTGATGCCAGATCAAATACTTGTGCCTTGTTCACACAGAATTGCTGCACACTACTAATCCATGGTTTCGGACGCATTAACTGGTGGAAAACTTCAACGTACTAAGTTCTCTTCACATACCATAGCTGTTGAAACTTTGGAATTTTTCTACAAAATTGAGGTGCATGGAAGAAAGAGCTCAATGACGGAGCGGGAAAAAGGCGACGCATCGACGATGGGGGTAGTGAGCCAACAAGCAAAGAAATTAACCAACAGCAAAAGAGGAAGGGTGACAAATGCAGAAACAGACCCGAACAAGAATGGTTCCCAGTAATGTGCACACCTTCACCAGATTGAACAGTTTGTTTTGTATCCCACTGATAGGCCAGATCTGGATTCACACCTGAACCAAAATCTAATTGACTTGTTCTTCTCACCTACCCGACTCATCCACAAAGTTTTGTCATTTGTCAACTTTTTGAAATATCATGCTCTGTATCATTTTGGCCCAATCTCTCAATGGTGAAGAATCACTTAAAAAAATATATTTAAAATCTCATTCGGATCTTCACCGAAATCGAATTGATTTGGCCTTGCCACACACTGAACCCATCCACCCAGCTTCGTCCGAATACGTCCATAACGTTTTGATATCATGCTCACAGACCGACAGACACAAACAGACAGGGATGAAAACTTAACCTCTATCCACCTTCGGTGGCAGATTGTAACAAGGTCCACAAAAGCATGCAGCCCAGAAAATGAGGCAAACCCAACACAACAGCATCATGCGAAATATATTTAATCAGCAAGTGAACACTAACAATTGACACAAACGATGAACACAAAGTCTTTCAGAGCAGAGACGATTGCGTCTGGCTGTGAAGGAACCCGGAACTGGAGTTTGTTTTCCTCTGGACTCGCCTTACTGTGTATGAGCATTTTATACTCTGATGGTGAACATGCTTCATTCTCTAAACAGTCATGTTTTTAGTCCTCTTTACATTGGTAATGATCATGTATTATGAGCCAGTTGTTTTATTTTTTAGTTTTTTAAAGCTCTGGTTTGCGCAAACCAAAAAGCGGGGTAAAGCAATTGGTTCACTCTTTCTGTCTGCAGACTTCAGTCGATCATCGAGGAACTACTTAATTGCAGCACGTGCGCTGGTATACAATTGCACCGAGTTTGAAATGTCCCCGGTGTCTACCATGTCTCCGGTGTCCCCCTACGCACCTCAAGTGACAGCTAATGACGGCAGTGCGTAACCTAGACGGAAATGGCGACAATTGACGGAAATACCTGAGTATTTCAATGGAAATTTGTGAAACTAATGTGTTATATATGTGAAAACCATTGAATTTATTGCTTGACGGAAAAAAACCAAGAAACGCTCCCTCTCATGTACGACGAACGAAAGACGTCTTTCCCCCACCATGGCATTTCGCGCCGAACGCTGAAAGCTAAGTTCTTCTTATGCCATCATTCTCTTTAATATTAGCCATAAACAAGTTTTCGTCATGCATTAGTAGTTGAAATTTACTTACAATTATGGCAGATATTGGTGGCAAAGGTGATAGTGGTTCTTTCAACCAGGGACATCTTGAATTATTTTCATAACTTTGTACTGTAATTCAAAATATGCAAAAATTAAATATGCTTAAATTCAAAATGTGTTCTCTATATTTTGTATAATAACAATATAACTAATATTATGTAGTTGGTGTAACCACTATGTTTCAATGTTTTGCTCAACAAATATTTTAGCTTTGCTTTCATCTTTTCATCAGCAAAGCTTACATTTTACTCATCATTTGTTTGTCTGTACATTAACTTTATGATTATTATTTTTTTTACATCATTCTTTTGCGCGCCCCTGCCACGCTGTATCGAACGATTTCATTCCTCTGTTATAATATAAGGTGCTTATCACAATAATTACAAGATTTTTACATTTCAAATATTAAGTACGCTTTTTAATTGTTTTTCAACTGAAAAAGCATAATTGCATATTTTAACATTAGTGTACTCATTTGTTCATCATGTGCTGTTTTGAAGGATTTCACTTGTTTTGATTGAATTTCATATTTTGAATACTGTAGAACATGAATTGGAACACGACCTGTAGTTTTTTTTTGTTTTTTTATTGTATACATTGTCGAGGCTCGTATGGGAGCTAACCACAACCACAGCAAGGAGGGGGGGGGGTGGGCAGTACTTTGGCTCTGAATGTGACAAATTGTATGGAATCTCGTCCCAATCACGTGTGCGCATGGAGGAGTAAGGGAATTATATTTACTCTATCTATCCACCTGGAAGTCAAACAAAATTGAAAATCATTCCAAAAGGTTAACTTGCTGCTTTTAGGGACTTCGTACAGGACACAAAGAATAGGCATGAAGAACTAATGAAATGTGATAAATAAGGTGTTGTAAAGATCAATGGCGGTAAACTTCTGAAAAAAGTTTTTGTTGTTTTTTTTTAACAACCCTTAAAACCTTTTTTAAAATTTAAAGAAATTTTAAAATTTCAATTTACCTATACTTCGACAGTAGAACTCAACTTTCCTTCTTGGCACTTCCAAATACCTCCAGTTTAGCAGTACTTGGACAAAACATTGTGCCATTTATGCCATCTTGACCAAACAAATTTGCTGCTCTTGCTCTCAGTGTTAGTGAATATCGAGATTCAGCCAAAATAGTGGCTCCCAGGAATCTTTTTTTTTTCTCAAAAATCGCTCCAAAATAATCAGTTTCTCCGAGAAGAGTTGGGTGAAGGTTCTGCTCTGGACTT
>CM068963.1:82714314-82725955 GCA_035128595.1 Eptatretus atami | reverse complement strand
TGGCATCTCGCTCACAACTAGAATATACAGCAAGGGTTCACCTTCAACGGGCTGAATATATAACAGAATGTTCTTCACAACACCTCACATCACAGTATGTCCTTCAAAACACTTCACAGTATGTCTCATCACAACACGTCCCACTATATCTATCTATAATTCCAGCAGTGTGGTGTGTGTGTGTGTGTGTGTGTATGCTGTTTCTCGACAACCACTGGTCCGATTCAATTGAAACTTGCCAGGTATAATTGCTGGGGACCTGAGTATGTGCCTTTTTAGGTCATCTCTTAGCATGACTAATAATATGGGTGTTGATCCCGTCCGTTCACAATGAAGTTGAAGCGTGAGATCTGGTCATTAGTGATCCTGATAGAGGTCGATGAGACGTACACGATGGTATGACTTTCAAGGTCACGCGAAGGTCAAGGTCAGGTCACGAGGCCTTTGAGTTGCGAAAATGACGATTTTCAAATTCTATCTCCTCCGCATTTCTCAAGCGATCTTGAATTTGATTGTAGCATATAATCTATGGGACATATTCTAAATTTGGTCAGGCCGGATTTTGGATATCCCTTTCGTTTCGTGTCACGTGACTTCAAAGTTGGCAAAAAATGCGAAAATGACGATTTCAAATCATCTCCTCCTACATTTTCAAGCGATCTGAGTTTGATTGTGGCATATGAATGTATGGACAATATCTAAATTTGGTCAGGACGGATTTTTCGAATTTCGCTTTCGTTTTCGCGTCACGTGACTGTCAAAGTTTGCAAAACTGCCCTACTTCAGGAGGCTATTATATTCTCTACTGGCTATGGTAAAAGTTAGTGAATGGTGTCATTGCATAGCAGCTGACCTTGTCTTTCATGTCATTCGAAAGAATACGCGTATCTTTGAATACGTACATGTCACGTACTTTGAAATTTTGCGAAAACTGCTTCATGTATTGCAAAAATGACGATTTTTCAAAATCTATCTCCTCCTACATTCTTAGTTATTTGAATTTGATTGTGGCATATGAAATCTATGGGACAATATTTAGATTTGGTCCGGGCGGATTTTCGATATTCGGCTTTCGTTTTCGTGTCACGTACTTCAAAGTTGGCCAAAAAATCCCTCCTGACCCGAGAACACTACACCCTAGTTTCTCGCAGAGAAATGACCATCACTCCGCAGCGGGTGTATTTTTAAGGTTTGATATAATCGGACAAAGTGCTTTCCCAAGTTTGGAGCATTTATTTACCAACAATGACAGACACGTTGTTGCGTGGGCGTGGCCGATGGGGGGAGAGATCCTCAACCGCGTTCCCCATTAACAGGTTACTACGACTCTGGAGTAATGATGACTTCGTGTATTCTAATAATTTCTCGATTACATATGCGCATTTATAGATAAACACAATGCCCCAATTTATGATCGTTTTCATATTAGACGGTGCATAAAATTCGGTAACATCAGAGTTAGCTGGTATGCTCCGAAGCAGGAAGTAAATTTTTTTTTGCACGTAGTTAGGGTTAGGTAGTATGTAATGCCACTCCTAGAAAACACCGTCTGCAATGTAATGGTAATGCACGTAAGTTAGGTTAGGGTTAGTAATGGTAATGCCACTCCTAGAAAACAGCGTCTGCATTGAACCCTCCTCTGCACATGCTGACTACCTCAAAAGGTGAATTTGACACAAAAATGTAACAAGAAACATTGTAATATAAGAAATTCGAAAATAAATCACATTGTGGACACTGATATATTGATGTCCAAACGAACCCTCACTTTAGAAACTTCGTGCCAAGCGTGGGTTTTTGCTAGTGTCCATTACACACATCATACAGCACGCTCGGCACAGTGGCTGACCAAGTGCAGCACACTCCTTTTGATTGCTTGTTTTATGGAGTAAAACGAGGACGTCGTTGGGACACGTGTTCCAGATCCCACTCGCTGTGTTTCTTCTAATTTTATAACACTCACATTCAGATGTTTATCATCCCGTCGAACAACCGGGTTTACTTAACTCGGATATGCTGAGCATTCCACGGCGTGAAACCTTTTAAAACGTTATCATTTTATTTCCCTTTAAACAGCCTCAAAGGCTTGTAAAAGGATGCTTCTTGAGCACAAATAATCATTTTAATATCGAAAAACCTCCTCTAACCGTGTTCTCTCCCCAAAATCAAACACCATTTCGATATACGTTCCAAATTTATTTCTGGGTTTTAGAAGATATCACACCTCTCGTATTAGACGTTTCACTGAACGGGTCATCGTTTTCGAGTAAATTAAATAACACACACAATGGAGAGGAGGCGTGGCTTCAGCATATCCCGGGCATGCTTCGCGCCTCAACGTTGTCCCGTTTCGGGGTTTGAGCCCTTAATGGGGTTGTCGCGTTCACGAAGCGGAAAGGGGGGTTAATTCAGCGATCCGTCCGGACATGCGAACATGCGTGCTTGTCTGCATTTTGTTATTCCCGTTTCCTCTGGAACCGTTCATCGGATTTACAACAAAATTTTCAAAATTGGGCGACTACTCATATTGAATGTTTAATGATAATTATGAACGTCATCGGTCACATTGTGTGGCAGCTAATATTGGAAAACGGAAAAACTTGGACCTCTGTGTCTCTGAAATTGCACAGAAGGAAAAACTGAAACTTAGCACAGTGCAAGTACTCCTCATGGGGAAGAAGTGTGAACAGGTACACTCTTAATGACGTCTAATTTGCACGTGTTAGAACGCCACATCCGATCAGTATGAAAATTTGAGGTCATTCTCGATAAAATGGTCCACAGAAAAAAAAAATGTCATGACGTCACTGGTGCGTGATGTGGCAGCCATATTGTTTTAAAAACAATAAACCTTCAAAAATTTTCTTCTCTGAAGTGGCTAAACAGATCGAGGCAAAACTTTACCCGCATGACTGCCTGTTCATGAGGAACCAAAAGATTCACATATATGATGTCATTGGTCACATGGTTTGGCAGCCATATTACATTTACCCTAAAACTAATAAAACCCTTCTTCTCCAGAATGGCTTGACAAATCGAGGGGAAACTTCACCCAAGTGTTCCGCAAGTCATGGGTGTACAAGTGGCATATCACAATTACTCATCATGGGGAATGAGTGTGGTATTTGTATGACGTCATACGCTGCATATGTAGAATGTGCTACTCCGAGTCAGCATAAAAATTTTTTTAGGGTCACTGGGGATAAAATGGTCCACCAATTTTTTTGATGATATCAGTCGCGTGATTCGCAGCCATATTATTTTTTTTTTTGAAATAAACCTTCAAAATTATTCTTCTCTGAAATGGCTGAAAATATCGATGCGAAACTTTTACAGATTGACGTCGATCCATGAGGAACAAAAGTGTACATACATATGATGTCATAGGTCACATGGTTTGGCAGCCATATAGGATTTACCCTAAACCATAAAAATACACCATTTAAAAAGAGAGTCCTGACAAGGGTTTGCAATCTCTGATTGCTCTTTTTCTTGTTCACCATTTGAGAGATGTGGCTAAAAACGAATGGCATCATATCTCAAAAAGTTGTGGATGGATTCGGATGAAACTTGTGGACAGGTTGGGTGTATTTAGCCGAAACGGAGGTATGTCCTCTAACCGAGTGCCATACATACCTCTAGGTATGTCCTTATTGTCAGATTGATATGAAATTTTCAAAGTCGGTGCGACTACTCATGTAGAATGTTTTTAATCATAATTTTGATGTCATCGCTCATGGGTTGTGGCAGCCATTGTTGGAAAAAACGGAAAAACATTTGAACCTCTTTATCTCTGAAACCGCCACCAAGGAAAAAATTGAAACTCTGCACTTAGCAAGTACTCATCATGTGAAATAAGTGATATTTTTTGTGAGGTCATAGGTACCCTCGTTATGATGTCGTAATTGCATATGTAAGACACGCCACATTCAATCAGTATGAAGATTTTGAGTCCATCTCGGGATAAAATGGTCCACAGAAAAATATGTGATGTCTTCGATCACGTGATTCAGCAGCCATATTGTGTTTTTAGTAAAAAAGTTCAAAATCTTCTTCTCTGAAGTGGCTGAACAGATCGAGAAACTTTACACATATGATAGCCTTTCCATAAGGAACAAAAGATTCACACATTTGATGTCATAGGTCACACGGTTTGGCAGCCATATTGGATTTACCCTTAACCTATAAAAATCTTCTTCAGAATGGCTGGACAGATTGAGAGGACTTCACACAAATGTTCTCCAAGCCTTGGTGTACATTTGTTTTAGGAAAATTGATAGGTCATAGTTTGGCAGCCATATTGGATTGAAGAAAAAATTAAATCACCATGGGTCAGGGTCACGGTCAGGTGTCCGATCAAAGCGGGGACGTCTGGCCTCGGTTGTCACTGCCACGCAGTTATAAAGTGGCAGTTCTGATTATGTCTCATTAATTACATTACACACCTGCTCACAAACACCACCTTAAAATACACACGTGCAAAGAAGTCCTGGTGAGGGTCTGCAATCTCTGCTTGCTCTTTTTCTTGTTTTTTCCATTGTGTAACATATCACTTGTAGATGACCTCGTACGAATGGCTGAAATTTTTCAATATGATTTGATAACATGGTGCAACTCAGACGTCACCATTGGGTATTTATTTCTTCTAATATGCATCACCACCCACCTAACAAAAAAGTGATTTGCTTCTTGCACCTGGAGTCCAACTGAATATTGTTATTAATTTCAATTTTGCTTCAACAAGCAATGAATTGTAGGTTGTGTGTTGAATCCTTCTGTTGATGTCATTTTCTTCATCCTAATGCCTGGTGTGCTTAATGGTTAGGGTGGTGGGCTGGGATCCTAGGATCCTGATCCATCTCACTCAGCTGTTGAATTAATACCACGAGGGGTTGACTCTGCCTGTCATCCTTCTGAGGTCGGCCAAATGGTGGCTAGCATGCTGGTAATACTGTGTCGAGTGGCGACCGTCCAGGATTGTGTCCAACAGCCAAGGAGACTGCTTAGGCAGCACCAACACTCTGCACAGAGTATGGTCCCAATGGATGGATGGATTTTTCTTCATCTCGACCCTTGCATTGCTTCATCCCTGTGGCTGGGACTGTTTGCTTGCCTTGCATTGACACTGAGAACAATGACGTTGAATGGTGGGGTAGCTTACTAGATTCTCGTCATTTCTTGCTGCTTCAGATTCCAAGATCCAGAATGTTCGTGCTCTTCCTAGTTGTGGATTTAGATAAAGATTCGGGATATCTTTGCTAGACTTGAGGACAGAGGCCACGACACAAAATGCAAATTCCCTAAACGATCTTGTTCCATGGAGCCATGACATCCAAGATTGCTTATAAGCACTCTTACTCGACCTTGCTGTTGAGCATATTTATCTTGACCCACCAGTAGTCCCGTTCAGCCACGTGAGGAGGCAAGTTGGCAGCAGCGTCTGTGAAATTAAATTCTTGTTGTGCTGGATTGGTCTATCACAGTCACGGTCGTGAACACGCATTGCTTTCCATGCCATCGGCCACGTTCACACCTGAGTTGCAACAAAGTAGAATTTATACGAGGAATTCGCTTTTATACAGGAGCACTTAGATTGGCAGGAATGCACGAGCAATGCATCGAATGCATTTCTTTAAATAGGATTATCCGAAAAATTCTGGAAATCACATTTTTTTATAACAGTCACACGGTTTTAGCATGCGGCTCATGCTCCATAAGTATAATGCTCTGCTAGGATTTATTTTTCCTTCCTAAGTTGAATCAATTTCATATTTTGGATTTTTTCCAGTCTTGTTTTGGAATACAAGTGAATTCTTGTAGTGCTTTGGAAACGACAGTAGAGGCAGAAAAGATCTTCACAACAACCCTGATCATCCATTGTACTCAGACCTCTGAAGTTTCTCTCGTACTGCTTTATCTGTCATGAATTTTATGATTCGTATAGTGACTTCTTCAACATCACAACAACAAGTCCTCTACACAAATTTGATGGTGACATTGCTGAGATATACTTCCTCTTCTCAAGAGCATTAGATGCGGCTAACTAACCTCAAACGGAATTTGGAATTGTTGCTCCAAACCTGACATAACGCAAGAAGAAGAATGTCAACATGACCTTGTCAAAACCGTGTGTGACTCCATCGTGCAGCCCTATCTAGAGATGACTGGAATGACAATTTTGGGAGGTGTAGGAGAAATGCTTGGAATACGGTTTGGCAATTGCAATGGTTAATTTTCCAACGCGTTGATTTCTAAATGCACTTTATTACCTCCACCACTGGAGGTGAAGGAGGTTATGTTTTCACCCCTTTCTGTCTGTTTTGTTTACTCGCAAAATGGAAGATTTTTCAAGTATATTGGTTCGTCGATTTTTGTTATTCCTGTCTGTCTGTTTTCGCCTACAGGTCACAATTTTAAAACGATCTTCACGAAACTTCACCACATGGTATAGTTTGTTATAAGGAAGAAGCCTATTGTTTTTGGGTCAAAAGGTCAACATCGGCCCAAGATAACAACTTAGGTGGTATGTCTAAAATCCCTCAATTTCATCCGATTGACTTGAAATTTGAAGAGCATTTATATTTCAGGTCACTGAATTCAACCAGCCAATTATTTTTTGAGGTCAACGTCGACCAAAAAAGTCAACATTGGCCCAAAGTCACAACTTAGGTGGTATTTCGAAGTCCCAATTTTCATCCGATTGACTTGAAATTTGAAGAGGATTTATATTTCAGGTCAATGAATTCAACCAGTCATTATCTTTGAGTTCAACGTGGACCAAAACGTCAACATAGCCTGTGGTCAACAACTAGGGTGGTATTTCTAATATCCTCAATTTTCATCCGATTGACTTGAAATTTGAGAGGATTTGCATCATGGTCATTGAATTCAACACCAATTTTTTTGAGGTCAAATTTTTGCTTTATGGATTTTGCAAGTGTCGTGCTCTGTTACGACGTCTTCTTCTTGATTGTTTGTTTGTCTGTGTACAGGACATCTCAAAAGTTGTGCACGGATTGGATGAATTTTTGTGCATAGGTTTTGGTGTGTGCCAAGGAGAACTGATTCGATTTTGGTAAAGATCCGGATCCGGATCCGACTACTAGAATATTTTAAGTGATTTTTACCATTGATGATAGGGCCAAAAACGATATACAGCACGATATCTCAAAAATGTATTGGGCCCGATATGTTCTGTGGATCAGGCATTATGGTGTGGAGGTATGCGCTCTACCGAGTGCCCTTCTAGTTTAATGCAGCACTCCTCTTGCACTTGAGTTATTAATTTTATATGTGGGGTCAGACCTTTCATTACTATTGTGCCAAGTCGTATTTTGGAATGTGTTGTACAACCCATTTGTCCTTGTCATGCAAAAGGGCAGAGGGGTCTTTGTTTTTTTTGTTTTTTGTTTTTTTTTTTGGGGGGAAGGGGTTGTGGGAGTTGTCTTTGCATTAATAGCACATATTGTACCAAAAAAATTGTCACTGCAGATTCTGACGATCCGCTTTTTAATCCATTCATTTGAGACAGGCTACATGACGTATTTTGTTATGAGACTTGTTCGATTGGACTAAACTACAGATGGCAGATACTATCATGTACTTTAGCATGATATGAACGTCACTGAATTGCTTTCAGCTGTTTCGTGTAACAAATGAACTGCGCTGGGAATTTATTCGCTAGAATGTGTGTGCAAATCTCGTACTGTTATTTTTCTCGGGTGTGTTAAATTAACCTTGTGCGTTAATTCATCCACAGATCAGGCAAATGAGTTTGCAGCAATTGTGACCTGTCGATTGTAGAATTGGGGTTTTCACATCATTAAATACACATAGTTCATCACTCTCATCATAATCTCTATTTCATTTATCTTAACTCATGTTCCTTCCGAGAGGATTTGGTTCAGGACACAAAATGAACTAGACAGGCAAAATTCTAAAAAACGGTAATCTCCAACCTCAGTTGTGACTGGCCAAGAAGGTACAGGTAATTGAAGCGACCTCCTTCCTGCATGTTCAACGAAAATGTCGATTCCGATGTGAAAGTTTACTGGCAGATATTGTCCGACTATCTGAAACAGCACGGACACTCAGTGAGCGCTAATGCCTTGCCAGGCTGGACAGTTTACATGTTATACCCACTGATAGGCCGGATCTGGATTCCGGACACTGAACCAAAATCTAATCATTTTAATCTGGTCACACAACCAACCTCTCACCAACGAACGCTTGTACAAAGCAATGCGGTCAGGGTGGGTAGAGCAAGGTCAGAAGTGAGCCAATAATAAATTCAGTCTCCGCCAACCCGCCCACGGTAGGCAAGAAGCAACCCTTGGGACTCGACCTCAGCAAGTGAATGCCAATGTTATGAAATTGCCTTCGACTCCACCACCATCCAGGGTAGCCAGATGGAAGCCAACTCACTTGTCCAGGATGGAACAAAGCCATTACTTCATTCTTACTTAGGGTAAAAACGCTTGTACACCATAATTGAACACCTCTTATGAAATCAGAATAGTGTTTGTCGTGGGATGTTGAGAATGGCAGCTGCATTGCCCGCGTTGAATTCTTGGATGACGAGAGTGGGATTGGGCATCCTCAGAATGTGGTTTCACAAACAGGAAATATGGTGTGACAAAAGATGGAGGTGTCCAGGGAGCCTAGAATGTTGAAGTTTAATCAGAAGGGGATTTACTGACTAAACTTTCTGAGTTTTGACTGATAAAGTAAATTGTTTGAAGGTTAGGGGGGGGGTGTGCAAGCGAAAGTTTGAGGGACCCTGATTACTCATGAGTTTCACAGGTAGGGTGTTACACCATGTCAGAGCCCTTGGTCCTTGCAACATGGTTGAGGCAACATGAAGAGTCAAGTCATGAAGACGATTGTAGTTATTTTATACTCCACTGGATGGAGGTGTAAGGAGTTAACGCAGCTCAATGTTTTGAGATGGCCAGAAGACAAACTTTGTACTCGTGCCAGATGAAGCGGAAGCATATGAATGGTGCATCTTGCTTGTCGTTCCGTATGTGTCCTGGTATTTGGCAGTCCCATCGTGCCAGATAAGACGCATTATTATTTTTGAATGACATTTCTTATGGGACTTGATGACAAACTAAAGAAAAAGGAAAACTTTCGAGTATCACTTGTCATGGCTTTGTCTCATGAAACATGTCTTTTAGGGCTTTAGGCTACAGTGCATAGTTTCGTTTTGTTTTTTTTCATTCAAACGTTTTTGTTTTTAAAAAAATCTTTGTATAACAGGGAAGGCGTATTCAAGACGAATAACATTTGCCGAATCCTGATGCTAAAATAGTCTTCCATTTTCACTTCTCTCGTTGTTTATTTATACATCAATTCATGGAGAGAGTTACTCTCCCATCTCATTAGTCATTCATCTCACACCTGGCACAATGCCAAATTCAAAAAATCTGCCCTAAGCTACAGGAGGGCATTTGCACAGTGGTACAGCTGTGCCTCAGCCAATGATTTACCCGCGACCTGTGCTGCACACGATAGAAATAAGAATAATTACTAATCCGGCATGTTCGGCGAAGGGGCAATAGCGACCCCCCTTTGGTGGAGTGCACCCTTCCTGCACTGCCGCGTCCTTGAACAGGACTCGAGGTTCAGGCACTAATTTTTTTAGCTATGATGCCGGCGATTGCCGCAATCTTTCGCAAAGGACACCGCAGGATCTTTAATGCCCATCAACTTATGCCACGGCAGACAGGACACCCACTTAACCTTCATCAGGGGATGGCAACATCAATTGGCTGAATTGACCTTGCTATTTGAAACACCAGGTTGACAGTTTCTTATAGCTGGGGTCGGTATGGCAAATTCAGGCTAACAACAACTAAGAGGAAAGCTGTGCCTCGAGTACATAGGTACCTCTAGGTACATTTACAAGCACATTGGCATTAAGCTGGTGGAAACTGAACGATCCCTGGTGTTTTTTTTTGACAATAGAGTCAGGTGGATCCCTGTCCCAATTTCAAAATTCCTGGCCCTAATCTTAGCAACCGTTAAAGGATTTTTATGCAAACTTTCGTGAAGAACCTAGTGGTTATTGAGTAATGCAACGTCTGTAAGGATTGGTGCTTGATGAATGATGATACTCCATTTTTGTTTTGACACTCTTCCCACTCCACAGGCCTTAGGAATCCATTCACAACCCCCTCTCCTTTCCCCTCACTCAATCCCTCTTCTCATTGTGGAACTGACTGACATGCTGCATCCAGTGAATAGAAAGACTTATAAAGAATCTCAAAATCTGAAGACACTGGGAAATGAAAAGTGTGAAAAAAAAACAAAAACTTTGCTGCAAAGATATGAAAAAACGTAAAAGTATAAATTGAAAAAGATGAATGAAAATCAAGTAACACAAAAACGCATCTAGAAACAGAGAGAAAGGCCCAAAAAATGGACACTTATTACCACCACTTGACTTGCATACATTGGCATAATGAAGATGTATTCTTCCGCCTCATGTATGTTATACCCACGTGGACTCTGAATTTCAAATGGAAGACCACCTGCAACCAAAATGAATCGGCCAGCGACGTCGAGTGTTGAGGATTCGTTTGTGCATATTCAGCACCGTAGATGTGGGTTTCCTATTATTTCTGGACCGATGTGTAGTGCAGCAACACTTCATAGTCTCAGAGACAGGAATTTGGATTTTGGCTAGAGTGCCGGGACTGCCACAATGGTCCTACTTGTTCTAAACGGCACCATGGGATTCTTTGATGTCCAACAGGGAATGCTAAGATGGGACAGCAGTGAACGTCCCCTCCGAATGACGGCGCAACTATTTATTGATGAGGGGGTATAGGTCGACAGGGTGATATGACGAAAACGACTGCGACAATGTCTGTCATTTTGTTTTTTTCTTTAAATGATATTCCCCTTGAGCTGGCACTGCGCAATCAATCTGCCGCACTGGAGAATTAGGGACGATGGAGGCAGCGCTGACGTGACGACAAGCGAGATTGCAAGGCATGCACCACGATGCGCAGAATCAAGTTCCCTTATTATGTAGCACCATGACCATTTGGATCTTTTGTTCCAAGACCGGTGAGTGACAGTTAAGAGAGAAGAGAAGTTTCCACGAGCACACAGTGGAGACACTGGAAGATCGGCATTTGCATGTAAAGTTATTCCTTGTTGTTATTTCGCGGACAAGTGAACAATCTCAGGCATGTAAATGAATGTGCCAGAGCGAATTCAGCAATTTCCACTGATGGGACAGAGATGAGCTTTTAGAAGCACGAGTTAGCTTCGCTTCAATGTATGGTGCTCATAGAGCCACTCAGTGATGGAGTTCCATCAATGACTCCATGTTCGCAATGCAAACCGGTAAAGTTCCCCTAAAAGGGTATGTATGACTCTATGTTGACCCCAAGCAATCTCTGCTGCTGCCCATTCTGCACCAGAATTCTGTCTAATTGCTTCCTTGTACTTCCATTGTGCTTTGCCTAACACATTGAACCCACATGCTGCCAGTACACTGTTTTCATTTCTGCTACTGATTCTGCCAACATGCTTTCCTCATGGTTACCCAGTCTTTGAACTCCTTTCTGCTAGCCATTGCTGCCCCATTTAAATACTTCTCTGGTGTAAGGTCCTTACACTGCCCACA
>CM068963.1:82685498-82706617 GCA_035128595.1 Eptatretus atami | reverse complement strand
GGGAAGGGGGTTGTGGGGAGTTGTCTTTGCATTAATAGCACATATTGTACCAAAAAAAATTGTCACTGCAGATTCTGACGACCTTTAATCCATTTCATGAGACAGCTACATGACGTATTTTGTTATGTAGGACTGGTCGATTGGACTAAACTACAGATGGCAGATAGCTAACATGTACTTTAGACATGATATGACGTCACTGAATTGCTTTTCAGCTGTTTTCGTGTAACAAATGAACTGCGCTGGGAATTTATTCGCTAGAATGTGTGTGAAATCTCGTACTGTATTTTTCTCGGTGTGTTAAATTACCTTGTGCGTTAATATCATCCACAGACAGGCAAATGAGTCAGCAATGTGACCTTGTGATTGTAGAATGGGGTTTTCACATCAATAAATACACACTAGTTATCACTCTCTCATACATCTCTATTCATTTACTCATTTGTTCCTTCGCGGAGGATTGGTTCAGGACAAAAATGAACTAGAAGGACAAATTCTACAAAACGGTAATCTCCAACCTCAGTTGTGACTGGGCCAAGAGGTACAGGTAATGAAGCGACCTCCTTCCTGCATGTTCAACGAAAATGTCGATTCCATGTGAAGTACTGGCAGATATTGTCCGACTATGAAACTAGCACGGCACTCAGTCGAGCGCATGCCTTCGCCAGGCTGGACAGTTTACATGTTATATCCCACTGATAGGCCGGATCTGGATCCGGACCTGAACCAAAATCTAATCATTTCATCCTGGTCACACAACCAACCTCTCCACCAACGAACGCTTGTTACACAAGCAATGGGTCAGGGTGGGTAGAGCAAGGTCAGAAGTGAGCCAATATAAAATTCAGTCTCCGCCAACCTGCCCACGGTAGGCAAGAAGCAACCCTTGGGACTCGACCTCCAGCAAGTGAATGCCAATGTTATGAAATGCCTTCGACTCCACCACCTCCAGGGTAGCCAGATTGGAAGCAACTCACTTGTCCAGGATGGAAAAGCCATACTTCATCTTACTTAGGGTGAAAACCTTGTACACCATAATGACACCTCTTTATGACTCAGAATAGTGTTGTCGTGGGATGGTGAGATGGCAGTGCATTGCCCGCTTGAATCCTTGGATGGACGAGTGGGATTGGGCATCCTCAGAAATGTGGTTTCACAAACAGGAAATGGTGTGACAAAAGACTGGAGGTGTCCAGGGAGCCTAGATGTTGGAAGTTTAATCAGAAGGGGATTTACTGACTAAACTTTCTGAGTTTGACTGATAAAGTAAATTGTTTGAGGTTAGGGGGGGGGGGGTGCATAGAGAAAGTTTGAGGGACCCTGATTACATCATGATGTTTCACAGGTAGGGTGGTTACACCATGTCAGAGCCCTTGGTCCTTGCAACATGGTTGAGGCAACATGGAAGAGTCAACTGAAGACGATTGTAGTTATTTTATACTCCACTGATGAGGGTAAGGAGTTAACGCAGCTCAATGTTTTGAGATGGCCAAGAAGACAAAGTCTTTGTACTCGTGCAGATGAAGCGGAACATATGGAATGGTGACATCTTGCTTGTCTTGTTCCGTATGTGTCCATGTATTGCAGTCATCGTGCCATAAGACGCATTATTATTTTGAATGAACATTCTTTGGGACTTGAATGACAAAACAAAGAAAAAGAAAACTTTCGAGTACACTTGTCATGGCTTTGTTCATGAACATGTCTTTTAGGCCTTTAGGCTACAGTGCATAGTTGCGTTTTGTTTTTGTTTTCATCAACGTTTTGTTTTTTAAAAAAATCTTTGTATAACAGGGAAGGCAGTATCAATAGAGAATAACATTTGCCGAATCCTGATGCTAAAATAGTCTTCATTTTCACTTCCTCTTCGTTGTTTATTTTATCTAATTCATGGAGAGAGTTACTCTCCATCTCAATTAGTCATTCATTCCAACACCTGGCACCATGGCCAAATTCAAAATTCCTGCCCTAAGCTACAGAGGGCATTTGCATCAGTGGTACAGCTGTGCCCTCAGCCAATGATGTTACCCCGCGACCTTGTGCTGCACACGATAGAATAAGAATAATACTAATCCGCATGTTCGGCGAAGGGGCATAGCGACCCCCCTTGGGGAGTGCACCCTCCTGCACTCCGCTCCCTTGGAACAGGACCTCGAGGTTCAGGCACAATTTTTTTAGCTATGATGCCGGCGATTGCTCGCTAACTCTTCGCAAAGGACACCGCAGGATCTTTAATGCCCATCAACTTATGCCGGCAGACAGGACACCCACTTAACTTCAATCAAGGGGATGGCACACACATTGGTGAATGACCTTGCTTTTGAAACACCAGGTTGACAGTTTATAGCTGGGTCGGTATGCAAATTCAGGCTACACAACTAAGAGGAAAGTGTGCCTCGAGGTACATAGGTACCTCTAGGTACATTTTACAGCACATGGCATTAGCTGGTGGAAATGAACGATCCCATGGTGTTTTTTTGACAAAGAGTCGGTGATCCCTGTCCCAAATTTCAAAATTCCTGCCCTAACTTAGCAACCGTTAAAAGGATTTTTATGCAAACTCGTGAAGACCTAGTGTGTTATTGGAGAAGGCAACGTCTGTAAGGATGTGCTTGATGATGATGATACTCCATTTTTCTTTGACCTCTTCCCACTCACAGGCCTTAGAATCATCACAACCCCCCTCCTCCTTTCCCCTCACTCAATCCCTCTTCTCATTGGTGGAACTGACTGACATGCTGATCCAGTGAATAGAAGACTTATAAAAGAATCTCAAAAATCTGAAGGACACTGGGAAATGAAAGTGTGAAAAAAAAACAAAAAACTTTGCGGCAAAGATAGAAAAAACGTAAAAGTATAAATTGAAAAAGATGAATGAAAATCAAGTAGACACAAAAACGCATCTAGAATCAGAAAGGAGAAAGGCCAACAAAAATGGACACTTTTTACCACCACTTGACTTGCATATCATTGGCATAATGAAGTGTATTCTCCCGCTCATTATGTTATCCCACGTGGGACTCTGATTTCAAATGGAAGACACCTGCCAACCAAAATGAATCGGCCAGCGACGGTGAGTGTTGAGGATTCGTTTGTGCATATTCAGCACCTAGATGTGGGTTTCTATTATTTCTGGACGATGTGTAGTAGCAACCTCATAGTTCAGGACAGGAATTTTGATTTTGGCTAGAGTGCCGGGACTGCACAATGGTCTACTTGTTCTAAAGGCACCATGGGATCTTTGATGTCCAACAGTGAATGCTAAAGATGGGACAGCCAGTTGAACGTCCCCTCCGAATGACGGCGCAACTATTTATTGATGAGGGGTTAGGTCGACAGGGTGATATTGAGAAAACGATGGACAATGTTGCATTTTGTTTTTTTTTTAATGATATCTTCCCCTTGAGCTGGCTGCGCAATCAATCTGCGCATGGAGAATTAGGGGACGATGGAGCAGCGTCGTGACGACAAGGAATTGCAAGGTGCACCACGATGCGGCAAATCAAGTTCCCTTATTATGTGCACCATGACTCATTTGGGATTCTCTGTTCAAGACCGGTGAGTTGACAGTAAGAGAGAAGAGAAGTTTCCACGACAGCACAGTGGAGACACTGAGATCGGCAATTTGCATGTAAAGTTATTCCTTGTTGTTATTTCGCGACGTGAACAATCTCAGGCATGTAAATGAATGCCAGAGCGAATCAGCATTTCCACTGATGGGACAGGATGAGCTTTTAGAAGCACGAGTTAGCTTCGCTTCATTATGGTGCTCATAGAGCACTCAGTGAATGGGTTCCCATCATGACTCCATGTCCGCATGCAAACGGTATAGTTCACCCTAAAAGGGTATGTATGACCTATGTTGACCCCAAGCAATCTCTGCTGCTCCCATTCTGACCTAGAATTCTGATCTATTGCTTCCTTTGTACTTCCATTGTGCTGCCTAACACATGAACCCACATGCTGCCAGTACACTGTTTTCATTCTGCTATGATTCTGCAACATGCTTTCCTCATGGTTCCCAGTTTGAACTACCTTTCTGCTAGTCCCATTGCTGCCCCAATTAAATACTTCTGGTGTAAGGTCCTTACACTGCCCACATGCTGTCTTTATATACTGGCAGAATAATTGCATAAAAATCTTTGGAGTTGGGACAACAATCTGGTAGAGCGGGGAAATGCACAAAACAAACGTAAGAGAGAATTGCAGCATGTTGGTAGTGTGATGGGGTGGCCTAGAGGTACACACACTCGCCTCGAATATGGGTAGTCTGATAGGCCGATAGGGTAGCCTAGAGGTATGCACACTCACCTCTAATCCGTCTAGCCTGAGTTTGAATCCCGACCCAGCTATAAACTGCCATCCTGGTGTTTCACAGGCAAGGTGATTCATCAATGTGTGTGCCGTCCTTCGGATGGACATTAAATGGGATTTCCCGTCTGCCAACATTTATTGATGGATGCTAAAGATTCCACAGGATCCTTAGCGAAGAGGAGGCGAGCTATCTCTCGTACCATGACCAAATTCCAAATTCATGCCCTAACCAGCAGAGGGCATTGCATCAACAGCACAGCCACACCCTCAGCCAATGATGCTACCCCGCATAGCGTTGTGATGGCAGCACGAGAGCAGCAATTTGACACTACACAGCTATTTTCACAACTATTGGGCTGCTGTCACTTTATTAGGATTCTGCCCCCATACTGCTTTCGCATTACCCCATTGCTGCCCCTATATCACACACATGCTGTAAACACATTGTTTAATTGATGTCACCCTTTTGCTTCAGGTTATGCTTCCCCGGTGCTTCCTCCACGCTCATATAATGCTTCTCAGACTCAAATCGCATAAACAAAGATAGTAGTCCTACATGTGCATTTCCTTTCACTTTGCCTTTTTTGTATGCAGTCAAGGCTCATGGAAGAGGGAGAACAGTGAATGGATTACAACAACAGGACAAAAGGAGCAGAACAGAGAGGGGGGGGGGCGGGAACATGGACAGTGGAGTCGAAGGACAATATAGAGGCAGACTTGGACAAACAATGGGTGCGACGAGGAATGGGGGGCAGGAAAGGGCGCATGGGATGGACAGGATAGATACAGAAGGAAACTCTCAGGAAGGAAAAATGGGAAATTTAGAAAGAGTAAGGTTTGGTGTGCAGTGGGTGTATTAACGAGGGTAGAAAAGATCATGGGTTTGGATTGGGGATGATCTGAGAAGTGTTAGAGTTCTGGTCGGGATTCAATCGCAGCCTTTGTTCTACATTATTAGAGATTTGTCTATCAATGCAGACTTTCAAATCCATCCTGAACTAATGCAGTGATTTAGTGGGTTGCCCATGTGGATTAAAAAAAAAAGAAAAACTGGCTTACACGGAACGAATTGACCTCCGGAGCAAGACTAATAAATAAATCCACAGCTCTCAAGCTAATGAACAATTGACAGATGATGCAATTACAAGCCTCGTCAAAAGCTTTCAGCAGAAATGCATTTAGCATTGGGGGAGCGTCAGCAGTATAGGATACATGTAACATCGATGGAAGCCCCTCCGTAACATTGCGACCGTCACTGTCATATGATGCGAGGCAAGGATTGTTACAATACTTGCATACATATATTTATTTATTAGAGAGAGAGAAGAGAAGAGAAGAGAAAGAGAGAGTATTCATAGAAATGGATGCACATGAGCAGATGTCACTGTTGAGCACAACGTTGATAAAGCGAACGCTGCGTAAAGCGCACTCAGTGATGTCCTCACAAGGACATGTGTGACCGAAGATGACCCCAAGCAATCTCTGCTGATGATTGTGCTTTTAGTAATAAGAAATGTGAGGAGGCAATTATGATTTGCAATTAAAACATAGCATCATTAGCATCTATCCTCGCTGAAGCGATAATGCAGAAAATCCTTCCACTGTGTAACGATTTGAACTTCATTACATGAAGCCTAAAGGCTTTAGGGTCTGACGTCCCGATTCTGAGCCATATGACGGATGACCAATGTTTCAGTTTTGGGTCAAATGACAGATGACAATAATTGGCTTGGTTTTAAGGTCCATATGATGGATGCCAATAAAGGTTCCAGTTCTAAATCCATGTGACAGATTCCCGAGGTACACGTTTTGGGGTTGTAAGGCAGACAAATGTCGTTCCAGTTTAGCGTTCACGAAACAAATTATATAGAAAATTGCCATCCGAGTCCCCTGAGGAGTTGTAATAACTCCACATAGTGACCAGAGCTGCACACGAATGCGACGCAATGTCATTTCATAAGACCCGAAACGAAATAGGAATCTGCACTGGTAATGGCATTCAAGTGTGAAAAATTAAATGTCATTGTTGATTGTAATTAATTTTGTCAAAGGTATTTGATGTTTGAGGTCATTTGCACCTGTAATGAGAGAACCATTTTTGTGATGGGTCCTTTCTTCTTCTTTCTTTTTTTTTTTGGTAGACATCATACAAATTATTTGTCACAGATCATAAATCAAAGTTCCATGTCCTGTTGTCATTAACAATTTATGCTACTAAATATGAATAATTCTTAAGCAATTTCGCACAACCTATCAATACTGCATTTGTAACAGAAAGGTCATTAAGTGGACCAAAACAGTTTTTCAGAGGATGGCAGTCTCCAATTGTAGATCAATAGAGATAATGCCATCCAGAGCAATAGACTGCTTGAAGGTATAGAGGGGAATCTGCAAGCCAGTCGAGTAGGGAACCTTGAATGCCATAGGCACACAAATGGCGAGAAGAGTTTGGTGCCAGATAGTATCAAAAGCTTGGATTGGGGGTCAGAATGTCCATCTTTTGTTAAATACTCTGGCTCTTGTAAGTTTACAACCTCAATGATGCAGAATACGACTGTTTCCACAGGCCCACTGGCAGGGACTACAACCTGCCCTCACTAACTCTACCATCTCCACATCACCAGATGTTGATTCCTCATGGGAACACTTTCACAAAAGCGTACTTTCTCTCATGCACTGGTTTATCCCATCCTGTCTGTGACTTTGTTATCCGTCCTCTAGCCCCTGGTACACTAAATCATGTGGAGTTTGGAGAGGTGGTTGCTGTCAAGCAACTTGCTTTCTCAATATAGGAAGCTAACCCGACTCCATGTAACTTCCGGCTGCTCTATAAGGCTCACAACAACTTTGTCTGCGTCCTGAGGCAAGACAGAAAATATCATCTTGCAAAATTCAAGGATGAGCTCTTCAAACAATCAAGGTCCTCAAAGTCTTGGTGACACCTTGCCAAGTGCATCTCCAGTGTATGCTCCTCCTCGATGCCATCACTCACCTCAAAGGGCAACGCTACGAACTCTGCCTCAGATAGAGAGCTAGAGCAGAGTGTCTCGACTCGGTGTCTACCTACAAATCTTGTGTACCCAATTAATCCCACTCTGTCCAAATTTTACCATTTCATACCAACTCTGTATGTTGGAGTTGATGTCCTTATCACAGGACAAGTTGGAGAAAATGTTGTCCAGGCCCCAGAGATAGTATCAGTGTCGATATTACCAATCCGGCTTTGCTGCTCTTGCTTATCCTCCGTCTGCATTCTTCATCTTGTGCTGTAATTTTCAGATGAGGAACTCAATTGTTTTACAAGATATCATAAGGTTGAGCTTGGGATCATCATCATCACCACCACCATCACCATCACCATCACCATCACCATCACCATCACCATCACCATCACCATCACCATCACCATCACCATCACCATCACCACCATCTTGTTTTCAGGCCACTACAGGATGAAGGCTTTCCCTCCATTTATGTTGGAGGGTATTTGCATATTTACATTTCCGTATCCTTTTCTCACCTGTGTTGCAAGTGGAGTGACCTGCTTTGTGATACTTCAAAAGGCGGTTTATAATCAGCGTTTTCTGAATCTAATCAATATGAGAAACGGGATTGAATGAAACTCACAAAAGTGAAGGAGAAGATGAAGGAGGAAGAGATTTTCGGTGAGGTTTTATATAAAACACGGCGGTTAAAAAGTAAACGTTGCTGTATTGGTGCATTTTATTGCCCCGGTGTTGCCCTGGTTTGTTGCCTACCCTCCCCTCACACTTCCTTCACTTGCCCTTATGCTCCTCCCTCCCCTCACATTGCCTTCCCATTCCTTCATGCTGCTTCTCCCTCCCATCGCACTGCCTTCCCCTTCTCTCTCGCTACCTTCCCTTCCCTCCCTCTCACTACCTTCCCTTCCCTCCCCCGTGCTGCCTTCCCTTCCCTCCCCCGTGCTGCCTTCCCTTCCCTCCCTCGTGCTGCCTTCCTTCCCTCCCCTCGCTGTGCCTTCCCTCCCCCCCTCGTGCTGCCTTCCCTTCCCTCCCCTCTTGCTTTCTTCCCTCCCCTCATGCTGCATTTCCTCTCCCTCCCCTCACGTTATCCTCTCCCAAACCCTCTTCCATCTCCACCCCCATGGACATCTCCCGGTGGTGTCCACGTGCTGTATTAACGTGCTGTGTTAACATATCCCATTTCGATCAATCTTGTATTACCTCCACCCCCCCCTTCTTCACTCTTCCCCCTTCCTAGCTCACCCCTTCCTTACACCTCCGAGCTCCCCCACTGCTACTCCCTCCTTTCTCCCCCTACCTCCTCTCTCCCTCCCCCTCTCCTCACTCCTCTCTCTTCTCCTCTCTCTCTCTCTCTCTCTCTCCTCTCTCTTCTTCTCTCCTCTCTCTCTCTCTCTCGCTCCCCTCCCTCCTCCCTCCTCTGTCCTTCCCCACCCTCACTCTCCCATCTCATCTCAATTATCTCAGAAAGCAAATGTTGTTGTTTGTCTTTCGGCTGCTCCTGTTAGGGGTCGCCACAGCGGATCATCCGTTATGATCCGCATACTGATTTGGCACAGGTTTTATGCCGGATGCCCTTCCTGACTCAACCCTGGTCGCCTCTTACGACACAGGATAAGGATTGGGTTTCGCCATGATTCCGGGCTGCCCTACACCCTCTCATAGCACGGCCAGTGCAGAGCCCCCGTCTCTCAAGCGATCCTCCAACCCAAGCCTCCGAGTAGCCGGATTACAGGCGCACGCCACTACGCCAGGTTATCTCAGAAAGCAAATACCTACCCTTATTCCCACCCATGGTACACTGAATCCTGTGTTGAGGCAGTTGCTCTGAAACAACTTGCTTTCTCTTCCTGGAAGGCAAATCCGACTGAAGACAATGTGATTGCATTCCAAAAAGACCGCAACAAGTGTGTGTCCACTCTCAGGAGAGCCAGAAAACACCATCTGTCCAACCTCAAAAATGAACTTTCAAACTTGGTTCCCCTCTCTTCAAATGGCATCACAGCCAATCTGCTCATGAAAAGCAGAATGTCTCAATTATATGTTTCCTTCCAAATCCTATCTCTCCAACACCTCACCCTTGGTACCCATCCTTCCCTGTCATACTCAACTGCTCCTGGACCCTGTGTCTTTTGCACCTGAGAATGTGGAGAAGGTTCTTTCAACCCTCGACTGACTCTGCTACTGGACCGGATGGCATCAGCTCATGTGTCCAAAAAACCTGCTCTGCTGCGCTTGCACATCCTCACTCTGCCATTTTCACCTTGTCATTTGTGCTTGGCCATGTTCCATCCGCTTGGAAATCCACCAACATCACTGCATTACATTAAAATAGCAACAATGCATTTGCACTCATCTGGCAGAACGAGGGAACCACCGGTGGGTGTGGATGACCCACAAAATATGTAAATTAGCTGATGAAGGTTGTAGTAAAGTTTCATTGAAATTGTGTGTGGAGTTATTTTGGGGGGTCAAAATCCCCCCTCTCCCCTCCACTTCGATTCCCCAGACCCTGATTTTTTTATTGCCATGAATAAACTTTTGTACATCCCAGGTGATGAAGGTTGTTGTGAAGTTTCATCGGAATTGTGTTTAGTTTCGGAGAGAAGATCCGAGTGTTTACATTCTGACTCACTGACTGACTGACAGACACCGCATGATGTTAGTACCTCACCTGAACAAGTTTTGTTCCAGGTGAGCTAAAAAAAGAAGGTGCAAAAACTGATCCTATTAACGACAGACCTATCAGCTTACTTCTGATCATCAGCAAGGTCATAGAAATCCATCATCATAGTTGATATGAAATCCTTCATTTTCTCCAACAACCTCATCTCAGATCATCAATTTCATTTCAGACCAGGTCACTCCACCTTAAACATGTTGCCTACACTCTCCCAACAATGGATGGAGGCCCTGAATGTAAGACCTGAGATCAGGGCCATTCTACCAGACATATCTCATGACTTTGATAGTTGGACATTGTGCCTTACTCTCCAAACTGTCTGCCTATGGCATCTAAGGCCAACTCCACATATGGCTTACTGACTTTCTCTACTCTCATAGCCAACGTATGGCTCTCAATCAAATCCTTCCATCTCCTCTCACTGTGAAGCCTGAAGTGCCCCAAGGCAGTGTTCTGGGCTCAGTCCTATTCCTGATCTCCAGCAATGATCTCTCTACTCTCTGGGATCATCCTCTTTATTTTCTGATGACTCCATCCTCTAACGTGATATCCCTCATCCTTCAGACAGGCAGGCCGCAGCATCTTTCGTCTCTTCAGACCTTAACAAAAATCACAAGATGGTCAAACACTTGGAAGATGTCTTTCAATCCTGACAAATCTCACACTCTCTCTGAAAGTACCGTCTGGCAAACCCTTCTATCTACTTTCTTAATAATCATCTTGAGGACATTCTGTCATTTAAATTATTTGGTCTCACTATCAGCAATGATCTTTCTTGGGCAAACCACATTTCAAAGTTGGTCTCTAAAGACAGCCGCCGATTGGGCCAAAGACAGCCACTGACTGTCTGCAGCTTGATGGAGCACTGCTCTCTCCTCTAGTGCCCCTGCCTCACATCTTGCACAGCTTTATGCTGTGGAAACCAAGGCCTTTAAGATTATTGGAATCTCCCATGATGAAGGTGTTGATGGGCTTTTCACTTTGCCATCACAGACAGGTCAGTGGTCTCTTTGTCTTATACCCCTCTCTTTTATGGTCTTTCACCCTCTGCTCTTTCCATTCTTTGTCCCCCCAGGACACACACACAGTCCATCATCAACCCTCTTCTGGTGAAACTACCTCAACCCAGGATCACTGCTCACCTCCACTCATTTGTTCCTCTTTTTTCCCCGTCTGTGAAACCAACTTCCACATGCTCTTCAATCTCATGCTCCCCATCCAGGTCTTCAAGACAGCTGTTCACCACCATCTCAGATCACCCCCAATCCAAAACCATGATCTTTTTCTATCCTCGTTAAGTTTAAACCACCACCCAAATCCCTCCTCCTTCCAATCGTCCAGTTTTCCCTCCATGGAGTTTCCTTTTGTGTCCATCTTGTCCACCCCATGCATCCTCTCCTGCCCCCATTCCTCCCCACACTCCTTGTTTGTCCAATTCTCTCTCCATCTTGGCCTTCAACTCTGCTGTTGGTGTTTCCTCCCCTGTCTATATTATCCTTTTGCATATTTTCTGTACTGTTTTTCTTTGTTACGTCCTGATCCATTCAGTGTACTCGCTCTTCCATGAGCCTCGACTATGCATAGAAAAATAAAAAACAAAAAAAATAACGAATATATACAGTATATTAGTTAATATTAACAGATTATGGAATATATTTAATTGTTTAAGCCCCACCACGTGTTTATTTCATTGGTGCACTTATATTAACAAGTAAGACAAACAGAGAACATTCATTGGGTTGGGGGGGGGGAGGGGGGCTTTTATTTTACAAAGTTCAGTTTCTTATTTTAATAAGTTCTGAGGAGGCACAGCCTGAGGCATGCATGGTAGGACCAGAAGTGATGTGGACAAACAATTCCCATCAGAGCTGAGGTCATTCCTGCCTTGATGCATCAAGATTAAACAAATTGGGCTTCACGTGAAACGTGGAGTTTTTCCAAAGATGCACTTGCTTCTTATCGTGTTTATTTTGATGAGACATTGCATGTTCAGTTTCAAGTGTGGTTAATCTGTGTAAAACACTTGGTATCAATGACATGAGGTTTTCACATCTCGTTGTATATAAAATAATAAATAGAGCCTTGTGGCTCTGCTGGGTGGCCATGTAACGCTGCAGTACCAGGGTTCAGGGCCGGATTTACTTGCTTGTGGCGCCCTAGGCCAAACCTTATTAGTGCCCCCCCCCCCAAAATTATATAATATACATATATATATCTATACATATACATATATATATACAATATATATATATATATTTATATATATATATCGTAATATTGTAATGTAAAAAAAGAAGAATTACAACATAATGTAACACATCATAATTTTTAATCAAATTAGTTTCATATCAAGTACATCAAAGTACATCAAAGTAAATCAAGTTCCATATCATGTACATCTTATACAATGAAACTGAAGCATAATAAATTTTGCAGGCACAACCATGTGAAGTTCAAAATGACATTTTCCTGCTTTTTTATATGGCAAATTTGTCAATGATACTGTTTGTGTCAAGGGATTGTAGGAGGTCAGATAATATATCAGGTAAGCATAAAGTAATAATAAATTAGTTCGTCTAGTATAAGAGATACCAATATCACAAAATAAGAACACAAAAACACACGTAATATAACATGAAGTCCACTAAATACAACACGTAATGATGTTGTTACGAATTTGGGAATTCGATTGCACACAACATACAGGTTCCTTTAGTCAGCTATGTCGATAAGTGCTTGTTCCTAGATAGCTCACCTTTCATTGTTTAAATGTTCAGAAATCGATTAGATGCACTGCGGATCGATTTAATAGTTAGGGAACGAACAATGGACATCCCTCCCCCTCTCTGCGAAGAGCAAGAAGAACCACCCTGCCGTCCCGTGACTCATGATGTCAACAACTCCCTCACACCAGTGGCTGAGCGGGGGAAGGAGCACGAGGGCATGAGTCATGAGTCACGCCGGGAGCGGGGGAAGGGCGGGAGAAGGATAAGAGGAGATCTTTTCTTTGTTCGTGCTCGAAGTTCAGTAGTAAGCTTTTTGCTTCGGCAGAGAGTAGTCGTTCAGCAGACCGTCGGGTCCTGCTTGGCTTGCGTTAGGGTTGAGGCCTTCGGAAGCTTTTTGCTTCGGCTAGCTCAGTGAGCTTCAGCTGAGGCCTGGCTCGGGAGGAGGCTTTTTGGAGGCCTTTGCTTTGGTGGTTCAGTGAGCTTCGGCTTCTGCTTGGCTCGGGAGAGCTTTTTGCTTCGAGCTGCTTTGCTTGGAAGAGAGTTGAGCTGGTCGCTCGGCTCGAGCTGCGGTGGTGCTTCTTCTTCTTCTTGGTTCATGGACTCTTTGTTCTCCATTTTGGTTCCGGCTTGGTGCGACTCGTCGACCTTTTCTTGGAGGTGGTTCCTTGGGGAAGCGGCGCATCGACGGGAAGGATCGGCGCCTCGTCTCACCAGCACGTGTTGAGAAGCGCGGGAGGATTCGCGGGAGCTCGGGAAGGATCGCAGCTCACGGCGATTGGATCCAGCTCGCTCTCGCTGGAGCCCGGGTCCGAACAACTTGAAGACCACACGAGGTGGAAAGGTTCGAGATAGGTTCTGGGTTTCAGCTCACCTGTCCTCCGAGCTGGAGCCCGTTATTAAAGGCCTTAGCCACCATTTCTTGGGTGTGTGTGTGTGTGTGTGTGTGTGTTGTGTGTCCGTGGGCCCGTCTAATAAGTAGGAAATGTTAAGTGCTTTGTGTGCTGTAAATGTTTGCATTGCATTTGTATAGACGGTCATAGTTCTTTTGTCGTGCTTTTGTTGCTTGTATAATTGTTTACGTGTTTTGCCTTGTTTATTGCATACGTACTTTATTATAATAAATGTCCTTGTGTGATTGTAAACCTGTTCGTTGCGTCCATTCTCATTGAACTGTCGTATTGAGATCGGAATATAGTTGGTTTTTAAATAGCTGGTAAAGTGATCGGGTCCAACGGGACTGCGCGATAATACCCCGCTCGGTTATCTCAATAGGAAGCGAGCTGCTTAAGCGGCTCGTTTCCAAGCGGTCCCGTTGAGGTACAATCTCTAGGTAACCTACCCGCGCAAATAATTAGGTAAATCAAAGATTTGCGATCGGACCCTGTTAGTGCGCGGGTAGAGTGTGGACAAGGTTGTGGTGTGGTTAAAAACACACCCGTGGCTGGTTTCCGGCGTTGATCCGGAAAGCCGCGATGGATTGTCCGTTCGGTGGGCAAGCGACCGCTATTGGTTAAACGCGGTCGTTCGCACGCCGACGGGCGGGAAACTACAACAAATAAATCTACAGATAGATAGATAGATAGATAGATAGATGGTGGGAAACGGGCATTTGAAAATGTACTCTTAAATTTTTCGTTACCTTATTTTATTTTATTATTTTTACATACGGCCTACTGGCCTCCTCCTTGGCCGATCAGAGAACCCCCAGTTACTGGTGGGCCCTAGGCCAATGGCCTATGTTTCCTAATGGAAAATCCGGCCCTGCCAGGGTTGTTTATATTGTTATTGAAACAAGATACACATTGTGGTCTCTTTGTCCAAGACATGCAAACGGTTTTATTTTATCTTTAAATATATAAGCGTTTAATTCGAAAGAGAATACAAAAAATGTATTTTTTATTTCTATTTCCACCTTGTTATACTAATTTTAGCTTGTCTTGGATTATGATGAGTATCTTGCCTGTGGAGCTTTTTGAACATCTCACATACATTTAAAAATATCACACAGGGTGACCCAAAAAAGTGGGTCCCGGGAAAAGTTAAATAACTTTGATATTGTCCAATCTAACTTAACGTAATTTGCAAATCATATTACTCACTCATAGTCAAGATACAGTACATTGCCCTCTATAAATATTGGAACGGTGAAGTCAAATTTGTTATAATTGCTATATACTCAAAAAAAAACAATTGGGTTTTAGATCAAAAGATGAATATGAGCCAAGAGTACAGAAGGTCTGCTTTTATTTCTTGGTATTTATATGCAAGTACGTTTTACCATTATGGAAGAATCGCACTTTTTACATTCAGCCTCCCCCTCCCCCATTTTGGGTAGGTATAAGTATTGGAACAAATGACTGCCAGGGTGTTTCTTGTTGCTCTGATGTTTCGTGTTGCATTGTTTGTTCACACATAAAAGAGCTGTAACTGTCTTGTCTTGGTTTTAGCCTTTGCTTTTGTCTTGGGAGTCTGACTTTGGAGTCAGTCAGCATAAACCAACAAGAAGACCACAGAAATATCTATGAAAGAAAAGCAAGCAATTTGGAAACTGGAAGAACAGAAGAATTCAATACGAACCATAGCACAAATATTGGGCACAGCAGATACATTAATCAGGAATATCTCGAAAAAGAAAGAAACCATCAGGATACTTAGCAATATACAATGGTCAAGTTAGCCAAGGAAAACAGCTGCAGTTGATGACAGAAAAATCATCAGAGCTGTGAAAAAATACCCGAAAACAACCGTCAGTGGCATCGCCAACAACCTCCAGAGTGCAGGGGTGAAAGTATCACAATCGACCATTCACAGAAGGCTTTGACAGCAGAATTACAAAGGCTGCACAAGAAGATGCAAACCTCTCATCAGCACCAAAAATAGGAAGGCCAAATTAGAATTTGCCAAGAAGTACAGAGGTGAGCCAGTAGAATTCTGGGAGCCAGTAGAGTTCTGGAACAATGTTTTCTGGACAGATGAGAACAAGACAAACCTTTACCAATGCGATAGAAAGGCGAAAGTGTGGAGAAAGTAAGGAACTGCAAATGATCCAAAACATACTACCTTATCTGCGAATCATGGTGGAGGTAGTGTCATGGCTTGGGCTTGCTTGGCTGCCTCGAGAACTGGCTCACTCATCTTTATTAATGATGTAACCAATGATCGTAGCAGCAGAATGAACTTGGAAGTGTACAGAAACATTTTGTCTGCCTATGTAGAAGAAAATGCCTCCAAACTCATTGTGCGGCGCTTCACAATGCAGCAAGACAATGACCAAAAATACATTTCCAACTTAACCAAGGAGTTCATCAGGAGAAAAAGGTGGAAGGTTTTAGACTGGCCAAGTCGGTCTCTTAATTTAAATCCAACAGAGCATGCATTTCACTTGCTGAAGAGGAGACTAAAGTCAGAAATCCCCACAAAACAAACAACTGAAAATGGCTGCAGTAAAGGCTTGACAAAGCATTTTTTTTGTATACCTTGTCGAGGCTTGTATAAGAGCTAACACACAACGCACAGCAAGGGGGGCATAAGACAAGAGGGGCGGGAGAGGGAAGGACAAAACAGTGGGGAACAGAGACATTAGGAGATCTGTGGAAGGGAGAGGGATGGGGCGGGAAACACGGGGTATACAAGATGGACACGAGAGGAACTTTCAGGAAGGAAAACAGGGAATTTGAAGGAGGTTGGTTTTGGGTGGATTAACAGGGGTAGAAAAGATCGAGGTTTTGGATGGGGGAAGATAAGATGTGGTGGTGAACAGCTGTTTTAAAGGCCTGGAGGGAAGAATGGGATTGAAGAGAGTGTCGGAGTATATTCCAAAAGCGGGGGAAAAAGAGGAATGAAAGAGTGAAGGTGAGCAGTGATTCGTGATTTTGGTAGTTTTACCAGAAGGGGTTGCTGGCGGACCTTGTGCTCCCTGCAGAAATATGGGGGGGGGGGGACATCTCGCAAACACGGCGAGGGGGGGTGGAC
Source organism: Eptatretus atami (assembly GCA_035128595.1). Classification (NCBI taxonomy): domain Eukaryota; kingdom Metazoa; phylum Chordata; class Myxini; order Myxiniformes; family Myxinidae; genus Eptatretus; species Eptatretus atami. Next base: position 82,689,923 of record CM068963.1, on the reverse strand, counting down.
ATATGGCAGACAGAGCAGGAGGACAAGACCGAAAGGAATCGGTAGAAAACAGAAAGACCATTGACCTGCCTGTGGTGAGAGAGTGAGAGGCCTAAAGACTCAGCCTCATCGCGGGAGATACCAATGATCCACAACGCCTTGGTTTCCACTGCGGGAAGCCGAGAAAGGTGAGAGGCAGGAGCACCAGCCCAGAGGGGAGAGCATAACTCCATCATCTGCAGACGAAAGCTTTGTATGTGGTCATGAGCTCAGGTGGGCCGAGGAAGGACTTTGCACGATGGAGGATTCCCAGTCGGCGACTGTCTTTGGAGGCCAGGTTGGAAATGTGGCTTTCCCAGGAAAGATCATGGCAGATAGTGAAACTCAGAAGCTTGAATGAAAGGACTTCTTCCAGAGGATTGTTGAGAAAGTACATGGGGGGGCGGGGAGGATTCGAAACGGTCCTTTCAGAGAGACATTGTGAGAGTGTGAGATTTGTCAGGATTGAAAGACATGTTTCATGTGTTGGACCAGTTTGTCATTTTATCCAGATCTGCAGAGAGCGAAGAAGCTGCTGCATACTGGTCTGAGGGATGACAGATGGTATGGTCGAGGGTGGAGTCATCAGCAAAGAGATGGAAGATACCAAGAATTTCAAAGGAAGATACCAAGAGTCTGGTGATGTCAATGGGTCACAGGCTTGATGCAGTTATTGCATGCAAGGGATATGCAACCAAGTACAAACTATTATGTTACTTTAATTTCCTTTAAGTTAATCTGTTCAATATTATCTTATTAAAATGTGGGGGGGGGGGGGGGGGTGGGGGGGGGGGGGGGGGGGGACTGAACATAAAAAGTGATATTGTTCCTCAATGTTAAACCTATATGCATAGAAATCCAAGAAAGAAAAGCTGACTTTCAGTACTCTTGCCTCATCTTCATCTTTTGATCTCAAATCTAAACTTCTTGAGTTGTTGTGTTGTTGTTCTCTTTCAGCTGCTCCCGTTAGGGTCGCCACAGCGGATCACCGTTATGATCCGCATACTGATTTGGCACAGGTTATCGCCGGATGCCCTTCCTGACGCAACCCTGGTCACCTCTTACGACACAGGGATAAGGAATGGGTTTCACCATGATTCCTGGCTGCCCTACACCCTCTCATAGCGCGGCCCAGCACAGAGCGCCCGTCCTCAAGTGATCCTCCAACCCAAGCCTCCGAGTAGCCGGATTACAGGCGCACGCCACTACACCCGGTCTAAATCTAAACTTCTTGAGTATATAGCAATAATAACACGTTTGACTTCACTGTTCCAATACTTATGTAGGGTACTGTATCACTAAAAATTTCAGTTTTCTCCAAATAAATGAGAATTTTACAATGAAATGACTGACGACATCAATGTTCAATGACCGTTTCATCAATTGTTACCGTTTCGCTCAATGCAGAGGGCCACACGTCGAGCGAAGTTACTGACGAGTTGTATGTACTGTTATCAGAATCCTCCTCAAGCTTTCTTTTCTGATGTTGAGCTCTAGACAGCGGTGCCGAAGAGATTTATTGGGACTGCGGGCGACCGAGTCGGCAACGGCAGCAATATTATCGGGTGACCTTCCTGATTTTGGTTGGCCAGATTGGCCTCCTCTGTTTGGTGAATTCATATTCAGGTGTGAACGACATCATGTGTGAATGTCCCAGATTCAAGAAACTTGGCAGATATGCTTTCCCTGAACGCAGTTCAGACCTGAAAAATTAGAGATTGAATGAAAACTGTGAAGGTTATTAAACTTTTCAGAGAGCCCACTTTTTGGGGTCACCCTGTACATAGAGAATTATGGGTCAGTTATAAAATTTCCTTTTTCTTTTCTCAAATGTATTCAAACTGAAGAAATGTATTTGTTGTTTTTTTCACTTGAGTCAAGATCTTCTAACTCCAGGTTCAAGTCGAATATGTTGTGTTGATTTGTTGTGGCTTTAACACAGCAATGGTTCAGCACCCAGACTGTATGGTCTTCCCAAGATCCACAAAGACGATGTCCCTCTGAGACCCATTGTGTCGTTCGTTAATGCACCATCTTACCGATTGTAGAGCTTTCTAGCAGGAATCATTGACAGACTTGTAGGAAAGACTGATAAAACGGTTATGAATAGTGGGGAATTTGTCCAAAGGATAAGAGAGGTTAGAATCCAAGATGATGAGACGATGGTATCTTTCGATGTGGTTTCCCTTTTCACCAATATCCCAGTCGATTTAGTGGTGAGTGTCACACTCGACCGGTTGAAGCATTCAAACAATTGCAAAATGGCTTGTCAAAACAGCAAACTAACACCTGAAGACGGTGCGAGCTTGCTGAAGATGTGTCTGAACAGCACTGCCTTCATCTATGACGGTGCACACTACCAACAAATATTTGGCACAGCTATGGGTTCACCAGTCTGCTGTAGTCTGCTGTATTTGGTGATGGAGGAACTAGAATGAAGAATATTTGAGTCTCATGAGAATTGGCTCCCACGGTACTGGAACAGATATGTAGATGACACCTTCGTCATTGTGCACACAGACATTGTAGATCACCTCCTGGGATGACTTGGCCGGGTATTCCCCAGCATTAACCTCACAATCAAAATTGAAAAAGAAAGCAAATTGGATTGGCCTTTTTGGATGTGGAGTTTCACCAGAGGCCTGATTGCTCCCTAGAGACTTCAGTTTACAGGAAATCAACCCTAACACCAGCAGATTACTGGATTTTAACTCCTGCAACCCAATCTCCCACAAACAAAGTGTAGCACGGACCTTAGCAACTCGGGCATGGATGGTGTCATCTTCTAAAGCCGAGGCAATTAAAGTAATCAGATTAGTGAAAGGAGTCCTGCTCAAAAATGGGTACAACAAGGGGATACTCCCCACCTTGGAAGAACCAAAAAAGGACAGAATGGAAGGAGCCAGACACACTTGGGCACTGTGTACTGCCATACTATCCGGGCCTTTCTGGAAGGATTGGCAGGACATTACGTGGCTCATGTATTGGCGTAGCCTACAAGCCTGGACGCACCATCCGTAATGTCATCTCAAAACTAAAGGACCCAATACCAACTGTTGATAAATCTGGAGTAGTTTACCATTCATCATGTAAAGACTATGACCAATTCTACATTGGTGAAAATGGAAGAAATTTGAAACAACGGCTAGATGAACATGACAGAGCAATTGGGCTTGGAAAGGTGACCCAGTCAGCCAGAGCACACCATTGCCTTCAATCTGGCCATAAATTTGACGTTGATGGGACCCGTGTCCGAGACACGACCTCCAACAAACAACACAGGTTGATTTTGGAAGCGTGGCACGTGAAGAGCCGGGAGAGTGGTCTAACTGGGGAGACAGTGGACCTACCCACACAATACACACCTCTGATGCAAATGGCGAAAACTGGATGGTGCAACCGGCTGGATAAGGTGAGTAACAAACACCCAATCCCAAACACCAAATCCACATGTGCACAACACTCAAAGAGAACCCCAACACTCACACAACCAACACCTCATCATGCCCAACCCGGACGCAAAACCAGCCGTGTTCGTGCCCTGGAAACACAAAAACAACAACAAGCGCACACACGTGCTCACCCACACACATACAACACCAGATCACGTGCAAGTAAAAACAAAAAAAAGAGCAGAGCACCCCTTCAATGATGTGATTTGCTATTTGTTTTTGATTTTGCAAAATAAAAAAGCACTCTTCCATTTGACCTCGAGCACCAGCACGTGACCGGAAATGAGCGGTCGTATCAAAATAAAAGCCGACCATGTGCCGAGGTTCGGGGTCTATTGTGCCTGATGAAGCCGGCTGCCCGACCGAAACGTTGCCTGAGACCGGGTCTGCTCCCGCCTTTTTGCTCAAATTAGCGGAGTCGATCTAGTTTTTTTTACTTTTGGTTGGAAGCGCCTTCTTCTTTAAAAATGTGTAATCCCAACTACCCCAATCTTGTACAATAATATAATTATATATATATATATATAATATATATATATATATATATAATATATATATAATATTATTGTTATGGCTTCTCGCCCACGGAACGGACAACCCAGTTGCAGGCTTTCCGGATCAACGCCGGAAACCAGCCACGGGTGTGTTTTTAAGCACACCACAGCCTAGTCAATATTCTACTCGCGCGCGAAAGGGTCAATCGCCGAATTGTCGATATACCTAATTATTCGCGTGGGCAGACTACCGAGAGACTGCACCTCAACGGGGCCGCTTTGAAATGAGCCGCTTTAGCAGCTTGCTTCCTTTTGGGATAACCAAGCGGGGTATTATCGCGCAGTCCCGTTGGACCCGATCACTTTATCGGCTATTAAAAAGCCAGCTACTATTCCGAAGTCAATATGGCAGTTCAATTAGGGAAAGAGGACGCAACGAACGGGTTAACATTTAAACAAGC